>JARGYO010005576.1:600000-1135000 GCA_029206835.1 Rana muscosa
AGCAATCTGAGGCCCGCTTCATAGACCTGTTGCAGAAGCAAGAGCAGAGACTACAACAACAGATGGAAGCAGTAATGCAGCAACGTCCGCAGACCAGTGAGGAAAGCCGTCCCACTAATACCGCGTCCTTTGGGGTGAGTCGTTTATTGACAAAAATGACTGGAGAGGATGATCCAGAGGTATTTTTGACCACATTTGAAAGGACCGCTGAAAGAGAAAAGTGGCCTGAGGAGCAGTGGGCTGGACTGGTGGCTCCTCTGTTAACTGGTGAATCGCAGAAAGCTTACTATGACCTAGAGCCTAACCAAGCAAAAGACTATGTGATGCTAAAAGCTGAAATATTGGCAAGACTGGGTGTCACCCAGGCTGTCCGGGCTCAGCGTGTGCATAACTGGACTTTTCAGCTTGGAAAACCCCCCAGGTCTCAAATGTATGATCTCATTCACCTGAGCAGAAAGTGGCTACAGCCAGAGACTTTGTCCGCACCAAAGATTGTGGAACGTGTTGTAATGGATCGGTTTTTGAGAGCTCTTCCTACTGCCATCCAAAAGTGGGTAAGCCATGGAGACCCAGAGACGGCCGATGGTCTTGTGGATCGTGTGGAGAAATACTTGGCTACAGAGAACCTGACGGCCTCTTCCAGAGACACTCGGACTTTCCACCCTAAGACCAGACCATCCCCAGGGGCGGATAAGAGGATTCCAAGGGGTGAGGGTGGAGAGAGTGAGAGGGTGGGAGCTCTACCCCAAGTTTGGCGAGAACAGCCTGGGAAATCAGCGGCTCAAGAGGCCGCAAGAAGGATCGTTTGCTACCGCTGCCGGCAAGCGGGACATATTGCAGCCAATTGCCCGGTTGTGGAGGAACCCATGCAGTGTGACTTTCTGACGGGCAGACGTCAGTCGCTGTGTGCGACAGTCGCATGCACTGCCATTCGAGGAACTGAGAAACATTTATGCAAAATGTGTGTTAATGGTAGAAATGTTGTGGTATTGCTGGATTCAGGTAGCCTTGTGACCCTGATAAAGGCTGAGTTAGTTAAAACAGAGGTCTCTGGGAATAGCAAGGTAGCTGTTATTTGTGTGCATGGGGACACCCGAGAGTATCCAGTGACTTCAGTGTGTTTCGAGACCCCCAAAGGTACCCTCTCTCATCCAGTGGGCTTAGTATCTCAGTTACCGCATGACGCCATTGTGGGAAGGGATTTTCCGAAGTTCTGGGAACTGTGGGATGATCCTGAGCCCCCCACTGGTGCCCCTATGTACCAGGAATGTGATAGCCAGAACTCCCCTGAGAGTGGTGAGGACTCTCCGGAATTTCCCTTATCAGTATTGGCAGGGGAGACTCAAGAAACTGGAGAGGAGCCCACCTCCTCAGACGAAAACCTACCGTCTGTGGAGTTTTCTGATCTTGAGGTTCACAGGGAAAACTTTGCCACAGAACAGTTGAAAGACCCCGCCCTAATAAAGGCACGGGAAAACGTAGTGAAAATAGATGGCGAGTTAGTGAACCCAGATAATACCTGCACTTACCCATACTTCAGCGTAGAGAAGGACCTACTGTATCGGGTGGCAAAAAGGGCAGAAGAAACCGTTGAGCAGCTTGTGGTGCCCAAACCTTACAGGAAGTTGGTGTTGGAGTTGGCCCATGGGCACATTCTTGGAGGTCATCTGGGGACAGAGAAAACCCGAGAGAGGGTATTACAGAGATTCTATTGGCCGGGGGTGATGAAGGACATAGAAAATTATTGTTCCTCCTGCCCTGTGTGTCAGAGGTCGGCCCCGATGCCACATTTCCGTAGCCCGCTGGTCCCTCTACCCATCATTGAGGTCCCGTTTGAGAGGATCGCCATGGATTTGGTAGGTCCTATAATCAAGTCCGCTAGGGGGCACCAGTACATATTAGTTATAATGGACTATGCCACCCATTATCCAGAAGCGATCCCTCTCCGAAATACCTCGGCCAAAACCATAGCCAAAGAGCTATCTCTTGTGTTTAGCCGGGTGGGTATTTGTAAAGAACTGCTTACGGACCAAGGTACACCCTTTATGTCCCGGGTTATGAAGGAGCTGTGTAAATTGTTCAAAGTGACGCAATTACGTACATCTGTGTATCACCCCCAAACCGATGGGCTGGTTGAAAGATTCAACAAAACCCTAAAACAAATGTTGAAGAAAGTGGTGGATAGAGATGGAAAGGATTGGGACTGTCTACTTCCTTATCTGATGTTTGCTATTAGGGAGGTGCCCCAATCCTCTACGGGATTCTCCCCCTTTGAGTTACTGTATGGGAGACACCCAAGAGGGCTGTTGGATATTGCCAAGGAAACTTGGGAAAGTGAGAGTTCTCCCCACAGGAGTGTGATTGAGCATGTCGCCCTGATGCAAGACCGAATTGCACAGGTAATGCCCATCGTGAAGGAACATTTGGCCCAAGCGCAGTTAGCACAGCAGAGAGTGTACAACCGTGGAGCCAAGACCCGTACCTTTTCCCCGGGGGATAGGATACTGGTACTTGTCCCTACGGTTGAAAGTAAATTCCTTGCCAAATGGCAAGGCCCCTACGAGATAATGGAAAAAGTGAGCGAAGTGAATTACAAGGTCAGACAACCAGGAAGGCGAAAGCCCGAACAGATCTATCACGTTAATCTGTTGAAAGCCTGGAGGGATAGAGAGTCCCTAGTCGCAGACACTTGGTCACCAGCTCAAACTGGTTGCGTGATTCCTGAGGTTGGAATAGCAGCCACCTTGTCACAACCCCAACAACAGGAGGTTAAGGAGTTTGTGCTTCGCAACAAGGAGGTATTCTCTGAGCTGCCGGGACAAACATCTGGGGTAGAGCATGACATCATTACCCCGCCCGGTGAAAGGGTGAAGTTAAAACCCTATCGGATCCCAGAGGCCCGACGGGAGGCAATACGGGAGGAAGTACAGAAAATGCTGAACTTAGGGGTGATAGAGGAGTCCCAAAGTGATTGGTCTAGTCCCATTGTGTTGGTGCCTAAACCGGATGGGAGCTGGCGATTTTGTAACGATTTTCGTCAGTTGAACAAAGTTACAAAATTTGACACCTACCCCATGCCACGTATAGATGAGTTGATCGACCGGCTGGGAACAGCCCGATACATGACGACTCTTGACCTCACAAAAGGGTATTGGCAAATCCCCCTGGCCAAGTCGGCCAAAGAGAAAACCGCATTTGTAACCCCAGACGGGGCGTTCCAATATAAAAGAATGCCGTTCGGGTTACAGAATGCGCCGGCCACGTTCCAGCGGAAAATGGACCAGATGCTGAGGCCCCATCGGAAGTATGCTGCGGCTTACCTGGATGACGTAATTGTCTATAGCACAGATTGGGCCTCACATCTGCCAAAAGTGCAAGCAGTCCTGGACTCTGTTCGGGAAGCAGGGTTTACGGCTAACCCCAAGAAGTGTACCATTGGGCAGGAGGAGGCCAAATATCTTGGGTACACCATTGGGAGGGGAGTAATAAAACCCCAACTCAACAAAGTCGAGGCCATCCAGAGTTGGCCACGTCCCAACAGCAAGAAGCAGGTACGAGCCTTTCTGGGAATCGCTGGGTATTATCGGCGATTCATTCCCCACTTTGCTTCTAAGGCTGTGCCCCTAACCAACCTGACGAAGGGGAAAGGGTCGGTCATGATTAAATGGACCCCCGAGGCTGAGGCAGCATTCCAATTCTTGAAACAAGCCTTATGTAGCCAGCCAGTGTTGTACTCACCCGACTTCTCTAAAGACTTTGTCGTACAAAGTGATGCGTCAGATGTGGGGTTAGGAGCAGTATTGTCCCAGGTCTGGAACGGGGAAGAGCACCCAGTCATTTACCTCAGCAGGAAGTTGAAGTCCCATGAGGTAAATTACGCCACCGTTGAAAAGGAGTGTTTAGCGGTGAAGTGGGCTCTAGATTCCCTTCGGTACTACCTGCTAGGTAGGCACTTTGACATGGTTACGGATCACGCTCCGTTAAAGTGGATGGCTCAAAACAAGGAAACAAATAGAAGAGTGAATAGGTGGTTCCTGGCCCTCCAGGAATTCAACTTCACAGTAAAGCATCGCCCTGGCGTTCAAATGGGGAATGTGGATGCTTTGTCTCGAGTACATGAATGCCTGATTGCTGGTGTTCCAACCCCGAGGTTAAAACAAGAGGGGGGGTATGTGACAGCAGGAAGGTAAAGTCATCTGGTTGCATCCAGGGGGGTAGATATATTTCGCCCAGATTCAGGCTTTACGCCGACTTATACAACTATGTGGAGAGTTGTATAAGCCCAGCTGAGGCTAGTGGGCTCATGGATGACTCATACCTCTAGGGAGAGTGTGGGGCGTCGTGCAGACAGGGAGTTGATGAGACCAGCTGAAGCTTGTCAGCTCATTTAGGCCTCTATAAGAACTCCCAGATTCATTAGGTGTTAGCTCATGCCTGGAACCAGACCTGTGTGGACTGTCTAGGGAGAGTGAACCCCTGTGCGGTGAGAAAAAGCCTGTGTGGCTATTTGCTTGGACATTTAAAACCAGGGACTTAGGGACTAGGACAGCACTAGGCTGATCCCAGTTGTTAGTTAGGAAACCTGTATGTTTAGTCAGAGGTCAAGTTGACCAGGATTTATTTTGTTTATGTTTCTTTTGCTTTGCTGTGTTTTGTCACTGTAAATAGAAAATAAACCGCACCTTTTTGATTTTGAAAACCACAAACCTCCGTTTGCTGGGCCTGTTTTTGTGTGGGGAGCCCATCCCGGGGGTCACACACACCCGCTGCCGAGCTAACCCCCTCACACTGTATATAAGACTGTATTCTAGCTGTAATAAACCGTTCATGTGGCAAACAAGTCTTGTCTCGTTGTGTGCTTGTGAGCAGCTGGAATATCTGCTATCTATATCCAGACTGATAGGAAGCGGTATATATTACGGAAGCACTTAAGAGGAGTGTGGGACATTTCGTTACATTGGTGGCAAGCAGCGGGACGCTTCCTGCTGTCTGGGACATCCAACCTCCACCTGGATCCAAAGTTCGGATAGCAGAAGAGGAGAGGTACAGATACCAGCCGCCATGGAAGAGGAATTCGGAAGGAGGTTGCGAGAGATGCAGATACAGCACAGAGGACTAGTATCAGAGCAGGTCCTGCTAGGATGGTTTGATTCTATCCGCTGCAAACTCTGGAAGGAAGCTCTAGCCCGTGAGCAGCGACACCAGGGAAAAGTTCTCCCCTCCATCCAGGAAAGGTACTGGTCGCAGTATGGATTGCTGGTGCTGTTGTTGGGAGAAAAACCGCAAGGAACAGACAGCTGAATTAAGCAGGCAGTGCAGACCCCCTTTTCCCAATACAGACACTCCCAAGTACAGACTCTCCACTTTTTCTCAGTATGGACCCCCCCCCCCCCCAAGTACAAGCACCCTCAGAACAGAGGCCTACCTCAATGCAGACCCCTCTTCTTCAGTACAGACCTCCCCAGAACAGAAATCCCTCAGTGTAGATGCCCCCACTCCATCCCTTTTAACCGGCGCCGCAGGCAGGCACTCAACAGGCTCATTCACTGTTCTCCAAAAAACAGTCATGGGGATATTGTTTTTATGTTTGGAGTAATTGGATAGAGGTTGGGGTTGTAGTTCATTTAGACACACAGAGCTGTGTGTCTGAATGACATGGCCGCGCTGTTTTCAGACAGTGACAGCTAGTACAGGGAACTTCTCCCCGTACTGCTGCCACAGGGAGGGGAAGCAGTGGGCGGCGACTGCAGCACTGGAAACATGTTACATGTTCTACCCTAAAATCGGGTGGAACATGTAACATGTTCCCAAAGGTGAACTTATCCTTTAAGTAGTAGTAGAACTAGTAGTGGAAAGTCCCTTCTCTTAGTGGAAAGTATCTGGACAGAGCTCTCTCCCCTTTTAATAGACCCACAGCTGACTATACTAGGCACCAGAGTGGTAGCTAGAGCACAAGGTCCAGTAATGTCTGTACTCACAAGGACAGATGGATGCCTCCTTCAAATCTTCCAAGCGATGCCCTCCAGTGATACCAGACAGATATGTGGCAGACCGCTCTCCTCAGTCAGCTTCTTCTAAGCACCTGGGTCTCTGCTTTCCTCCATCAGGTTGCCCACCTGAGGCCTCCTCATGGCAGCTTGTTCCTGAGAAGGCAGCGTGGCCCTCTCAGGCTGAATTTCTCTACACTGGGACAAGAGCTTAGTGAGCTTAAAGCGGAAGTAAACCCATCCATAAAACACTTTCATTTCCGGCACGTGCCGGAAATGTAACACTGCCATTGGTTGTGCTCTCAACCAAACTGTCAAACCATCCAATGGCTGGTGTTATAACTGATCACATGTGCAGCATCATGGCAGTTGTAGATTAAACTGAGGCAAAGATGGTAGCTTCCTTGGCTAAAAACGATAGGAGGGTTTACTTCCAATTTAAGCCTCGTACACACGACCGGTTTTCTCGGCAAGAAAACTGCTGGGAGAACTTTTTGCCATGAACCGTTTGTGTGTATGGTTTCTCAACAGGAAAACTGCCGGGAATCTCGACGAGAAAAATAAAGAACCTGCTCTCTATTTTTCTCGTCGGGATTCTCAGCAGAGTTTTCCTGCCGAGAAAACCGGTCGTCTGTATGCTTACCTGTCCAAGCAAGGTAAACCACTGCATGCTCGAAAAGACTTTAACGCATGCGCGGTAGCATACAAGGTTAGTGTGGGGTGTAGCAAGATGGCGGCGACGGCATCGAATGTGACGAGCGCCGGCTCGTCGTAGTCGTTGACGTCACCGCGTTCTTGCCATTCAAAAGAACGGCGTTTTTTTGAAGTGGCCGTCTGTACACAGGGCTTGGCAAGACAAGCTTGCCAGGAATCCTGTCAGGAAAACCAACGGTTTTTAAATAGATGGGATTCCCGCCCATGTGTACAGGGCTTAACTGAATAAATAGTCTCCCAACCCCCTTCAGAGCCTGCCTCACTGGGATAGGCCAGTGATGTATCTATGTATTCATGCTGCCATCTGCATAGCTTCACATCTACTATCCTGAAGCTTCACAAGTCTCCTGAATACAGAGGAGACTTGTATAGGCCAGACTGGCAGCAACTGAGCAGACCTAACTCAGATTACAGCCTCATTGGATACAGTGAGCAAACAATGCTTTTGCCTACCAGATAAATGCAGCCACACTGTGTGCAGTGTGCCAACTGAATTTGCCTGTCAAAAACCAAACACTATCACCTAACTTGCCTAACTATCCTAGCACTTACCTAGGAGGGTGCTACAATACCATCATGCCAATTTAATTCCCTCCTCACCCTCTAGCGCCTTCTGATATCTGTAACCATGACAGTTATAAATGTGCCTTTCTTTTTGTTCAGCCTTTGGGCTGGTGGATGAAGGAATCTCACCTGCTAAGACATGTATTCTGACAGCGGGAATTGGCTGCAGCTGATGATAGAGAAATGGTTTCCAACATTCCTATTCAACATATTGATCGACTTCTGTTGAGCAGGGACACGCACACATGGATTGAAATTTGTCTAATAACTGCTGAACCGGACAAATTTTGATCCATCTTTGGCCAGCTTTCAAACATTCTCGGTTGCAAACAGATTTTATAGGTACACTTACTGTTAATTCCTTGGAAAAAAGTTATGACTTTTCATATATCTTCTTTTTTTTTCCTTTTCTTTTTTTGCAGGACCCTTCTATCGCTACAAAACTTACCATGACTGGCTACATCAAATTAATGCTCAAGATATCCCAAGCTGGAAGCCCATGATAGCGCGGCTTAGACCTGCACCAGTATTTGGTGTTCTGTTTCTTATAATCTCCTATTATTTTCCCCTAAATTATGTTAAAAAAGATGAGTTTTATGAGCAAGCTTTTCTATTTCGCCTTTTTTACATGGTCCCAATCTTCTTTGTTTTTCGAATGCGTTTTTATGTGGCTTGGATATTTGCAGAATGCGGTTGCATCGCTGCTGCCTTTGGTGCCTACCCTGTCACTGCAAAATCACGTTCTGGAGGAGGGCCAACAATAGAAAATGTTCACCTAGAAAGGTATGTTAACTTTATTTTTAAGTGCAAGTGCATCTTTGTGGTAATAATTTATTCATTACAAACAAAGCCAGTATCCCTAAACTCACAATTTCTATACAGTGCACGCTTGCTGTGAAGCGTATGAAAAAGCAAAAGATAACAACTGAAGGGTTCTGTGTTTACCCGTTTGAAACTTTAGATGTATATACTCTCCTTGTGGAGCCTTGTGAGTCATTATCCAAATGGTCCTGGGAATGTCTTATTTTCTATAACTTTGTATGTGAAGAACATAGTGCCTGCACGTATAACCTCATAGTTAGGTTGAAAAAAGACACAAGTCCATCCAGTTCAACCATGAAAAAAATTAAATAATATCATACAATCCCATATACCTATTTCCATACCAACAGTTGATCCAGAGGAAGACAAAAAAAAACAGCATGATCCAATTTGCTACAGCAGGGGAAAAAATTCCTTCCTTATCCCCCGAGAGGCAATCGGATATTCCCCGGATCCACTTTACCTATAAATGTCAGTACCCAGTTATATTATGTACATTTAAGAAAGAATCCAGGCCTTTCTTGAAGCAATCTACTGAGCTGGCCAGAACCACCTCTGCAGGGAGTCCATTCCACATTTTCACAGCTCTTACTGTGAAGAAACCTTTCCGTATTTGGAGGTGAAATCTCTTTTCCTCTAGACGCAAAGAGTGCCCCCTTGTCCTTTGTGTTGACCGTAAAGTGAATAACTCAACACCAAGTTCACAATATGGACCCCTTCTATATTTGTACGTATTGATCATATCCCCCCTTATTCTCCTCTTCTCAAGAGAGAATAAATTCAGTTCCTCTAATCTTTCCTCATAGCTGAGCTCCTCCATGCCTCTTATCAGTTTGGTTGCCCTTCTCTGCACTTTCTCCAGTTCCCCGATATCCTTTTTGAGAACTGGGGCCCAAAATTGAACTGCATATTCCAGACAAGGTCTTACTAATGATTTGTACAGGGGCAAAATGATATCTCTCTCTCTCTGGAGCCCATACCTCTCTTAATACAAGAAAGAACTTTGCTCGCTTTGGAAACCGCAGCTTGGAATTGCATGCCATTATTGAGCTTATGATCTACCAAAACCCCCAGATCCTTCTCCACTACGGATCCCCCAGTTGTACTCCCCCCTAGTATGTATGATGCATTCATTTTCTTAGCCCCCAAGTGCATAACTTTACATTTATCAACATTAAACCTCATCTGCCACATAGTCGCCCAATTAAACAGAGCATTGAGGTCGGCTTGTAAATTGGAGACATCCTGTAAGGACGTTATTCCACTGCATAGCTTGGTGTCATCTGCAAAGACAGAAATGTTACTTTTGATCTCAGACCCAATATCATTTATAAAGATATTAAAAAGTAAGGGTCCCAGCACTGAACCTTGGGGTACACCACTGATAACCTTAGACCATTCAGAGTAAGAATCATTAACCACTACTCTCTGAATTCTGTCTTTTAGCCAGTTTTCTATCCATTTACAAACTGATATTTCCAATCCTGTTGACTTTACCTTACACATGAGCCGTGTGTGGGGAACTGTATCGAACGCTTTTGCAAAATCCAAGTATACCACGTCCACAGCCACCCCTCTGTCCAAGGTCTTACTTGCCTCTTCATAAAAAGAAATCAGGTTTGTTTGACAACTTCTGTCTTTAATGAATCCATGCTGTCTGTTGCTTAAAATATTTTTTTCCAGCAAGAACTCATCTATGTGGTCTTTTATTAATCTCTCCAGTATCTTCCCAACTATAGAAGTTAAACTAACAGGTCTATAGTTACTTGGTAAAGACTTTGTTCCCTTTTTAAATATAGGTAACCACATTGGCCCTGCGCCAATCCAGTGGTACTATTCCTGTCATTAATGAGTCCCTAAAAATTTAATACAATGGCTTTGAAATTACAGAGCTCAATTCTTTTAGGATCCGTGGGTGTATGCCATCTGGTCCAGGTGCTTTATCCACCTTTATTCCATCTAAATATTTCTGGACCATATCACTTTTGAGCCATTGTGGATTTGGGGCTGTGTCACTACCACCCCCATTTTGGACATGAGCTCCCCTATCCATGCTCCTTTGTATACACAGAGCTAAAGAAAGTATTTAATAAATTGGCCTTCTCTTTGTCCCAAGTCACCCACACTAGATTATTTTGTAAAGGGCCTACATGCTCAGACTTGACCTTTTTACTATTAATATATTTGAAGAATTTTTGGGGGTTTGTCCTATCTTTTGCAATCTGTCGTTCGTTTTGAATTTGCATCCTTGATTTTCTTTTTACATATCCTGTTATATTCTTTGTAACATTTAAATGACACTATTGACCAAAGGGCCTCAACATTGAACTGGATATAAATGACTTTATCAGTGATGCATGGCTTTTTAATATTTTTTTTCACCACCCCAGTCCAGATACATTATGATAGTCTAGCTAAGTCTTACAGTTTTCAAATTTTTAGTCTTTTTGTATATGTGGAGTTTTATTACCAGCCTGCCTAATTTTACTTCCATCTTTCTCCCAGTCTACCTAATTTTATTCCCCGTTTACCGGGTTTTAATCTTTTTAGGATTTATATTTTAGGAGATCAGTTGGATTTATATTTAATAATTTCAATGGAGTCAGGAAGTTGGATACCATGTATTTATTTATATATCTCAGATACCCTTAAGTGGTATATTCATGCAGTCAATGGGATTTTGACTATATATATATATACAGTCAGGTCCATAAATATTGGGACATCGACACAATTCTAATCTTTTTGGCTCTATACACCACCACAATGGATTTGAAATGAAACGGACAAGATGTGCTTTAACTGCAGACTTTCAGCTTTAATTTGAGGGTATTTACATCCAAATCAGGTGAACGGTGTAGGAATTACAACAGTTTGTATATGTGTCTCCCACTTTTTAAGGGACCAAAAGTAATGGGACAAATGGCTGCTCAGCTGTTCCATGGCCAGGTTTGTGTTGTTTCCTCATTATCACATTTACAAGGAGCAGATAAAAGGTCCAGAGTTAATTTCAAGTGTGCTATTTGCATTTGGAATCTGTTGCTGTCCACTCTCAATATGAGATCCAAAGAGCTGTCACTATCAGTGTAGCAAGCCATCATCAGGCGGAAAAAAAACAAAACAAACCCATCAGAGAGATAGCAAAAACATTAGGTGTGGCCAAATCAACTGTTTGGAACATCCTTAAAAAGAAAGAAGGCACCGGTGAGCTCAGCAACACCAAAAGACCTGGAAGACCACGGAAAACAACTGTGGTGTATGAGCGAAGAATTCTTTCCCTGGTGAAGAAAACACCCTTCACAACAGTTGGCCAGATCAAGAACACTCTCCAGGAGGTAGGTGTATGTGTGTCAAAGTCAAGAATCAAGAGAAGACTTCACCAGAGTGAATACAGAGGGTTCACCACAAGATGTAAACCATTGGTGAGCCTCAAAAACAGGAAGGCCAGATTAGAGTTTGCCAAACAACATCTAAAAAAGCCTTCACAGTTCTGGAACAACATCCTATGTACAAATGAGACCAAGATCAATTTGTACCAGAGTGATGGGAAGAGAAGAGTATGGAGAAGGAAAGCAACTGCTCATGATCCAAAGCATACCACCTCATCAGTGAAGCATGGTGGTGGTAGTGTCATGGCGTGGGCATGTATGGCTGCCAATAGAACTGGTTCTCTTGTATTTATTGATGATGTGACTGCTGACAAAAGCAGCAGGATTAATTCTGAAGTGTTTCGGGCAATATTATCTGCTCATATTCAGCCAAATGCTTCAGAACTCATTGGACGGCGCTTCACAGTGCAGATGGACAATGACCCGAAGCATACTGCAAAAGCAACCAAAGAGTTTTTTAAGGGAAAGAAGTGGAATGTTATGCAATCAATCACCTGACCTGAATACGATTTGAGCATGCATTTCACTTGGTGAAGACAAAACTGAAGGGAAAATGCCCCAAGAACAAGCAGGAACTGAAGACAGTTGCAGTAGAGGCCTGGCAGAGCATCACCAGGGATGAATCCCAGCGTCTGGTGATGTCTATGCGCTCCACACTTCAGGCTGTAATTGACTGTAAAGGATTTGCAATCAAGTATTAAAAAGTGAAAGTTTGATTTATGATTGTTAATCTGTCCCATTACTTTTGGTCCCTTAATAAGTGGGAGGCACATATACAAACTGTTGTAATTCCTACACCGTTCACCTGATTTTTAAATACCCTCAAATTAAAGCTGAAAGTCTGCAGTTGAAGCACATCTTGTTTGTTTCATTTAAATTCCATTGTGGTGGTGTATAGAGCCAAAAAGATTAGAATGGTATCAATGTCCCAATATTTATGGACCTGACTGTATCTATGCTGGAATAAGATGATTCACTACTCTTCCTGTTCTTAATGTGCAGCCATTAGACGGATCTGTATGTGAGACTCTGCCGAGTCTCTGAGGAAGATAAATAATAGACTATGCTTAGCCATGATGTATTCCATCTACAGTTGAAGTATTGCATCTGAAACACTCACATAGATTTTATTATGCAGGAGATTATATAAACATTAATGATCATTCATTTACTATGAAGTATTTATTTATTATGAAGTATTATGATCACCTTTTTTATTGTATTTTATTCTATTTATTATATTTTCCTTGATGTGCATATGATTTGTTTTAATGTGCAATTGTCCGCGATGATTAATCAGCGGGGTTGTTTGCTCACATTTAGCGGCTGCGCAGTGTGGGAGATGACGCGGCTGACATTGTATTTTAAGGACGGCATTATCTTCCGCCCACAGTCTGGCAAGGTCCTCACTGAGTGCAAGTGCGACTGCGCCAGAATGACGCAAGTGTGACTGGCGTCATTATCTTCCGCCCACAGCCTGGCAATGTCCTCACTGAGTCTAGTGCGGCGCGCACATATATAACCGGCTGTCGATAGGAAGAGTCACGTCCTCAGGCGAAGTCAGCCAATGACGAAATGCGTCAGCTCGGGACTCCTATCGAACGACCGGAAGTGTTGCAAGCATTCCACCGAGCAGGAACAAGGAAGTCTGCATATTAACTGCTAACCCGGGCGGCTTCAGTGTTATGGTGACCGGAGCGATCACATTCACAAGTACCATGCAAATTTTTTGCTTGAGAGCATTTATATTGGGGTACGCATATCTGTATAAGGGGTACTGTGGAGTTTAATAAACTTTACAAAACGGTACTGTTCTATATAGATTTTTTATTCCCTCACATGTGATTGCGGACCATGTTAAACAAGCAAGAGCAATTGGTGGAGAGTGCAATATTAATGGCAGATATTTATGATGATTCCATGCTGATCTGATTTTTACATTCAGTGAGTGCATCCCCAAAAGGGGAATACATCCCCCCACGTGGTGAATTTCCCTTGGTGAAAGGAGCACTGTTTAAAGACTTTTTGATCAATTACATCCATCTTCCTCTGCACCATTATTGTTTCCTATGTGGATTACATATAGAAGTCTTTGAAACGGTGATTTGATGGTAGCGCTGCTACAGTACTATATTGGACTCTGGGACGTTTAGAGTTTTTAATAGTACTGTTTTATTCATGTTTTATTTGTTTTAAGCAGCTGCTATTTGTATATTTCTCAGATTATACTACGTTTGCTCATTACCTTACTTGTTGATTCCTGAGCGCTGATCAGTGCTTTTTTAAGGAGGGCATCACAAGCACTTTTTTGGTTCATGAAATTACAGCTGCTACTAATTGCTAACACAATCAACTTCTGGACATGAAGTCAAGAGTTGTGGTTACAATAGAAACCGACATGTTTCGGAGACACCAAAAAAGATTTTGTTTCTGGTGTATTTATTTCCTACTTCTTGGGTTTAAAGCGGAGTTCCACCCTAAAAATGAACTTTCTATTAACAGCTTGCCTTTAATGTAAAAAAATAAAATAAAAAAATACTCACTTCTATCTGGCTGTTACTAGGCAGATTTCGGAATCTGCCTAGTTCCTGGTCCTAGGTGGTTTAACTTCCTGTCCTAAGACCCCATTGCCTCCTGGGAAATGACACATTTCCCAGGAGTCTTTGGGCATTACTGTGTTTAAAAATCGGCCAGCATGCACCTCTCCCTGAAAACCAGGAAGAAAAAGGAACTGGGCTTCACATGCCCACACATATGATGGATACAGCCACAACATAAGTTGGAGGATATAAGGCAAGTGTTTGCAATGATTTCTGGAACGATTGGGGAGCTATTAACCACTTAATGACCGCTCACTGTATTTATACGTCGGCAAAATGCTACGGACAGGCACAATCACGTACCTGTACGTGACTGCCTTCGTATGGGTGGGGGGTCCGATCGCACCCCCCTCCGGTACAGTGAGCGGTTGGTATCGCTCCGGGAGCGATCGGTGATGAGGGGGCGGCCATTGGTTTCTGGCCACCCCCTCACGATCGCTCCCGGCGAATGAAATGCTTCCTCTGCCTGTGTAATGTATACACAGGCAGGAGGAAGTGATGTCATCTCTCCTGCAGCGCTCACATATACCGAGCGCCGTGGAGAGAAGACATCAAGTAAGTGCACCAACAGCCCACTGACACACAGGCACACATAGGCACACGATCGCCCCCCCCAGTCACCCCCAGATCACCCCCCAGCCCCCAGTCACAGTGTCACTGATTGCAGTGATCATTTATTTACTGATCACTGCAAACAGTGACATTTGTAACTGTAAAAGTGTCAGGACAGTTAGTGTTAGGTCCCTTTAGGTCCAGGGTAGCCCCCTAACCCCCCCTAATAAAGGTTTAACCCCTTGATCGCCCCCCAGGTAACCCTTTCACTCCCTAGCACCACTGTGACTAAGCGATCGTTTTTCGTGTCGGTGGTGCCGCTAGGTAGTCATTTTTTTTTTAGGTTCGCCACCAGCTTTTTATAGCGTCAGGTACCCCCATATATTACCTAATAAAGGTTTAACCCCTTGATCGCCCCCCAGGTAACCCTTTCACCCCCCCTTTGCCAGTGTCACTAAGCGATCGTTTTTCTGATCGCTGTATTAGTTATGCTGGTGCCGCTAAGTAGTCAGTTATTTTTTTAGGTTTGCCGCCAGGTGTTTCTAGCGTAAGGTACCACCATATATTATCTAATAAAGGTTTTATCCCCCTGATTGCCCTTAGAGTTAACCCTTTCACCAGTGATCACCGTATAAGTGTCACTGGTGACGCTGGTTAGCCAGTTAGTTATTTAGGTTCCCCATCATGTTTTTATATAGCGTCAGGTACCCCCATATATTATCTAATAAAGGTTTAACCCCCTGATTGCCCCTAGTTAACCCTTTCACCAGTGATCACCATATAAGTGTTACGGGTGACGCTGGTTAGTTAGTTTGCTTTTTATAGTGCCAGGGCACCTGCCGTATATAACGCAATAAAGGTTTAACCCCCTGATCGCCCGGCGGGTGATATCAATTAGGTTTTAGCATCAGAGAGGGTCTGCGTCACACCCCAGGCAGCGTCAGGTTCGTGCCAGTAGCGCTAACACCCACGCATGAAGCATTCACCTCCCTTAGTGGTATAGTATCTGAACAGATCAATATCTGATCAGATCTATACTAGCGTCCCCAGCAGTTTAGGGTTCCCAAAAACGCAGTGTTAGCGGGATCAGCCCAGATACCTGCTAGCACCTGCGTTTTGCCCCATCCGTCCAGCCCAGGCCACCCAAGTGCAGTATCGATCGATCACTGTCACTTACAAAACACAACACACATAACTGCAGCGTTCGCAGAGACAGGCCTGATCCCTGCGACTCCAGTGCTGTAGGAGGTGATTGCACCACCACAGTTAAAAAAAAGAGCATATATGCCGAAGCATGGGGGCAGCATGGGCGGAGGAGCAATTTTTCTCCTAATTCCGCGTACATACGGTCAAAATTCCGACGGAGGCTTGCCCGTGGAAAAGTCTGACCGTGTGTACGCGGCATAACTTTTGCGGGAGGATGCCCCCATGCTTCGGCATATATAAATGGTGCATGTATGCCCATCATTAGAAGTGGGTGGATGAAGGGCGCTATTCTAATGGTGGGCATACCCACCGATCAATCTCTTTTTTTCGTTCAGCCAACAGGCTGCATGAAAAAAAAGATTACAATACATGTCCAACAAGGACCAGCAACGTACTGGTATGTTGCTGGACTTTGAGTGGTTATACCAGAATGATGCCTGTGGGTTTAGGTATCATCTTGGTATAATTCTTTTCAGCCAGCGGCCGGCTTTCATGTAAAAGCAATCCTAGCGGCTAATTAGCCTCTGGACTGCTTTTACAAGCAGTGGGAGGGAATGTCCCCCCCCCCGGATATATAAAAAGCGCCATTGGGAAATTGGGAAAGCATTTTATCACACCGATCTTGGTGTGGTCAGATGCTTTGAGGGCAGAGGAAAGATCTAGGATCTAATAGACCCCAGTTTTTTCAAAAAAAAGAGTACCTGTCCTACCTATTGCTATCATAGGGGGTATTTACATACCCTGAGATAACAATAAAAATGATTAAAAAAAATATATGGAAGGAACAGTTTAAAAATAAAATGAAAAAGCAAAATTAATAATAAAAAAAAAAGCACCCCTGTCCCGCCCTGCTCTTGCGCAAAGGCGAACGCAAGCGTCGGTCTGGCGTCGTATGTAAACAGCAATTGCATCATGCATGTAAGGTATCACCGCGAAGGTCAGATCGAGGGCAGTAATTTTAGCAGTAGACCTCCTCTGTAAATCTATTGTGGTAACCTGTAAAGACTTTTAAAGGCTTTTAAAAATGTATATTGTTTGTCGCCACTGCGCGTTTGTGCGAAATTTTAAAGCATGTCGTGTTTGGTATCCATGTACTCGGCGTAAGATCATATTTTTTATTTCTTTAAACATTTGGGAAATATAGTGTGTTTTATAGCATTAAAATTTAAAAAAGTGTATTTTTTCCCCAAAAAATGCGTTTGAAAAATCGCTGTGCAAATACTGTGTGGTAAAAAAAATGCAACACCCACCATTTTAATCTGTAGAGCCTTTGCTTTAAAAAAATATATAATGTTTGGGGGTTCAACGTAATTTTCTTGCAAAAAAAATAAAATGTTTTCATGTAAACAAAAAGTGTCAGAAAGGGCGTTGTCTTCAAGTGGTTAGAAGAGTGGATGATGTGTGACATAATATTGAGTATAAAATGCCAGGACACTTCAAAACCCCCTCAAATGACCCCATTTTGGAAAGTAGACACCCCAAGCTATTTTCTGAGAGGCATGTCGAGTCCATGGAATATTTTATATGTTGACACAAGTTGCGGAAAAAATAATGTATTTATTTATTTATTTGCACAAAGTTGTCACTAAATGATATATTGCTAAAATATGCCATGGGCATATGTGGAATTACACCCCAAAATACATTCTGTTGCTTCTCCTGAGTATGGGGATACCACATGTGTGAGACTTTTTGGGAGCCTAGCCGCGTACAGGACCCCAAAATCCAAAAAATCCAAGCACCGCCTTCAGGCTTTCTAAGGGTGTACATTTTTTATTTCACTCCTCACTGCCCATCACAGTTTCGGAGGCCATGGAATGCCCAGATGGCACAAACCCCCCCCAAATGACCCCATTTTGGAAAGTAGACACCCCAAGCTATTTGCTGAGAGGTATGGGGTGCAATTCCACATATAACCATGGCATGTGTGAGCAATATATCATTTAGTGACAACTTTTTGTAATTTTTTTTTTGTCATTATTCAATCACTTGGGACAAAAAAAAATATTCAATGGGCTCAACATGCCTCTCAGCAATTTCCTTGGGGTGTCTACTTTCCAAAATGGGGTCATTTGGGGGGGGGGTTTGTACTGCCCTGCCATTTTAGCACCTCAAGAAATGAGATAGGCCGTCATAAATTAAAAGCTGTGTAAATTCCAGAAAATGTACCCTAGTTTGTAAACGCTATAACTTTTGCGCAAACCATTAAATAGACACTTATTGACATTTTTTTTACTAAAGACGTGGCTGAATACATTTTGGCCTAAATGTATGACTAAAATTGAGTTTATTCGATTTTTCTTATAACAAAAAGTAGAAAATATAATATTTTTTCTAAATTTTCGGTCTTTTTCCGTTTATATCGCAAAAAACAAAATCGCAGAGGCAATCAAATACCATTAAAATAAAGCTCTATTTCTGGGAAGAAAAGGACGCAAATTTTGTTTGGGTACAACATTGCATGTCCGCACAATTTCCAGTTAAAGCAGCACAGTGCCAAATTGTAAAATCAGCTCTGGTCTTTATGCTGCGTATTGGTCTGGGGCTTAAGTGATTAATATGTTTTAGGGACTATTTAATGTGATTCATTTTAGCTTGCAAAAAAAATAAAATTATGCCCGGAACCCTGCTTTAAAGTAGGAGCATGCTGATGTATTTCTATTAAGAAAGGGAGTATATATACCGTATATATAATTATTGATGAGCTTCGTGTTCAAGTCGAACCCATGTTCGACTCGAACATCGTCTGTTGGGCTGTTCTCCGAATTGCGAACATTATGTGCCGTTTGCGCCAAATTCGAGCGGCGCGTAACGGCCCATAATTCACTGCGGCATCGCAGTGCATTGCTGGCTGATGATTGGCCAAGCATGCACTATGACCCACATGCTTGGCCAATCAAAGCGCCAAAAAAACAGAGAGCCATAATTGGCCAAAGCCAGGGTGGCTTTGGCCAATTATGGCTCAGGGGGTTTAGTACACGCCCTGCACTATATAAGGCCGCCAGCTTGGCGGCCTTGTGTAGTGTGTTGAAGTTGTTAAAAGAGAGAGATTACAGAGAGAGACAGTGTCATTTATATTGAATTAGAGCAGGCGGGCGAGTCAGTTAGCTGCAGTTAGTGTGTAGAGGCTATATATGCATCCTAGGTGTTGTGTATATATACACTGTATTCAGTTTAGCTAGATCCGTTCCTGTTATTCTCTATATTGTGACAGGCAGGCAGGTGATTGTGCTAGCTGCAGTCAGTGTTTCACTTAGTGTACTGTGTGCTTTGCATAGTGTTCACCTAAAGCTTACCTGAATACAGTTAGTGACTATTATAGTGGTGTTCTCATAATAAAACCACAGGCAGAGAGCTGCAAGTATTTTCAGTTAGTGTACTGTGTCCTCTGCACAGTTTTCACCTAAAACTAACTGAAGACAATTGCTGCTTTTCCCATACTAATACCACAGCAGGCAGTTGATTCTGATAGCTGCATTATCAGTACAGATATATACACGAAAATTTTAATCAGTAACAGCCCTACCTAACTAATGTCTGGCGAGAACAGCCTGGGAAGTCAGGGGCTCAAGAGGCAGAAAAAAGGATTGTTTGCTACCGCTGCCGACAAGAGGGACATATTGCAGCAAATTGCCCGGTTGTGGATGAGCTCATGCAATGTGACTTTCTAAGGGACAGACGTCAGTCGCTGTTTGCGACAGTCGCATGCACTGCCATTCGGGGAACTGAGAAACATTTATGCAAAATGTGTATTAATGGTAAAAATGTTGTTGTGTTGCTGGATTCAGGTAGCCTGGTGACACTGATAAAAGCTGAATTAGTCACTACAGAGGTCTTAGGGAATAACAAGGTAGCTGTTATTTGTGTGCATGGGGACACCCAAGAGTATCCTGTGACTACAGTGTGTTTTGAGACCTCCAAAGATAACCTCTCTCATCAGGTGGGGTTAGTGTCTCCATTACCACATGATGCCATTGTGGGAAGGGATTTTCCAAAGTTTTGGAAACTCTGGGATTGTCCTGAGCCCCCCCACTGGTGCCCCTATATATCAGGAATGTGATAGCCAGAATTCCTCTGAGAGTGGTGAGGACTCTCCAGAATTCCCCTTGTCGGTATTGGCAGGGGAGACTCGAGAAACTGGGGAGGAGCCAACATCCTCAGACGAAAACGTGCCGTCTGTGGAGTTTTCTGATCTCGAGGTTCACAAGGAAAATTTTGCCACAGAACAGTTAAAAGACCCCACCCTAATAAAGGCACGGGAAAACGTAGTGAAAATAGATGGCGAGTTAGTGAACCCAGATGAGACCTGCACTTACCCATACTTCATCGTTGAAAAGGACCTACTGTATCGGGTGGCTAAAAGGGCAGAAGAAACCATTGAGCAGCTTGTGGTCCCCAAAACTTACAGGAAGTTGGTATTAGAGTTGGCCCATGGGCACATTCTTGGAGGTCATCTGGGGACAGAGAAAACCAGAGAGAGAGAATTGCAAATATTCTATTGGCCTGGGGTCATGAAGGAAACAGACAATTATTGTTCCTCCTGCCCTGTGTGTCAGAGGTAGGCACCGATGCCACATTTCCGTAACCCGCTGGTACCTCTTCCCATCATTGAGGTCCCCTTTGAGAGGATCGCAATGGATTTGGTAGGTCCAATAATGAAGTCCGCTTGGGGGCATCAGTACATTTTGGTTATATTGGACTATGCCACCCGGTATCCGAAAGCGATTCCTCTCCGAAATACCTCGGCCAAAACCATAGCCAAAGAGCTATCTCTTGTTTTTAGCCGTGTGGGTATTTGTAAGGAACTGCTTACAGACCAAGGTACACCCTTTATGTCCCGGGTTATGAAAGAGCTGTGCAAGTTGTTCAAAGTGACACAATTGCGTACATCCGTGTATCACCCCCAAACAGATGGGTTGGTTCAAAGATTCAACAAAACCCTAAAACAAATGTTAAAGAAGGTGGTGGATAGAGATGGAATGGATTGGGACTGTCTAATCCCCTATTTAATGTTTGCCATTCGGGAGGTACCCCAATCCTCTACGGGTTTCTCACCCTTTGAGTTACTCTATGGGAGACACCCAAGAGGGCTGTTGGATATCGCCAAGGAAACTTGAGAAAGTGAGAGTTTTCCCCACAGGAGTGTGATTGAGCATGTCGCCCTGATGCAAGATAGAATTGCACAGGTAATGCCCATCGTAAAGGAACATTTGGCCCAAGCGCAGTTGGCACAGCAGAGAGTGTACAACCGTGGGGCCAAGACCCGTACCTTTTCCCCGGGGGATAAGATATTGGTACTTGTCCCTACGGTTGAAAGCAAATTCCTTGCTAAATGGCAAGGCCCCTACGAGATAATGGAAAAAGTGAGCAAAGTGAATTACAAGGTCAGACAACCAGGAAGGCGAAACCCCGAACAGATCTATCACATTAATCTGTTGAAAGCCTGGAGGGATAGGGAATCCCTAGTCGCAGAAACTTTGTCACCAGCTCAGTCTGCGTGATTCCGGAGGTTGGAATAGCAGTCACCTTGTCAAACCCCCAACAACAGGAGGTTAAAGAGTTTGTGCTTCGCAACAAGGAGGTTTTCTCTAAGCTGCCGGGACAAACGTCTGGGGTAGAGCATGATCTTATTACCCCGCCCGGTGAAAGGGTGAAGCTCAAACCCTATCGGATCCCAGAGGCCCGACGGGAGGCAATACGTGAGGAAGTACAGAAAATGCTGGAATTGGGGGTGATAGAGGAATCCCAAAGTGATTGGTCCAGTCCCATAGTGTTAGTGCCTAAACCGGATGGGAGCTGGCGATTTTGTAACGATTTTCGACAACTGAACAAAGTTACAAAATTTGACACCTACCCCATGCCACGTATAGATGAGTTGATCGACCGGCTCGGAACAGCCCGATACATGACCACTCTCGATCTCGCAAAAGGGTATTGGCAAATTACACTGGCCAAATCGGCCAAGGAGAAAACCGCGTTTGTAACCCCAGACGGGGCGTTCCAATATAAAAGAATGCCGTTTGGATTACAGAATGCACCGGCAACATTCCAGCGGAAAATGGACCAGATACTGAGGCCCCATCAGAAGTATGCTGCGGCTTACCTGGATGATGTAATTGTCCATAGCACAGATTGGGCCTCACATCTGCCAAAAGTGCAGGCAGTCCTAGACTCTATCCGGGAAGCTGGGTTTACGGCCAACCCCAAGAAGTGTACCATTGGACAGGAGGAGGCCAAATATCTTGGGTACACCATTGGGAGGGGAGTGATAAAACCCCAAGTCAATAAAGTCAAGGCCATACAGAATTGGCCACATCCCAACAGCAAGAAGCAGGTACAAGCCTTTCTGGGAATCGCTGGTTATTATCGGTGATTCATTCCCCACTTTGCCTCAGGCTGTGCCCCTAACCAACCTGACAAAAGGGAAAGAGTCTGTCATGGTTAAATGGACCCCAGAGGCTGAGGGAGCATTCCAATTCTTAAAAAAAGCCTTATGTAGCCAGCCAGTGTTGTACTCACCAGACTTCTCTAGGGACTTTGTCGTACAAAGTGATGCATCAGACGTTGGGTTAGGAGCAGTATTGTTCCAGGTCTGGAACGGGGAAGAGCACCCAGTCATTTACCTCAGCAGGAAATTGAAGTCCCATGAGGTAAATTACGCCACGATTGAGAAGGAGTGTTTAGCAGTGAAGTGGGCTCTAGATTCCCTTCGGTACTATCTGCTAGGCACTTTGACCTAATTACTGATCACGCTCCTTTAAAGTGGATGGCTCAAAACAAAGAGACAAATAGGAGAGTAAATAGGTGGTTCCTGGCCCTACAAGAATTCAACTTTACAGTAAAGCATCGCCCTGGCGTTCAAATGGGGAATGTGGATGCGTTGTCTCGAGTACATGCATGCCTGATTGCTTGTGTTCCAACCCCAAGGTTAAAACAAGAGGGGGGGTATGTGACAGCAGGCAGGTAAAATCACCAGGTTGCATCCAGGATGGAAGGTATATATGTCCTAGATTCAGGCTTTATGCCGATTTATACCACTAGGGGGAGTGCTGAGAGTTAATGAGCCCAGCTGAAGTAAGTGGGCTCATTAGGGCCTCTACAAGAACTCCCAGCATGCTAAGGGAGTTGCTCTAACCTGGAACCAGATCTGTGTGGATAGTCTGGGGAGTGTGATCTCTGTGCGGTGAGCCAAAGCCTGTGTGGTTATTGCTAAGAACTTCAATAAGCAGGGAGCTAGGGACTGGGACAGCACAAGGCTGTACCCAGTTGTTAGTTAGGGACACCAACGTGTGTAGTGAGCGGTCAAGTTGACCAGGATTTATTTTCCTGTTTCTTTTGTTTTTGCTGTATTTTTTTGTCTGTATATAGTTCAAATAAAACCACACCCTTTTGTTTTCTCCTACCACTGTCTGTTGTGCCTGTTTTTGTGTGGTGAACCCATCCAGGGGGTCACACACACCCGCTGCTGAGTTAACCCCCTCACGGTGTGTATATATATATATATATATATACATCCATCCCACCTTTGTGCAGCTACATCTCACTGCAGGCCATTAATATGTCTGGAAGGCAAACAAGGAGAGGCAGACAGTCACAAGGCAATAAAAGAGGGCAAGCAGGCTCTGTGTCTAGAGGCAACAGTGCTGGTGGGGGACACGGTGCATCCTCATCAGCACGTGGCCATGGGACACACTTGTACGTCTTTTCGACAGCTGGCAATGTTGAGCCGCAACATGCCCAAGACTTGGTAGAGTGGATGACCAAGCCGTCCTCCTCCTCCTCATCCTCTCTCACCCAGGCTCAGGGTACTTTGTCTGGCAAAGCAGCTGCCAAAGCGGCCTCTTCCCTCGGCTCAATGGCATCAGTCACTCCTTCCCTTGCCCCACCATGTCCTCCTGAGGAGTCCCGGGAACTGTTTGAGCACAGTGTTGGGTACATGCTCCAGGAGGATGCCCAGCGTTTTGAAGGCTCTGATGATAGAACCCAGCTGGAGGAAGGCAGTAACGTGAGCCCAGAGAGAGGGGGTAGTAACGTGAGCCCAGAGAGAGGGGGTGCCCAACAAGGACAGCTATCTGGCAGTCATATTCCCCCAGCTGCAGCATACTGCCAGATTTGCTCCAGTGATGAGGAGGGAGGGCATGATGAGGTCACTGACTCCACGTGGGTGCCTGATAGGAGGGAGGAGGAGGAGGCACATCTCCAACGAGGCAGGATGCCCTCCAGGGGCCAACTTTAGGGCAGCACACCGACCGCATCACACCGCAGAGCTCCACATGTGCAGGGCGCTGCTGTCTCTGCGCGTTATTCCAAAAGTTCTTTGGTGTGGGCCTTTTTTCAGACGTGTGTAGCAGATCGCACCGTTGCCATTTGCAACATATGTCTAAAGCGTATCTCGCGTGGCCAAAACATCAGCCGCTTGTGCACCACGTGCTTGACCAGACATATGTCGACCTGCCATGCAGTCCGTTTGCAAGCGTACCTAAAAGACCCACACCAAAGAACAAAGCGGACCTCTCCTTGCTCCTCATCAGCTGGGATCTCCAACCCCACTATACCTTCAGTCTTCTCTGAAACCTGCACTGAGGAATGAAGGTGTAGAATTCGGTGTGTCACAGCCAAGTACTTGCGGACAATCTGCTATCGGTACACCGACGTCCGATTGTACCAGGCAAATTTCCCTGCCCCAGCTGCTGCACCGCCGAAAGAAGTTCGCTCCCAGCCATCCACATGCCCAGCGGTTGAATGCTAAATTGCTAGCACTTCAACTGCTGCCTTTTCAGTTGTAGACTCTGCCCCCTTCCGTGAGTTTGTGGAATTTGTGGTTCCTCAGTGGCAGGTGCCCAAACACCACTTTTTCTCACGGAAGGCGATTCCGTCACTCTACCGGCATGTGGAAGGTAATGTCTTGGCCTCGCTGGACAGGGCGGTCAGCGGTAAGGTGCATATTACTGCTGACTCATGCTCCAGCAGGCATGGACAGGGACGTTACCTATCTTTCACGGCACATTGGGTGACTCTGCTGGCAGCTGGGAAGGATGCAGGACAAGGTGCAGTAGTGTTGGAGGTTGTTCCGCCACCACGCCTCCAAAATGTTACTACTGGTGATTCTGACACACCTCTCTCCTCCACCCCCTCCTCTTCTTCTTCCTCCATGGCCTCTACCTGTGCTTTGCCCTCGGAACCAGCGGTGCTCTGTAGGCGTTCAAGGGGCTACGCAAGTACGGAGGCAAAAAGATGCCATGCGGTGCTTGATCTGGTGTGCTTGGGGGACAGGAGCCACACTGGGGCAGAGATTCTGTCAGCTCTGCAGGGGCAGGCTCAGAGGTGGTTGACACCACGCCAGCTTAAGCCAGGAATGGTGGTTTCCGACAATGGCACCAACCTCCTCTCCGCCCTCCGACAGGGACAACTGACCCATGTGCCCTGTTTGGCTCACGTCCTTAACTTGGCGGTTCTTGGGCAGGTACCCTGGCTTACAGGAGGTCCTGAAGCAGGCCAGGAAACTCTGTGGGCATTTCCGCCGGTCATATAATGCCAGTGCTCGGCTGGCTGACCTGCAAAAGGATTACAACGTGCCCAAGAACCGCCTACATGCCCACCTGGTGGAACTCTACGTTGGCCATGCTGCAGCGGCTGCACACGCAGCAGAGGGCCATCAATGAGTATCTGTTGCAATATGGCAAAGGACAGTGTCAGGGGAGCTTGGATTTTTTTCCCCACGCCTGTGGGCCATGATCAGTGATGCATGCACTGTCCTGGCACCATTTGAGGAGGCCACTAGGATGGTGAGCAGTGACAGTGCATGCATCAGTGACACTGTCCCTCTTGTCCACCTGTTGGAGCGCACGCTGCATGGAATAATGGACAGGGCACTTGAGGCAGAACAGAGGCAGGAAAAGGAGAACTTCCTTACCTCTCAAGGCCCCCTTTATCCAGACCGTGTTCTTGCTGGCCCGGCTATCACACAGGAAGAGGAGGAGGATTATTGTGTCAGCATGGAGGTGGAACCTAGCACTCAGCATCAGCAGCAGTCTTCAAGGGATCAATTACAGTCCCAAGACACCCATGGACTTGTACGTGGCTGCGGATCATGTCGTCCTCAGTGACCCAGAGGACTCCGCACCGAATGCCTCAGCAAACCTACGCTGCATGGCCTCCCTGATCCTGCAAAGCCTGTGGAAGGATCCTCGTATTCGTGCGATCAAGAAGAGGGATCATTACTGGGTGGCAACCCTCCTTGATCCACGTTACAAGGCTAAGGTTGCGGACCCTATCTTGCCGTCGCAGAGGGAGCAGAGGATGAAGCATCTTTGGGAGGCCTTGCAGAAAGGTCTGTGCAATGGGTTCCCAGAGACTGGGAGGTTACAAATTCCTGGTCCTGGACAACTTGTTGCTGAGGCTTCGGTCAGTCAAAGAAGGAGCGGTGGAGAAGGTGGCCATCTGACCGATGCATTCAGACAATTTTTTAGTACGCAGCCCCAAGGTATGATCGGTTCCAGCAACCATCGCCAGTGTCTGGTTTACATGGTGCAGGAATATCTAGGGGCAAGATCAGACTTGGACACCTTTCCCACCATAAATTCTCTGGGTTACTGGGTCTTGAGGATGGATCACTGGCCAGAGCTTACACAGTATGCAATTGAGGTACTGGCCTGTCCTGCATCCAGCGTTCTTTTGGAACTCACATTCAGTGCTGCTGGAGGCTTTGTAACCGATCACAGGGGGTGCGCCTGTCCACCGACTCGGTTGATCGACTGACCTTCATAAAAATGAATCGGTCTTGGATCACCACCAGCTACCAAGCACCTGATGCTGATGTAACCCAATATTTTTTTTTTAAATGTCAGATCCCTTCAAGACTGCCTATGTTGCTGCTGAGTGACTATCCTGTTATGCTGAGTGACTATCCTCTTCCTCCTCAATGATCATGCTGATAGCTTGAAAGAACATTTTTGGTTCTGGGCACCGCCACCAGTGGCTAAGGCCTAATTTTTCAGCCTCTGTTTAACAGGGGCGTGTATTTACAATTTTTGATGCAATGCTTTACAGCAGGACTCATTGCTGCACTCCAACTACAGTATCTGTGAGGGGTTGCAGTGTTGTGGCACCAGTGCCTAAGGCCTAATTTTTCTGCCCCTGTTTAATAGGGGTGTGTAGTTACAATTTTTGATCTAATAATTCACAGAAGGGCCCATTCCTGCGCCCACCAAGAGCAACTGTGAGGGCTTACAGTGTTGTGGCAACACCACCACCACCAAAGGCCCAATTTTTCTGCCCCTGTTCAACAGGGGCATGTAATTACAATTCTTGATTTAATATTTCACAGCTGGGCCCATTCCTGCGCCCACCATGAGTAACTGTGAGGACTTACAGTGTTGTGGCACCAGCACCACCACCACTACCAAAGGCCCAATTTTTCCTACCACTGTTCAACAATGGCATGTAATTACAATTCTTGATATAGTTCACAGCAGGGCATTCCAGCGCCCACCAAGAGTAACTGTGATGGCTTACAGTGTTGTGGCAACACCAACACCTAAGGGCCAAATTTCTGCAGAGTATATGCAGCAGGCCCCTACTTTCAAACATCTAACTTACAAGCGACTCCTACTTGCAAACGGAAGGAGACAACAGGAAGTGAGAGGAAATCTACCCCTAGGAAGGGAAATTCCCTCCTGTAAGAGTTAATATGGGAAAAAGGTGTCTCCTCTCCACTGATGCTTTATCACCAATCCCTGTTTCAATAAAAAAAACAAATTTTCAAAAAACATTTGTCATTGGGACGGAAAGTTAGGTGAAATGTTCTGAACAGGTGCACAGACAGCAAAACAAATGTTACAGGGGTGATAACCCTTCCCTATGCCATTTTTCTCAATGATTTTCAGACAACATTAAAGCCGCAAGCAGTTTTAAATTACTTTTTCTCTTACTATCCATGGACTGACACGGTGTCTCTTTACACTTTACACGTGGGTTATGTCCCTGCTTGCAGGAGAAGACCTAGGCAGAATGTCAGATGTTTTACATACATTCTAAAAGCCAGAGCTGAACAGCCCCACCCAGGGGACGGTCCCTCCAGACATAACCCTCCCACTGCAGTCAGCAGACCTCAGTTTTTTTCTGCCTAGCAGAAGAAGAAGACATGGCTCTCTCAGGAGCCAGTCTCCTGACCTATTTTTGTTTTTTTTTTGGAATTTTTTTATTTTATTTTTGACAATCTTCTATCAACTGTCGGCTGGGCAACAGGTTGGGTACAAGATATCCTCGTAGTCTTCCCTGTCCGACCATCGAGCGTGCTGATCCTCGCCTTGTGTGCGTGAGACCCAGTTCACGACATGCCCCATGACTCCAGGGTTGGCCGGGTTTGCTTTCATGCTCCCATGGTCCTCTCAAGACTGAACAGCTCCTTACTGACTGTATCTTTCATGGTGGACTGGGCCGACAGCTACTCAGTACTGCACTGTGATAGTCCGGTCAGAAACACACCAGTGTGTCCCTCAGGGGACGGGTAAGTAGTCTCTCCTGCCTGCAGGTGAGTACAAAAGGCTGTGTGTTTCTCTGTGGGGGATTTTCCCTGTCTCCCCCTGTAATTTATTGTCGCTCTCTGTCACCATTACTGGTGCTGGCTGTGTGGGGTGCTTGGGGGTCACACTGTTCTTGGGGGGCTCATGCTGGTCTGCAATATATGCTTTGGGGCCTTTTTGTGTGTTTTTTGGGGCCTGAGTGGCGCTGTGTGTGTGTGTGTGTGTGTGTGTGTGTGTGTTGTTTCACTTTATCTGCGTCATGGCGGCCATCTTGCCGCGGATCGCCTCAGTGAAGTGCGGCGGCCATTTTCTTGTAGCCCGCGCGCTTTTCAGCACTAGTTTTGGCCTCTAGCGCTGCTGTAACAGCGCAAATCTCCTCACAGTCTCCTCACAGCTCACCAGCGCGGTACAGACAGCGGGACTGAGCGGTCCATGATCCGGTTTGGTGAGTCCCCTGGGCGCCCCCTCCTCGGTCAGCACAGCCTGTGGGTGGACTTTTTATCTGAGGAGTCTCAGAGGGGGACAATATGGAGTCTGTGTCACCAGCTTCCCCTAACATGTCAGTGGCAACAGGCAGTGCTTCAGCACCTGCGGTCCCTATTGACCAGTTGTGGGCAGTCCCGGAATCATTTCTTGACCAGGATGGGAGCGGTGTGCGAGCGCAAGGGAGCAAAAACGTGCCCTCTCCCCACTTTATCTACACAAGGGGTGTGCGCTGATTCAGATATGGGCCTAGCCACTACCGCTCAGGACCCTGGCTCTGAATATTTTGATGGTGTTGAACAGGACATTCCTTATGAGGAAGACTCCAGTTCTGAGTCCGTAAATGACAGGGCGCTTGTTAGTGTACTCATGACTGTGGTGAGGGACACTCTCAAGCTAAATGCTGCGGATGCAGGACCTCAGGCGGATACAGTCTCCTTTGGTTCTTTTAAGGCCAGGCCTTCTAAAGAGGTTTTTCCATATGTAACTTTCTTTGACCAGCTCGTTGATAAGGTCTGGGAAAAGCCGCAGAAGATTTTTATGGTCCCGCGGCGTTTGTCTATCAGATGCCCCTTTGAAGATGCCCTACTTAAAAAGTGGGCTTCTCCCCCAGTGGTCGACCCTCCAGTCGCCCGGTTGAACAAGGCCATCACTCTCCCGATGGAGGGGACTCCTACGTTTGAGGACCCCACTGACAGGAGGTCAGAAGTGGTGAGCAGAGCCATGTTTTGCCTTGTTGGGACCTGCCCTACGGCCTGTGGTAGCGGCGACCCTTGTGTCTCAGACACTTACAGGTTGGGCAAAAATGTTGCACCTAGCTGTACAGGAGCATAATCTTCCTCCAGACACAGTTGCTCTGGCCCACCAACTGGTGCAGGGCCTGGTTTATGTGTGCGACACCACGTTGGACGCGGCCCCTTTAATATCCAGGGCCTCTGTCTCGGCAGTGGTATTGTGTCGTCTTATCTGGTTGAAATGCTGGTCTACTGACCTAGCCTCTAAGGAGCTCCTGACGGATCTACCATTTAAAGGTGGTAGACCTTTCGGTGCTGCTCTGGATGACATCGTCAAGGATGTCACGGGAGGTAAAAGCACTCTTCTTCCTTAGACTAGCAAGGGTAAGGAGGCCCACCGCAAACAGGGTCCTTCCTTTCCAGCAAAAAGGGGTCTTTTTTTTTCGTCAGTCGGAGTCCACGGGTAGGCCCTCTCAGACTGACGTCAGTGCGGCTGGTGGGCACAAGTGCCACTGGGTGCGTAAGCCAAATAAGCGACTCCCAAGCCTGCCTCCGTGTGAAGTCTTGCCTCCACCCGACTCTGGGGTGGTTGGACGACTTCGCAGGTCACGGATCAGTGGACTTCCCGAATCTCCGGCCGGTGGGTGTGCGAGGTGGTCACCTCAGGATACAGGATAGTATTCCCATCCTGGCCCCTAGACAGATTCCTTCCCTCGAATCTTCCTCTCCTTCCTACCCATCGGGCAGCCCTCTTGGGGGCTGTACAGGATTTGATCAGGTCCGGAGTGATTGTGCCGGTTCCGTCACAGGAGAGTTTTCAGGGATTCTACTCGAATCTGTTTGTCGTCCCAAAAAAGGGACGGGGTTCGGCTTATCTTGGACCTCAAGGCCCTGAATGCCTTGGTGAAGGTGCAAAAGTTCTGCATGGAATCCATTCGCAGGTGATCAATACACTCCGTCAAGGGGATTTTTTTCTGGCTTCCTTGGACTCAAGTACGCCTACTTGCATGTTCCGATCTGCGCAAGTCACCAGAAGTTTCTGCGCTTTGCGATCAGGGAAGTCCACTATCGATTTGTGGCTCTTCCTTTCGGCCTAGCCTCGGCACCAAGGGTGTTCACCAAGGTGCTTGCTCCGGTTCTAGCCTTTCTGATACAGCGAGGCATTGCTGTCGTGGGCTATCTGGATGATCTTCTGCTAAGAGCAGTAAGTGTCTCAGACTTAGAAGAAAGCGTGACTATAGTCAATCAGACCCTCAGGGACTTTGGGTGGTTCCTGAACATTCAGGTGTCAGTCCTGGTCCCGACTCAATGTCTGGAGTATCTAGGTCTGATTCTGGACTCCTTGGAGGCAAAGGTATCCTACCTCCGGAGAAGTTGCTGACACTTCAGTCTGCAGTGCGGGTGCTGTCGTCCCGAAAATGGTCGTCAATCCGTTTTTTGCATAAGAGTCCCGGGACTCGTGGTGGCCTCCTTCGCGGACGTTCCGTATGCCCAATCACACACCAGGGCATTGCAGAAGGAGATCTTGTCCACCTGGGACAAATCCCCGTTGTCCTTGGATCTTCAGATCCAGGTGAGTCACCTGGTCGGGGCGTCCCTGACATGGTGGTTGAGATCCTCGGCTCTTCGGTCCGGAAAGTCGTTCCTCCCCGTCCAATGGGTGGTACTCACGACGGACGCCAGCCTGGCGGGCTGGGGTGGAGTCTGGGGAGTCCTGTCGGCCCAAGGGCTTTGGACTTCGGACGAAGCCCGTTTACCAATCACTGTTCTGGAAATTACGGGCAATCAGACTGTGCCTCTCCTCGGGATCGGAAAGATTACAGGGTCGCTCCATCAGGATCCAGTCAGACACCGCCACGGTGGTGGAGTATGTAAGCCACAAAACGTGCCGGCTCTGTAGGCCGTTTACATTCCGGGCATAGACAATGGGCAGGCGGACTATCTGAGTCGCCTGACGCTGGACCAAGGAGAGTGGTCCTTGCATATTTTAACGAGTTTACCGACGATGGGGCACGCCGGATGTGGACCTGATGGCCTCTCGACTCAATCGCAAGGTGTCGAGGTTTTGGCCAGATCCAGGGATCCTTGGGCGATGCCTCGGATGCGTTGGTGGCCCCATAGGGTCCTTATCACCTGATATAAACTCCGGTGATCCTAATTGCTCCGGATTGGCCTCAGCGTCACTGGTACGCTGATCTGGTACCTCTCGTCGCGTAGGTTCCCTGGCGGTTGCCGATGAGGGAGGACCTTCAGTCTCAAGGTCCTATGTTTCATCCGGCTTTACAGTCTCTGGCTTTAACGGCATGGCTGTTGAAAGCCAGATGTTGAGGGACCGAGGTCTCTCGGACTCGGTCATTTTGACCATGTTAAGGGCACGGAAGTCTTCCTCCAGGCAGTTCTATCACCATACCTGCAAAGCTTATATCGCCATGTGCGAAGCGCTGGACTGGCGTCCTTCGGACGTATTCCGTCCCCAGAATCCTGCGTCCTCTGCAGTGTGGAGTGACCCAAAAGCTTGCTTTGAGTACCATTAAGGATCAGATTTCGGCCTTGGCCGTCTTCTTTCAGCGACCTCTAGCGGGTCATTTCTTGGTTAGCACCTTGTGTTGGGGGTTCGCCATGTGCTCCCTCCTGTCAAGCCTCCTCTCCCACCGTGGGATCTGAATTTGGTGCTCTCGGCCCTCCAGGAACCTCCTTTTGAGAATATCCGGGATATTCCCCTCTTGTCTTGTCTCAGAGGGTGGCCCTTTTAGTGGCAATCACTTCTGTTAGACGAGTGTCTGAGTTGGTGGCCTTGTCCTGCAAGTCGCCATATTTAGTCATCCATAAGGATAAGGCGGTGTTGCGTCCGGGTCCTTCTTTTGGCCAAGGGTGGTCTCGGCCTTTCACCTAAATGAGGACATTGTCCTCCCGTCCTTGTGTCCTCACCCATCGCATCCCTGAGAGTTTGCGCTTCATGCATTGGATGTGGTACGAGCCTTGCGAGTGTACCTGTCTGCTACTGTTTCTATTCAGAAGTCTGGCTCACTGTTTGTGACTGTCTCTGGTCCAAAACAGGGCCAAGCGGCTTCGTCTGCCACCATTTCTAGGTGGATCAGACAAACCGTCATTCAAGCCTATGCTCTCAAGGGGCGGGCGCCTCTCTTGCCGGTTACGGCGCATTCCACCAGGGCAATTGGTGCTTCCTGGATTTTCCGACATCAAGCGTCGATTGCACAAGTGTGCAAGGTGGCAACCTGGTCGTCCGTTCATACCTTTTCTACGTTTTATAAGGTTATTGTGGCTGCATCTTCGGATACTTCCTTCGGCCGTAGGGTGCTGCAGGCCGCTGTTTAAAGTTGCAACTCCTCCGTTGAGGAGCTCTGCCTTCTTTGGAGTGAAGTTTTTGGTTTTTTCCATTTATACTGCTCCCATCCCTCTTGACACTGCTTTGGGACATCCCACGTGTAAAGTGTAAAGAGACACCGTGTCAGTCCATGGATGGTAAGAGAAAATAGGATTTTTTGTACTCACCATAAAATCCTTTTCTCTGACATCCATGGACTGACACGGCACCCACCCTTCCTTTTAAGTTTGTACTGCTTTGTTACGAACTGAGGTCTGCTGACTGCAGTGGGAGGGTTATGTCCGGAGGGACCGCCCCCTGGGTGGGGCTGTTCAGCTCTGGCTTTTAGAATGTATGTATAACATCTGACATTCTGCCTAGGTCTTCTCCTGCAAGCAGGGACATAACCCACGTGTAAAGTGTAAAGAGACACCGTGTCAGTCCATGGATGTCAGAGAAAAGGATTTTACGGTGAGTACAAAAAATCCTATTTTTTCTTTTAGAAATGTCAGTTTGTGCAGGGACAGTTTTAAACACGGGAAACACGTGCCACTTCACAGGCATACTTTAGACACCCCCCAGGTACGATATTTAAAGGAATATTTCACTTTTTTTTTCACTTTAAGCATCATTAAAATCACTGCTCCCGAAAAAACTGCAGTTTTTAAAACCTTTTTTTGCATTGATACATGTCCCCTGGGGCAGGACCCGGGTCCCCAAACCCTTTTTAGGACAATAACTTGCATATTAACCGTTATAATTAGCACTTTTGATTTTGAACGTTCGAGTCCATTGTATTTAATAGGGTTCTAAAGTTTGCTCAAACTTTCGGTCCGTTCGCAGGTTCTGGTGCGAACCGAACCGGGGGGGCTCATCCCTAATATATATGCATGTAAATCTTTGTGTAATGATAAACAGAGTAATATTACAAATACAGTCATTATTTTCAAAGTGGCTGAAACTGCATAGTGATAATCTATAGTGCTGGAAACTCACATATTAAATGTTCCTTAACCACTTAACGACCGCCCACTGTAAATATACGTCGGCAGAATGGCACGGACAGGCACAATCACGTACCTGTACGTGCCTGCCTTCGTATGAGTGGGGGGTTCGATCGGACCCCCCTCCAGTACAGTGAGCGGCCGGGATCGCTTGGGGAGCGATCCGTGATGAGGGGGCAGCCATTCGATTCTGGCCACCCCCTCGCGATCGCTCCCGGCGAATCAAATGCTTCCTCTGCCTGTGTAATGTTTACACAGGCAGGAGGAAGTGATGTCATCCCTCATGCGGCGCTCACATATACCGAGTGCCGCATGAGAGAAGACACACAGGTTAGTGCACAAACACTACACTAACATCAGCACACATAGGTACATAAATCGCCCCCCCAGATCACCCCCCCAGCCCCCAGTCACAGTGTCACTGATTGCAGTGACCATTTATTTAGTGATCACTGCAATCAGTGACATTTGTGACTGTAAAAGTGTCAGGGCAGTTAGTTTTAGGTCCAGTGTAGCCCCCTAACCCCCCCCTAATAAAGGTTTAACCCCTTGATCGCCCCCCAGGTAACCCTTTCACCCCCTAGCACCGCCGTCACTATGCGATCGTTTTTCTGATCGCTGTTTTAGTGTCAGTGATGCCGATAGGTAGCCAGTTATTTTTTTAGGTTCGCCACAGATTTTTATAGCGTCGGGTACCCCCATATATTACCTTATAAAGGTTTAACCCCTTGATTGCCCCCCCAGGTAACCCTTTCACCCCCTTTTGCCAGTGTCACTAAGCGATCGTTTTTCTGATCGCTGCCTTAGTGTCGGTGATGCCGATAGGTAGCCATTTTTTTTAGGTTCGCCGCAGGTTTTTATAGCGTCGGGTGCCCCCATATATTACCCAATAAAGGTTTAACCCCCTGATTGCCCCTAGTTAACCCTTTCACCAGTGATCACCATATAAGTGTTGCGGGTGACGCTGGTTAGTTAGTTTGCTTTTTATAGTGTCAGGGCACCCGCCGTATATAACCCAATAAAGGTTTAACCCCCTGATCGCCCGGCGGGTGATATCAATTAGGTTTTAGCGTCAGAGAGTGTCTGCGTCACACCCCAGGCAGCGTCAGGTTACTGCCAGTAGCGCTAACACCCACGCGTGAAGCATACACCTCCCTTAGTGTTATAGTATCTGAACAGATCAATATCTGATCTGATCAGATCTATACTAGCGTCCCCAGCAATTTAGGGTTCCCAAAAACGCAGTGTTAGCGGGATCAGCCCAGATACCTGCTGGCACCTGCGTTTTGCCCCTCCGTCCAGCCCAGGCCACCCAAGTGCAGTATCGATCGATCACTGTAACTTACAAAACACAACACACATAACTGCAGCGTTTGCAGAGACAGGCCTGATCCCTGCGACTCCAGTGCTGTAGGAGGTGATTTCACCACCACAGTTAAAAAAAAAAGCATATATGCCGAAGCATGGGGGCAGCAGGGGCGGAGGAGCGATTTTGCTCCTAATGCCGCGTACATACGGTCGAAATTCCGACGGAGGCTTGCCCGTGGAAAAGTCCGACCATGTGTGTGCGGCATAACTTTTGCGGGAGGATGCCCCCATGCTTCGGCATATATAAATGGTGCATGTATGCCCATCATTAGAAGTGGGTGGATGAATGGCGGTATTCTAATGGTGGGCATACCCACCGATCAATCTCTTTTTTCGTTCAGCCAACAGGCTGCATGAAAAAAAAGATTACAATACATGTCCAACAAGGACCAGCAACGTACTGGTATGTTGCTGGATTTTGAATGGTTATACCAGATTGATGCCTGCGGGTTTAGGTATCATCTTGGTATCATTCTTTTCAGCCAGCGGCCGGCTTTCATGTAAAAGCAATCCTAGTGGCTAATTAGCCTCTGGACTGCTTTTACAAGCAGTGGGAGGGAATGTCCCCCCCCCGGATATAAAAAGCGCCATTGGGAAAGCATTTTATCACACCGATCTTGGTGTGGTCAGATGCTTTGAGGGCAGAGGAAAGATCTAGGGTCTAATAGACCCAAGTTTTTTCAAAAAAAGAGTACCTGTCACTACCTATTGCTATCATAGGGGATATTTACATTCCCTGAGATAACAATAAAAATTATAAAAAACAAAAAATATGGAAGGAACAGTTTAAAAAAAAAAAAAGCAAAATTAATAATAATTAAAAAAAAAAAGCACCCCTGTCCTGCTCTTGCCCAATGGCGAACGCAAGCGTCGGTCTGGCGTCATATGTAAACAGCAATTGCACCATGCATGTGAGGTATCACCGCAAAGGTTAGATCGAGGGCAGTCATTTTAGCAGTAGACCTCCCCTGTAACTCTAACGTGGTAACCTGTAAAGGCTTTTAAAGGCTTTTAAAAATGTATGTAGTTTGTCGCCAATGCGCGTTTGTGCGAAATTTTGAAGCATGTCGTGTTTGGTATCTATGTACTCGGCCTAAAATCATCTTTTTTATTTCGTCAAACATTTGGGCAATATAGTGTATTTTAGTGCATTAAAATTAAAAAAAGTGTATTTTTTCCCCCAAAAATGCGTTTGAAAAATCGCTGCGCAAATACTGTATGGAAAAAAAATGCAACACCCACCATTTTAATCTGTAGGGCCTTTGCTTTAAAAAAATATATAATGTTTGGGGGTTCAACATAATTTTCTTGCAAAAAAAAAAAATGTTTTCATCTAAACAAAAAGTGTCAGAAAGGGCTTTGTCTTCAAGTGGTTAGAAGAGTGGATGTAAGCTTCATAATGTTGTGTATAAAATGCCAGGACAGTTCAAAACCCCCCCCAAATGACCCCATTTTGGAAAGTAGACACCCCAAGCTATATCCTGAGAGGCGTGTCGAGTCCATTGAATATTTTATATGTTGACACAAGTTGCGGAAAAAAGACAATTTATTCTTTTATTTTTTATTTTTTTGCACAAAGTTGTCACTAAATGATATATTGCTCAAACATGCCATGGGCACATGTGGATTTACACCCCAAAATACATTCTGTTGCTTCTCCTGAGTACGGGGATACCACATATGTGAGACTTTTTGGGAGCCTAGCCGCGTACGGGACCCCAAAAACCAAGCACCGCCTTCAGGCTTTCTAAGGGTGTAAATTTTTGATTTCACTCCTCACTGCCTATCACAGTTTCGGAGGCCATGGAATGCCCAAATGGCACAAACGCCCCCCCCAAATGACTCCATTTTGGAAAGTAGACACCCCAAGCTATTTGCTGAGAGGTATGGTGAGTATTTTGCAGATCTCGCTTTTTGTCACAAAGTTTTGAATATTGAAAAAAAAAAAAATTATTTTCTTTCTTCATTTTCAAAAACAAATGAGCAGCAAATAGCTTGGGGTGTCTACTTTCCAAAATGGGGTCATTTGGGGGGGTTTTGTGCTATTTTGGCATTTTATGGCCTTCGAAACTGTGATAGGTAGTGAGGAGTGAATTCAAAAATTTGTGCCCTTAGAAATCCTGAAGGCGGTGCTTGGTTTTCGGGGTCCCGTACGCGGCTAAGCTCCTAAAAAGTCCCACATCATTTAATGAATTCATACTTCTTTCCTTAGACTATATTTTGAACCACAATGTGTATTTTTTTTACGCCCGTTTTTTCCTCCAGGTACATGGCATAGCCATGGGCACCTGTTGTGCCCCTGGCTACGCCAATCCGTACCTGGGGGAAGGGGAAAACGCAATCTTCAGTGACGAGGACCTCTCTATGTACCTGTGCCGTATTGTAATGTGGCGCAGGTACATAGATGACATCTTCGTCGTCTGGAATGGATCTCAATCCCTCCTGGATGAATGACTGATGGCGTTAAACATCAATGAATTTAATCTTAAATTCACGAGAGTTCCGATACCTCCAAAGTTAACTTCTTGGATGTTGAAATTTTCAAAATTGATGTCAATTTACTATGTTGCAAGCTATTTAGGAAGCCCACTGCGGGGAATACGATCCTCCACTCATCTAGCTTTCATCCAAGACCACTTATCAATTCCATCCCCTACGGCCAGTACTTGCGCATTAAGCGCAATTGTTCAAATCCTCTTGACTTCAAACGTGAGGCCAACAACCTAAGGAAACCTTTACTTGAACGTGGCTACATCCACAGATGCCTCAAAAAGGCATTTCACCGTGCAGAGGCTAGTGACAAACATGCACTGTTAGTTCCCAAGAAAAAAGTCTCCCATGTAAGCCAGAGAATAATCATGACCTATACGAATGATCATTCCAAATTGGTGCAAATATGCAAAAAGTATTGGCACCTTTTGACAGCTGATCCTACTATAGGACCCTTTGTACCTCCAACTCCTATCATCACCTACAGAAGGGCAACCTCTGTGGGTGACTTACTAGTTCAAAGTGAGTTTTGTGGCCAGAATCGGGGCGATCCATGCAAAACAGTCATATATTCATATATCCCATGTGATGATGGGTGGATGCGGGCCTGCCGTTGTGGCTGGGTGGCGCATCGAGGCTCCCCGGCACGGGGGGCCTTTGTGCTCTCCTTGTGCAGAGCACGGAGGCAATTCCCCCTATGTTGGGCTGCAGCATCAGATGCTACCGCTAGGGGACCTAGTCACCCGCGGATGCACACTGGCCGTTAACATTTTGCCATTAGTTGCCGCCCACTTTCTATGTTGGCGGCCTTGTCTGACGTCATTGCGTCACTGACGCGGTGGCGTCGGACGCCGCGCTGGCCGAGGAGCCATCGGAGGGCGGGCACTCCCGCCTGGACGTTATGATACACTAGGTGCCATGCCTGCTTTTACCTACCAAGTGATTTAATCTCACCAACGGACCGTAGGATTGGCTAACAGGCCTTGACCACCCCCACCCCTTAAGGTATTTAGTATCAAGTTGTGCAGGATACATTTGCTGCACAGCCATGTTCACTTTTCCCAGCTTCATGAACCTGAGAGGAGCCTTGTAGGTAAGTTTGTCTGGCAGAAAGAAGCTCAAGCTTTGACTAACCTTTATCCTTTTCCCCATCTGTGTCTTTTTCAATGCACAGTCCGCTTTAAACCCCTGGGACCTGTTTGCCTCCTTTTGGGGGTCAATTATCTCTATGGTGATTCAATTTATCCTAAACATACACCAAATTTTTATGTCCATTAGATCTTTGCCTCTCTGTTCCCTCTGGTGACCCCTGCGAGCTTTGGTCTGCTGCTACAGCCACATGACCGGACCCGCTTTTTGACCACCCTCTCAATACTGGGATATACTACATCTAGGTGTGACAAGAAATAGAGTGGGGGGAATAGGACCCCAATCTTGTCTTACGTGACAAAATTCCCACTGGAACTTGGTGAACTGCAGGACTGAGAATCCGCTCTAACTATCTGCAACGATGGTGTGTAATACTATGCCTTAAAGGAACATTTAACATGTGAGTATCCAGCACTATAGATTATCATTATGCAGTTTCAGCCACTTTGAAAATAATTACTGTATTTGTAATATTACTCTGTTTATCATTAAACAAAGATTTATATGTTCATATATATATATATATATGCTCCCTTTCTTAATAGAAATACATCAGCATGCTCCTACTTTAAACCCAAGAAGAAGGATATAAATACACCAAAAACAAAACCTTTTTTGGTGTCTCCGAAACATGTCGGTTTCTATTGTAACCACAACTCTTACTTGACTTGATGTCCAGAAGTTGATTGTGTTAGCAATTAGTAGCAGCTGTAATTTCATGTTTTTTTGTTCCAATCAATGTTTTTAATGTTTATGTGTATTTTTCTACATGGAATAAAATGTTGTACTTTTTATACCTTTGGTACTTCCTTTTCACATTTCCTGATATATTTCCTACCCATAAAATCCCTGGGGCATTTCACATGCACAATTTCTTTTTTGGGATGTGGCAGGAATTTTCTGGATTTTCTCTTCAATTAATTTCCTGTGTGGAGAGTAGAGCTGCACAATTAATCATTAAAGAATCGCAAATCTACCCCCTCACAATCTTCACACAGAATTTTCCCGATTCAGTGCAGAGAGTTCTCTGCTTACTGCTGACAGCTGTCAAACTTGGCAGGCTGCCTGTTTTTTGTTTTTGTTTTAACACAGCATGGTTTAGGCGGAGATAGAGAAAACATTGTAACATTTGGTTCTTTTGGATCAAAGGAATGAACTTCAGTCTGTACATGAGGTTAGTTTAACCACTTAAAGAGGAACTGCAGTCTGCCCACATAATTTGTAATAAAAACATCTTTGCCATTCTGATGCTTCCCTCCAACCACTTTGCACACCTCCAGCTCTACAGCCGTGCAGCTCCCAAAGAGCGGCTGGATGGCAGGGACTCCTGTAATACTGCCTGCCCGGTGCTGGGGAGAGCCCTGATGTGATGGACGATGAGGCCATGGAGTGGTAAGGAGGAGAATGTATTCTTCTATCTTCATTGCACTGTGTGTGTGGGGGGGGGGGGAGTGCAGGAAGTATGTGTCAGGTAGGTCAGTGTATGTTGCACAGTGCAATCTGAGCAAAACGCATTCTTGAACCCTGTATTCTGAGCACAACGCATTCCTGAACCCTGTATTCTGAGCACAACGCATTCCTAAACCCTGTATTCTGAGCACAACGCATTCCTAAACCCTGTGTTCTGAGCACAACGCATTCCTAAACCCTGTGTTCTGAGCACAACGCATTCCTAAACCCTGTATTCTGAGCACAACGCATTCCTAAACCCTGTATTCTGAGCACAACGCATTCCTAAACCCTGTATTCTGAGCACAACGCATTCCTGAACCCTGTATTCTGAGCACAACGCATTCCTGAACCCTGTATTCTGAGCACAACGCATTCCTGAACCCTGCATTCTGAGCAAAATGCATTCCTGAACCTTGCATTCTGAGCGAATCTGGCAGAATCGTACGTTTTTGGTCCCTTAGGGCTCATTCAGAGGGATGATCAGTCCCATCCTCTGTACAGAGCGGCTGGTAGGTTTAATTGTGTGTTGGCACTTTGAAATAAATAAGTTGGTTTTGTGTCGCTGTTTGGGCACTCAGGCTCAAAAAGGTTTGCCATCACTGCCCTAGAGAATAAAATGGTGGTTGTTGCAATATTTTATGTCACACTGTATTTGCACAATGGTCTTTCAAACGCAATTTTTTGAGGAAAAGTACACTTTAATGAATTTAAAAAAAAACTGAAAGAATTAGCCCAATTTCTTTGTATAATGTGAAAGATGATGTTACGCTGTGAGAATCATGAGAGAATCGTGATCTTTATTCTAACCAAAAAAAAATTGTGATTCTCATTTTGGCCAGATTTGTGCAGCCCTAGTGGAGTGTGGCTCTTTAAATCCAAGGGGTGTTTTTTCTCTAATCCACTATTGATAGTGCTTTATCGGAAATCCCTTGACATTGAAATAGCCCACTGGGGAGATGGAGTTTGTCCATGTTTGATCTGTTATTCGAGATCCACTTCATCTGGTAAGAGGTCTCCCTTTCAATATACGGAGCACTTTGCGCACTGGAGCACTTTGAAGTGGAATTTTCCATAGGCACTGAGCACTTTGTCACTGTTTATTTCATATGGACTTTTATTTGAACAGACATGTTTTTTGATGGACTTTCATTTTTAGTCTATATGATATTGCACATTATAAAGTATCATGTATTTGTTTACACTTGCACTTTTCATACATGCCTTGTATGTTTTAAGTTATTCATAGGTGCTATATATTTTGATTTGAATTTGTTGGTTTTTCACTGTTATATGCAAGTGTAAATGTAACGTAAATTATACATACACCCACACTGAAGGGTGTATGTATAATTTACCTTACATTTACACTTATTTATGGATTAGGCGTTTGCTTTTAAGATTTAAAGAATTTATTTTATTATTATGTGGGTAAAGTCCCTGACCCTTTCCAAAAGACACACTGGAGGAAAATGCACAGAGGTCAACAGAAGTTGACTTTTTGCAAAACTGAAAGGCCTTACTGTTATTTGGTAACCCAGGAGTGGGTGGGTTAGCAGCAACTGGAAGACAGTATATACAGTGGGGCAAAAAAGTATTTAGTCAGCCACCAATTGTGCAAGTTCTCCCACTTAAAAAGATTAGAGGCCTGTAATTGTCATCATAGGTATACCTCAACTATGAGAGACAAAATGTGGAAACAAATCCAGACAATCACATTGTCTGATTTGGAAATAATTTTTTATGCAAATTATGGTGGAAAATAAGTATTTGGTCAATATGAAAAGTTCATCTCAATACTTTGTTATATATCCTTTGTTGGCAATGACAGAGGTCAAACATTTTCTGTAAGTCTTCACAAGGTTGTCACACACTGTTGCTGGTTTGTTGGCCCATTCCTCCATGCAGATCTCCTCTAGAGCAGTGATGTTTTGGGGCTGTCGCTGGGCAACACGGACTATCAACTCCCTCCAAAGGTTTTCTATGGGGTTGAGATCTGAAGACTGGCTAAGCCACTCCAGGACCTTGAAATGCTTCTTACGAAGCCACTCCTTCGTTGCCCGGGCGGTGTGTTTGGGATCCCTTTCCTGCTATTCTACTATGCAGACTGTTTGGGGACATCAAGTGTCATTTTGTTGTAAAAACAGATGTGTGAACCAGGTTGCCTCCAACAATTGTCATGCTGAAAGACCCAGCCGTGTTTCATCTTCAATGCCCTTGCTGATGGGAGGAGGTTTGCACTCAAAATCTCACGATACATGGCCCCATTCATTCTTTCATGTACACGGATCAGTCGTCCTGTTCCCTTTTGCAGAGAAACAGCACCAAAGCATGATGTTGCCACCCCCTATGCTTCACCAGTAGGTATGGTTGCAACTCAGCATTCTCTCTCCTCCAAACACGGCAAGTTGTGTTTCTACCAAACAGTTCTACTTTGGTTTCATCTTACCATATGACATTCTCCCAATCCTCTTCTGGATCATCCAAATGCTCTCTAGCAAACCTCAGACGGGCCGGACATGTACTGGCTTAAGCAGGGGGACACGTCCGGGACTGCAGGATCTGAGTCCCTGACGGCGTAGTGTGTTACTGATGGTAGCCTTTGGTACATTGGTCCCAGCTCTCTGCGGGTCATTCACTAGGTCCCCCCGTGTGGTTCTGTGATTTTTGCTCACCGTTCTTGTGATCATGTTGACTCCACGGGGTGAGATCTTGCGTGGAGCCCCAGATCGAGGGAGATTATCAGTGGTCTTGTATGTCTTCCATTTTCTAATTATTGCTCCCACAGTTTATTTCTTAACACCAAGCTGCTTGCCTATTGCAGATTCAGTCTTCCCAGCCTGGTGCAGGTCTACAATTTTGTTTCTGGTGTCCTTCAACAGCTCTTTGGTCTTCACCATAGTGGAGTTTGGAGTGTGACTGTTTGAGGTTGTGGACAGGTGTCTTTTATACTGATAACAAGTTCAAACAGGTGCCATTAATACAGGTAATGAGTTGAGGACAGAGGAGCCTCTTAAAGAAGAATATACAGGTCTGTGAGAGCCAGAAATATTGCTTGTTTGTAGGTGACCAAATACTTATTTTCCCTCATAATTTGCAAAAAAAAAAAATTCTTTCCAAATCAGACAATGTGATTGTCTGGATTTGTTTCCACAGTTTGTCTCTCATAGTTGAGGTATACCTATGATGACAATTACAGGCCTCTGTCATCTTTTTAAATGGGAGAACTTGCACAATTGGTGGCTGACTAAATACTTTTTTGCCCCACTGTACAAGCATGGTAGAAATGTTTTTTTTTTTTAAAACAATAAAAAAACATTAACAGCGCTAAAATGAAATTCAAAAATTCCACTGGTAATATGTTTCCATATATTGCAGTATGAAAACAGTCTTATGTGCTCCTCTTATTGATGTAAAGATTTCACAATAAACCGTATAGAGTCAGAGAAAAATAATAATGATAATCGTGACAATAATCTCTCTCTGCTCCAAAGCTGAATAAAATGAATAAATGTCAAAAGCGCATCCAGTTCCTATAAGCCACTTAAAACAGTTTGTATCTTCAGAGACTGAAAAGTGCAGGTGCTTCTAATCGACCCAGATCATTCTCTCTGTCCCGTCCCTGCTTCCATATAAACACTCCCATATGGAAATCTACTCACCAGATGATGAGTTGATTGATGCCTGTAAAATCCTCTCTGGATACAGCAACAAATCTCTCTCTGGATGTGTGATAATCCTGGTTATTTGCGTGCAGCAGTGCAGGTCAGAAGATGTTTGAGTGCAGCAGTGCGGGCATGTAAAGATACAAAGGGATGCACTACATAGTGTAAATCCGTTTATTAAACTTTAAAAGGTCCCCCCGCATACAATCAATGCTTACAAGAAAAAGGATGTAAAGCAGCGTGTCTCATATAGTTTGGCATCAGCTCACTTACGACAGAAGATCATCTCACGCTATCTGTGTTCTGTGAGTCCCGGGATGACGCTCGCTACTACGGACAAGTGAATCGCGTGATCTCACCCTGACTAGTTTCGTGATTACGTCTTCAGTGGGTGAAACTAGTCAGGGTGAGATCACACGAACGGAAATTCCTACAAGAAAACCGTGTTTTTTTTCCAGCGGAATTCCGGCTCAAACTTGTTTTGCATACACACGGTCACACCAAAGTCCGCCCGTCAAGAACGCGGTGACGTACAACACGTACGACGACACTATAAAACGTAAATTCCAATCCGAGTCCGACACCCTTTGGGCTCCTTTTGCTAATCTCGTGCTAGTAGAAGTTTGGTGAGAGACAATTCGCGCTTTTCAGCCTTCGTGCTTTTCAGACCATTCCTGCTGTTAAGTTTGTGCTTGTGGGTTCGGATCTGTTTTTCAGTGTGTGTAGTCAGTTTGTATCTGGTTTTCAGTGCGTTCTTGTCCGCTCGTTTATGATTTTCAGCTCGTTCTTCATAGGCCTTTCTGTTCTTTAGTGCATTCTGTTCGTTCTGACCAGCCGACCGTTTTCTAGTCATCGTAGAGTTTGTGCTGTGCGGGGGCTTGGTGTTGGAGTTCTTGCTTTGACCCAAGCCCAGTCCATGAACAGGGTGGTGAGGAGTTCATGGACGAAGAACTGGTTGCTCCAGCGTGACCAATTCTGTCATATGCCCTTGCTGCGGGAGATCCAGGAGAATAATCCTGATGATTTTAGGAATTATCTCCGGATGACGGACCCCGTTTTTCACCGTCTGTTGGCTTTGCTGTCCCCTTCCATCACTTCCGAGCAAAGGCTAGTCGCCACGTTGCGCTACTTGGCGACAGGGAGAAGTCTGCAGGACCTCAAGTTCTCGACAGGCATCTCCCCCCAGGCTCTGGGCTCATTATTCCAGAGACCTGTTCTGCCATCATACAAGTCCTGCAGAAGGACTATATTAAGGTAAGTTTTCTCCTTTAACATCACATTCTATGTATTTAATGTATGCTAATGTATTGTATTTCTTTTATTCCCTAATTACCATGATTGTAATATGCTGTGAATGTCCCCTTTGTGCTCATGCATGCTGTAAGCTTTTAATGCTCCTTTTTTGGCCTACATGCTTATTTGTCTTCACTAACCTCTCCAGCATGCTATCCTGGGCCCATACACACCTAGCCTAGTCACATAACAATATATTTTGTCAGCTCCATTATAGTGCTTTACCCTAAACACCCCCCAAAATGTGTACAAATGTTATTGTTCTAAATTCAGGCAGTGTGCCAGAGGCTTATTTTTGGGGGTCTCAAACTCATCTTGAACCTCCCCCCCTAAATTTTTTACAATGGGCCATCAGAGCCGGTGAGGAATCTGATAAATGAACCTTATATTTTTGTTTTTAAATACTCCTTAAAATAAATGTTATACTGATGTTGGCCAACAATGTTTGTGTCTAATCTGCTTGCAATGTTATGTGCAAAAGTACAATTTTTTTTTCTGGTTTCGACTCCACAGTTTCCTTCAACGCCACAGGAATGGCAGACTGTGGCTTCCCAATTTGCCGAGCGGTGGGACTTTCCCAACTGCGGAGGGGCAATCGATGCAAAACATGTCCACATCGGGGTCCATGACTCGGGGGCTTACTATTTTAATTATAAGGGGTTCAATAGTATCGTGTTGATGGCGGTGGTGTCGGCGACATATGAGTTTTTATTTGTGGACGTGGGTAAGAATGGTCGGATGGTGGAGTCTTTGCCCAGACCAAGTTTTCCAGATGGCTCCATAATGGTGGCTTGGCATTGCCACCTGCTGAGACGAACGTGGAAGGACTCCCGTTTGTCTTTGTTGCTGATGAAGCGTTTGGTCTGGGTGATCACCTGATGAGGCCATTCCCCCCAGAGGACCCTCACCCCGGAGAAGAGGGTTTTTAATTACCGGCTGGCCAGAGCCAGAACAGTCGTGGAGAATGCCTTTGGGATAATGGCCAGCCGGTTCCGCCTATTTCTTACGGCAATTAACATGGCGGAGTACAAACTGAACCACATGTGCATTCGTGCTACATACTTCACAACTTTTTAAGGATTATTGCTCCAAATTATGTGGCCTCTGTTGGGCCTGAGGCCGGACTTTATGAAAATACCCTGACAGCCCTGGAAGCTGGCTGTCCTGGCTTCCCCCCCCCCCCAAAGCGCCCGTGAAGTGCGTCAAAAATATGTTGAATATTTTACAGGTAGGGGGGCCATTGCTATGCCAGCAAATTTGTGAATCTTTTAGAAAATAAAATAATATTTTGATCTGATAAAATCTTGAATTTTATTTATTTCTTGTGTTTCTTTTAGCTGTCTCCTATGTTCTCCTAGTGCACTTGTAGTGCCAAGTGGATTTTCCATTACTAAATAAACCCCATTGTCAATGTAAACGCTAACTTAATACAAAAAATGGTATTGAGCATTGAAAGAAGAAGCCACACATTAAGTAGAAAACCTTTTACTCCGTGCACATTCACATGTGCGTTGAAAAAACATTTTTGGGTAAAAAAAAAAGTTTTATAAATTTTGACATTTAATTTTTTATTTATTTTGCATAAACAGACATGTTTCAAAACATAACATACACAACTCTAGAACTTACAAAGTTCAACATCGAAAAAGTGAAGGCAATATCAGACATTATAGTGTGTCACAAATGTGTTGATCTTGCCTTCATCAGATGGGGTGATGTCACCCCTGTAAAAGCCAAATTTTGAAGATGCACACAAATTGAGAGGCAAAATGTGGATTTCCTTTCTGATCCCATGCCTAATGTCAACATGTGCCATCATAGGGGATCATTGGATGTGTTTTGGGGGTGCAACCCCTTCCTCTCACCTACTTGAGTTGTGATAAAGGGGTTGCACCCACAAAACGCGTACATTGATTTCCTGTGATGGCAGATAGCACATGTTGACACACTGTGCATCTTCAAAATTTGGCTTTTAAAATGCAACAAAAATTAACACTCCTAAAATTCCCCAATTTTTTTTTTTTTCTTTTAGTATGTTTTTTATTCTGCCTAAAAAACATCAATGAGGTTCTTAATTTTTTGTTCAATCTCATTTTTTATTTGCTTGATCAGGTCTAAATCCCGATTGCAGACCATTATGTCCCGGATGAGGATGTGTGCACTTGCACTGGTAAAACGAGATTCTTCTTCCACATCACCTAAAATAAAAAATACACACGATGTATTATAAATATGCAGGCATGCATTTTTTACCTGAAGCTGTGGTGTCAGACACTGACCTGTTGTGGTCCCTATTTCAGCCACTTCTTCCACCTCTCCTCCCTCCACATCCTGAGGTTGTGGTGTCCTCTGTTCCCCTTCTGTATGAGGTGTGGTGTTCCTGGTGTCCTCAGATGTCCCGAGTCTTTTCTCCCCTATGAGAATGAAACAAAAAATATACTTGGCACACAGATATTTGAGGCCAGAAATGTGAAACATTGCTTTGGAAGTGGGGTACAATTGTCTGTTTTGGCAGAGTTCCAAGCTCAAGACATGATTTTTTCCCTTACCAAAGATGGAGTACTTACCTTTTTGGAACAAGTTTCACACATGGAGACACCCCAAGTATCCACTGGAGCACCTGTGTGGGACACCCTAAAAAGGTTGTTCTGGTGTCCCACACTAGTGCTCCTGAGTCCAGATGTGTAAACTGAGTGTTCTCTCCTTTACACTGTATTTAAACTTTCTTTATTAAGTTTCCTTCAAGACAAAACATACATAATACAACACATTTAAGGTCCCAATATATCATATTGCACAAGAAAAAGAAGAAAGAATGGCTTTCACATATTATAAAATCACACATTAAAAACCTAATATCCCTAAAGCTTGGAGATCCCTCCCCCTCCCTCCCCCATAACCACCCACCATGTTACCCTTCGCTCTGGCATCTCTCCCTCACATCCCCGGGGAGGGGTGGATGGGGTCACAGATGGGCGCGCCTATCCAGGGCGTACCCATTGCTTCACCCAGCCCCTCTTTCCCCCTAGGCAGCCATGTTTCACCCCCCCCCTAGAACACGAGAGAGAGGGGGCAGAGAAGGGGGGAGAGTGGAGCGGAGAAAGGAATAGAGAAAAAAAAGGGAGAAAAACCTCTTACACCCTACACACCCCCCCCCCCTCCCGTCCCGTAGTGCCATCTCTTCCCTCCTCCCACATTGTTTTGAATTGTGTGACTCAAATCGTGTCAATAAAAAGAGCTCCTAGTGTTGATTCTCCTGTGGTCACAATGTACATGTGTTTCTAAGAAGGTGGAGAATCGCCCCGCGGCCTCCCCCCTCCCCCCCCCCCCCCAGTCGCCTATCCCATCAGTCGTTTATAAGCAGAGACCTTCAAAATGTGGCATTTATTTTTACAAAATGTGGCACTAAAAAATGTGCCAATATGGCACTTATTTTGGCCAAATGTGGCATTTATTTTGGCCAAATGTGGCATTTATTTTTCAACTTTCCACCCCCCTTCCCATCATAAAAGAGATATTAAATCGTGCAACTTGAATTATATTAACTACTTTATTACTATTTACAGGTATTTACAACAAGTTTAGTTTTAATTATAGTATAATTTTACGTGCGCGACTATGCTCTCCATAGAAAAATTGAGGCGACGGTCGCTGAGGATGTACTTTAATTTTGAAAAAGTCCTCTCTACGTCGGCTGATGTTCCAGGTGCGTATTTCATTGCCAGCACGTTTGCAGCGTCCCAATCTTCTTTCAGCGGGGATTCCTTTTCTTTCGAGGTTCGCGGCCACGCTCCTGACTTCCTCCCAGCCACAATTCCTGGTCAGGACGACCTGTACTTTTGCCTTAATCCTCTTTGCAATGGCTCCTGGGTTATATGTGTTGGCAATTTCCTCCATCTTCGCCACAGAGGTCGTCAGGAGAATCTTCTGAGACTGAAGCTGCTCGATGACTTCTGGAATTGACTTGAAATTGGCCTCCAAAAAGAGAAGCTGCGGGAGAAGAGGGACGGGTCGTCTATGAGGTCTTTTTCACCGCACCAGAATAGCCTTCCAGCTCCTTCACCACGGTTTTGAAACCTTCAAAATGCTTCACATACTACGATACTGCAGACAACCAGGTGCCCCACCTAGTGACAGAGGAAAAAAGAGAAGGCGCACCGACCTTGTGCATTACCAATGGCTGGTTTATTGAAAATAAATTAAAAGATCATGGATACTCACAAACAAAGGCAAATAATAGGCATATATCATTCCATCCAAAGAGGTAGCCTCTTCCTGGAACCGCATGAGCAGATGACCAAAGAGTGACAGTGACAAATGTTTGCAGCTACGGCTGATGCGTTGCCCCCTTCTTCAGAGCCTAAAAGTAATAGTAATGTGTATGTGTTTTGCACCGCCTGTTGAACCGTGACTTGGGGGCGTTGCTCCTGGTTCGCATTGGTATTGTTGACACCGGATGCGGAGTAGTATACTAACTGCTTCCGGGTCACCCTCTAATGTTTGCATAATCCATCTAGGGCGGAAGTGACATATCCACCGCCACTTCCGGGTCGTCTCTCCCGGCCAGTGGGCACCCTACCCTCTGATGAGATGATGACGAATGCCAAACGGGGGGGACCTCTCGTCGGTGGGTGGGCTGCTAGGGGTGGAGATCTGGGGACGCTGGATTCGCCCTGCGCTGACACCCGTTTTTTGAGATGGACGCCTTGTAGCCCATCTGAGGGCGGAAGTGAAGTCATCCAGATAGCCGGAAGTGGCGGGTAGAACGCAGATCCACCGCGACTTCCGGGCTCCTCGGGTAGAGTGCGTTCCAGCTATTAATAGAGCGGTGGTCCAGGGACATGGGAAGATCCCTCGTCTTTATATACTGTGACAGCAGGAAGGTAAAGTCACCTGGTTGCATCCAGGGGGGTAGATATATTTCGCCCAGATTCAGGCTTTACGCCGACTTATACAACTAGGTGGAGAGTTGTATAAGCCCAGCTAAGGCTAGTGGGCTCATGGATGACTCATACCTCTAGGGAGAGTGTGGGGCGTCGTGCAGACAGGGAGTTGATGAGACCAGCTGAAGCTTGTCAGCTCATTTAGGCCTCTATAAGAACTCCCAGCTTCATTAGATGTTAGCTCATGCCTGGACCCAGACCTGTGTGGACTGTCTAGGGAGAGTGAACCCCTGTGCGGTGAGACAAAGCCTGTGTGGCTATTTACTTGGACATTTAAAACCAGGGACTTAGGGACTAGGACAGCACTAGGCTGATCCCAGTTGTTAGTTAGGAAACCTGTATGTTTAGTCAGAGGTCAAGTTGACCAGGATTTATTTTGTTTATGTTTCTTTTGGCTTTGCTGTGTTTTGTCACTGTAAATAGAAAATAAACCGCACCTTTTTTTGATTTTGAAAACCACAACCTCCGTTTGCTGGGCCTGTTTTTGTGTGGGGAGCCCATCCCGGGGGTCACACACACCCGCTGCCGAGCTAACCCCCTCACAGTTGGTGGAGAACCAGTGGCAGTTTTTTTTAAGCCAGCATGGAGGAGATACTGAAGCAGCTGGCTCTAGCAAATGCCAATCAACAGCAGACAAATGCAGGTTTGCAAAAGAGCCTTGCAGCTCAACAACAGAACTTCGCAGCCCAGCAGCAAGCTCATCAACAGAGCCTTGCAGCCCAGCAGCAAGCTCACCAACAGAGTCTGGAAGCTCAGCAACAAGCCCAGCAGCAATCTGAGGCCCGCTTCATAGACCTGTTACAGAAGCAAGAACAGAGACTACAACAAATGGAAGCAGTAATGCAGCAACGTCCGCAGACCAGTGAGGAAAGCCGTCCCACTAATACCGCGTCCTTTGGGGTGAGTCGTTTATTGACAAAAATGACTGGAGAGGATGATCCAGAGGTATTTTTGACCACATTTGAAAGGACTGCTGAAAGAGAAAAGTGGCCTGAGGAGCAGTGGGCTGGACTGGTGGCTCCTCTGTTAACTGGTGAATCGCAGAAGGCTTACTATGACCTAGAGCCTGACCAAGCAAAAGACTATGTGATGCTAAAAGCTGAGATATTGGCAAGGCTGGGTGTCACCCAGGCTGTCCGGGCTCAGCGTGTGCATAACTGGACTTTCCAGCTTGGAAAACCCTCCAGGTCTCAAATGTATGATCTCATTCACCTGAGCAGAAAGTGGCTACAGCCAGAGACTTTGTCCGCACCAAAGATTGTGGAACGTGTTGTAATGGATCGGTTTTTGAGAGCTCTTCCTACTGCCATCCAAAAGTGGGTAAGCCATGGAGACCCAGAGACGGCCGATGGTCTTGTGGATCGTGTGGAGAAATACTTGGCTACAGAGAACCTGACGGCCTCTTCCAGAGACACTCGGACTTTCCACCCTAAGACCAGACCATCCCCAGGGGCGGATAAGAGGATTCCAAGGGGTAAGGGTGGAGAGAGTGAGAGGGTGGGAGCTCTACCCCAAGTTTGGCGAGAACAGCCTGGGAAATCAGCGGCTCAAGAGGCGGCAAGAAGGATCGTTTGCTACCGCTGCCGGCAAGCGGGACATATTGCAGCCAATTGCCCGGTTGTGGAGGAACCCATGCAGTGTGACTTTCTGACGGGCAGACGTCAGTCGCTGTGTGCGACAGTCGCATGCACTGCCATTCGAGGAACTGAGAAACATTTATGCAAAATGTGTGTTAATGGTAGAAATGTTGTGGTATTGCTGGATTCAGGTAGCCTTGTGACCCTGATAAAGGCTGAGTTAGTTAAAACAGAGGTCTCTGGGAATAGCAAGGTAGCTGTTATTTGTGTGCATGGGGACACCCGAGAGTATCCAGTGACTACAGTGTGTTTCGAGACCCCCAAAGGTACCCTCTCTCATCCAGTGGGCTTAGTATCTCAGTTACCGTATGACGCCATTGTGGGAAGGGATTTTCCGAAGTTCTGGGAACTGTGGGATGATCCTGAGCCCCCCACTGGTGCCCCTATGTACCAGGAATGTGATAGCCAGAACTCCCCTGAGAGTGGTGAGGACTCTCCGGAATCTCCCTTATCAGTATTGGCAGGGGAGACTCAAGAAACTGGAGAGGAGCCCACCTCCTCAGACGAAAACCTACCGTCTGTGGAGATTTCTGATCTTGAGGTTCACAGGGAGAACTTTGCCACAGAACAGTTGAAAGACCCCGCCCTAATAAAGGCACGGGAAAACGTAGTGAAAATAGATGGCGAGTTAGTGAACCCAGATAATACCTGCACTTACCCATACTTCAGCGTAGAGAAGGACCTACTGTATCGGGTGGCAAAAAGGGCAGAAGAAACCGTTGAGCAGCTTGTGGTGCCCAAACCTTACAGGAAGTTGGTGTTGGAGTTGGCCCATGGGCACATTCTTGGAGGTCATCTGGGGACAAAGAAAACCCGAGAGAGGGTATTACAGAGATTCTATTGGCCGGGGGTGATGAAGGACATAGAAAATTATTGTTCCTCCTGCCCTGTGTGTCAGAGGTCGGCCCCGATGCCACATTTCCGTAGCCCGCTGGTCCCTCTACCCATCATTGAGGTCCCGTTTGAGAGGATCGCCATGGATTTGGTAGGTCCTATAATCAAGTCCGCTAGGGGGCACCAGTACATATTAGTTATAATGGACTATGCCACCCGTTATCCAGAAGCGATCCCTCTCCGAAATACCTCGGCCAAAACCATAGCCAAAGAGCTATCTCTTGTGTTTAGCCGGGTGGGTATTTGTAAAGAACTGTTTACGGACCAAGGTACACCCTTTATGTCCCGGGTTATGAAGGAGCTGTGTAAATTGTTCAAAGTGACGCAATTACGTACATCTGTGTATCACCCCCAAACCGATGGGCTGGTTGAAAGATTCAACAAAATCCTAAAACAAATGTTGAAGAAAGTGGTGGATAGAGATGGAAAGGATTGGGACTGTCTACTTCCTTATCTGATGTTTGCTATTAGGGAGGTGCCCCAATCCTCTACGGGATTCTCCCCCTTTGAGTTACTGTATGGGAGACACCCAAGAGGGCTGTTGGATATTGCCAAGGAAACTTGGGAAAGTGAGAGTTCTCCCCACAGGAGTGTGATTGAGCATGTCGCCCTGATGCAAGACCGAATTGCACAGGTAATGCCCATCGTGAAGGAACATTTGGCCCAAGCGCAGTTAGCACAGCAGAGAGTGTACAACCGTGGAGCCAAGACCCGTACCTTTTCCCCGGGGGATAGGATACTGGTACTTGTCCCTACGGTTGAAAGTAAATTCCTTGCCAAATGGCAAGGCCCCTACGAGATAATGGAAAAAGTGAGCGAAGTGAATTACAAGGTCAGACAACCAGGAAGGCGAAAGCCCGAACAGATCTATCACGTTAATCTGTTGAAAGCCTGGAGGGATAGAGAGTCCCTAGTCGCAGACACTTGGTCACCAGCTCAAACTGGTTGCGTGATTCCTGAGGTTGGAATAGCAGCCACCTTGTCACAACCCCAACAACAGGAGGTTAAGGAGTTTGTGCTTCGCAACAAGGAGGTATTCTCTGAGCTGCCGGGACAAACATTTGGGGTAGAGCATGACATCATTACCCCGCCCGGTGAAAGGGTGAAGTTAAAACCCTATCGGATCCCAGAGGCCCGACGGGAGGCAATACGGGAGGAAGTACAGAAAATGCTGAACTTAGGGGTGATAGAGGAGTCCCAAAGTGATTGGTCTAGTCCCATTGTGTTGGTGCCTAAACCGGATGGGAGCTGGCGATTTTGTAACGATTTTCGTCAGTTGAACAAAGTTACAAAATTTGACACCTACCCCATGCCACGTATAGATGAGTTGATCGACCGGCTGGGAACAGCCCGATACATGACGACTCTTGACCTCACAAAAGGGTATTGGCAAATCCCCCTGGCCAAATTGGCCAAAGAGAAAACCGCATTTGTAACCCCAGACGGGGCGTTCCAATATAAAAGAATGCCGTTCGGGTTACAGAATGCGCCGGCCACATTCCAGCGGAAAATGGACCAGATGCTGAGGCCCCATCGGAAGTATGCTGCGGCTTACCTGGATGACGTAATTGTCCATAGCACAGATTGGGCCTCACATCTGCCAAAAGTGCAAGCAGTCCTGGACTCTGTTCGGGAAGCGGGGTTTACGGCTAACCCCAAGAAGTGTACCATTGGGCAGGAGGAGGCCAAATATCTTGGGTACACCATTGGGAGGGGAGTAATAAAACCCCAACTCAACAAAGTCGAGGCCATCCAGAGTTGGCCACGTCCCAACAGCAAGAAGCAGGTACGAGCCTTTCTGGGAATCGCTGGGTATTATCGGCGATTCATTCCCCACTTTGCTTCTAAGGCTGTGCCCCTAACCAACCTAACGAAGGGGAAAGGGTCGGTCATGATTAAATGGACCCCCGAGGCTGAGGCAGCATTCCAATTCTTGAAACAAGCCTTATGTAGCCAGCCAGTGTTGTACTCACCCGACTTCTCTAAAGACTTTGTCGTACAAAGTGATGCGTCAGATGTGGGGTTAGGAGCAGTATTGTCCCAGGTCTGGAACGGGGAAGAGCACCCAGTCATTTACCTCAGCAGGAAGTTGAAGTCCCATGAGGTAAATTACGCCACCGTTGAAAAGGAGTGTTTAGCGGTGAAGTGGGCTCTAGATTCCCTTCGGTACTACCTGCTAGGTAGGCACTTTGACATGGTTACGGATCACGCTCCGTTAAAGTGGATGGCTCAAAACAAGGAAACAAATAGAAGAGTGAATAGGTGGTTCCTGGCCCTCCAGGAATTCAACTTCACAGTAAAGCATCGCCCTGGCGTTCAAATGGGGAATGTGGATGCTTTGTCTCAAGTACATGAATGCCTGATTGCTGGTGTTCCAACCCCGAGGTTAAAACAAGAGGGGGGGGTATGTGACAGCAGGAAGGTAAAGTCACCTGGTTGCATCCAGGGGGGTAGATATATTTCGCCCAGATTCAGGCTTTACGCCGACTTATACAACTAGGTGGAGAGTTGTATAAGCCCAGCTAAGGCTAGTGGGCTCATGGATGACTCATACCTCTAGGGAGAGTGTGGGGCGTCGTGCAGACAGGGAGTTGATGAGACCAGCTGAAGCTTGTCAGCTCATTTAGGCCTCTATAAGAACTCCCAGCTTCATTAGATGTTAGCTCATGCCTGGACCCAGACCTGTGTGGACTGTCTAGGGAGAGTGAACCCCTGTGCGGTGAGACAAAGCCTGTGTGGCTATTTGCTTGGACATTTAAAACCAGGGACTTAGGGACTAGGACAGCACTAGGCTGATCCCAGTTGTTAGTTAGGAAACCTGTATGTTTAGTCAGAGGTCAAGTTGACCAGGATTTATTTTGTTTATGTTTCTTTTGGCTTTGCTGTGTTTTGTCACTGTAAATAGAAAATAAACCGCACCTTTTTTTGATTTTGAAAACCACAACCTCCGTTTGCTGGGCCTGTTTTTGTGTGGGGAGCCCATCCCGGGGGTCACACACACCCGCTGCCGAGCTAACCCCCTCACAATAAAGATAGGTGGCGGTAGTAACTGGCCGACTGTGGTGGCCTGCATAGTACAGGTAAGCCACATTAACATCAATATACATACTGACCAGTGTGACCACTGTACTCAAGCTATTGATTTGGTATGTAGTGTATGCTATGTGGAGATGGACTAGTGGATGGTGTCAGTGTGAGGGTAAGGGACTCTACTATACTGCTCTTTAGACGAGAGGAGGAGAGGCCTGTGGTGGGTGGGGCTATAGATAGGTGACCACTCACGCCCTCTTCATACATGGCTATAAGAGAGTCCAGAGGTGGAAGGGGGGTCCAGTTACTATTACTTTTAGGCTCTGAAGAAGGGGGCTCGCCCCCGCAACGCGTCAGCCGTAGCTGCAAACATTTGTCACCGTCACTCTTTGGTCATCTGCTCATGCGGTTCCAGGAAGAGGCTACCTCTTTGGATGGAATGATATATGCCTATTATTTGCCTTTGTTTGTGAGTATCCATGATCTTTTAATTTATTTTCAATAAACCAGCCATTGGTAATGCACGAGGTCGGTGCGCCTTCTCTTTTTTTCCTCTATTTCCTCTATTTTCCAGTTCTAAGAATACCAAATATTCTGAGGAGGGCAGCAAGATCTCTGGGCATTTCCTCTGAATGGAATACTCTGGTTGTGTCACCAAGAGACCAAAAAACTTCTGAGCGCAGGAGACTGTTTTTCTTGCCCCACCTAGTGACAACAGGCTTTGGTGCCTTCAGGAATATTTTTTTCCCCGCCGAGATGAGTTTATTGACTTTTGGGTGCTCTTCCCGTATGTCCTCCGCAACACGATGTAGTCCATGTGCCAGACACGTCTGGTGGATAATTTTTGGGTAGTTAGCCTTAAGGGTCCTCCCCGCGCTCAGCATGTATGCTACACTAAGTAGTAGCAAGCGTCCTGCCGTGTTGGGGGCTCCTTGCCACAGCAGTCCTGAAACAAATAAATAAATGAAATATTAGCATGCTGTATACAAGCACTAAAAATGGCACCATGACAGACAAAAGCTAAAATTATAGCCTGAAGGGTGCTGGTTAAGTAGTAGTAGTAGTAGTGTAGGAAAAAAGGCACTTACTCAGGGCTTCCTGGACAGTTTGGACGATGATGGAAGCATTGGTTTTTTCCAACTGAGCCAAGTGGATAAGATGACCTTTTTGGGCATTGTCAGGATCCAATTTTCCCACAACGACGTTGGCGATGTATCGTCCGAGTGAGTCCGTTGCTTCGTCTACACTGAGCCAGATCCTTGAATCGCCAATGTCCTTGCGAATTTCCTCCAAGTTCTAAGAAAGAAAAATATATACACGTATACAGTCGGCACCATTTAATACATGAACATTTGTTTTTTTTTTCATACCTAAACGTAAACATGTTTGTAAATTTTTACTCGTTGATCTTAATTTTTGCAGAAGGTATTGTTGCTCAACCAAATGTACCTATGCGTTATTTGAATATAAACTATCATTGAACGTTGCTTACCTTTTCACACAATTGAGGTACCATTCGTCTTAGGGTGCTCACGCTTGGCAATTTGACGCTACAGTACTTGTCAAAAATGTTGCGAAGGGGACCCTTCTCCAGTTTGTGTAACGGAATGCCTTCTTTAAGGAAAGCCATGGTGACGTCTCTGGAAAATTCCTGGACCTCGGGCCGAATTTCCCATGACACCACATCTCTAGGGAGCTGCTGCTTCCGATCAGTACTCAGAGCTTTGTCCCTTGCCAGGTGCTGCTCGCTTTTCTTGTTCACGTCGAATTGCCACTTCTTCTTAAACTCATACTGTAAATTAAATACAAGAAAAAGTTTTGTATTCAGTACCGGTAAAAATTCTCCAGTAAAAGTCAGTTTCCTACACAGGCCAGAATAGATCAGTTTCGGAACGGGGACTAAGGTGAGTACAGAAAACAGTTTTCAACTATAGAAAATTTTGACACTTGAGCATTTCAAGGCTACTTGGGTACCATAAAACGAACGTTAGTGGCCATAACTTAAAAATATACAGTGCTTGTGGAAGTAATAGAAAAAGATGACATTCTCTCGAAAAATTGAAAAAGTGAGAGAAATGAGAATGATATAGGTATAAGAGTTCTCAAAAAAAACGGAATAAAAACTTACCGATTTCGTGCACAACTTGCTGAATATCTTGTCACCTTCCACGGCGAAATTGCTGTCACCATGAATCCACTTATTGAAAAGGGTTACGTTTGAACTAGCAACTTTAGGCATATTGATTTAGGAAAACGCGAAAATGTAAAACACGAGCGATGACTTCAGTAATACACTTCAGCTTGGTATGAAGGATGGGGGAAAGGGAGCTGATATACTGTCAATACGCGTTTCCCTACAATCCTCCCCCCTGCTAATGGATTTTTACATACAGTGTACACAAAGATATACACTGTGGGACAATCCCCCCTCCCCCTTAGCAGCCAATCCACATATACATCCCATAATAAGTTTATCTTAAGGCAGACAGAACAATGTGAGGTCATTAACATTTAACAATGAGACAGGCACAATCCATATTCCCTCCCAATACACAAACAATAGGGAAGTCTGCCAATGACAGTCTGTGTGTATCTCTCTCACAGACAAGCACATGGAATACACTGTGTAAGGTGGTATTAAATCTTCATATTTCTATATGAAGACATTGCTGACAAATATTACTGTCCCACTTGAAGAATATTAGAATATTTTTATTTTTTCTTGGCCCAAATAAGGCAAAAAATGTGGCATTTTCCCAAAAATCAGCGAAATATGGCATTTCACCGAAAAATGGGCAAAATGTGGCATTTTAGTATGGCGCCTTGGCAATGTGGCATTTGAAGGTCTCTGTTTATAAGTCATTGCTCTTAAATATCTTGGCAAGACACACCTACCTGTAGTTCAATATAATGAACGGTTAATTGTGCATACAGTTTTACAAATAATTGTACCAAGAATTGTATGAATTGTGCTACTAAATGTGCAAATGTGCAAGTAATTGTGCAAATAATTGCTCAGGCTATGTCCTTGTTCTGTAAAGTGATAAATAATAATAATAAAAAAAATATATATATATATATATATATATATATATATATATATATATATATAGATAGATAGATAGATATACACCCCACCCTCCCCATCCCTAGTGCCTTCCCCTCTGTCATGGAGATCCTGCCAGAAACAGGCGCCCCGGACTTCCTGGTCTCCGTTCGCGCGTGCGTCCAGCGGGTGGCGCCAGAGAGACTATTTAAACCTGCCATTTACAGACAGTCCCTGCTGTCTGCTCTACAGCGTAGTACCTGTGTAACCCGATCTGAGAAACCCATCTGCATCTGACCCGGCTTTCCTGTGACCTTCCTGTTATCTGCCTGCACCTGATCTCTGGCTTGTTTCTGACCACCGCTCTGCTTTGTCCTTTTGTACCTCGCTGTCTGCCAGTGTATCCGACCCGGCTTGTCCGACTACCCTGCCTGACCCAGGCTCCGGTCCGGTCCATTCAGCTGTTCCAGAACCTGCTGTGCTTCCTGGTTCCAGAACCTGCTGTGCTTCCTGGCTTCCTGGTTCCTGTCAACCTGCTGTGCTTCCTGGTTCCAGAACCTGCTGTGCTTCCTGGCTTCCTGGTTCCTGTCAACCTGCTGTGCTGCCTGGCTTCCTGGTTCCTGTCAACTCGCCTCACCTCGGTGTACCCGGATCCAGCCCGGACCACCCAGCCACTTGCTCTGTGTTGATCCTGCCAGGCACTCGTACCCCTTCTACCTCCGTGCCTCCTGTTTCACTACCAGGGGCCGCTGGTGGGAGCCGTAAGGGAGGCCTCCCTCTGCTAAACCGGGCTCGTCACCGTCAGGTACGTGACACCCTCCTTCCTATATCCCCACAGTATTTTAATTGTGTAGCTCAAATCATGTCAGTAAGGAGGACCCCTTTGTATAGGTACTCGTGCTCAAAATATAAATGTGTCTCTATGAGGGGGAATGGTCGCCCTCCACCCCAATTGCCCACCCCACCTAAATATCTTTTACGTGCTATTGTAAAGAGAGAAAAAAAAGGGGGGGTGAAAAAAGCCATCCACCCCCATACCTCTGACCTTCCCTCTCCTCGAGTTTACCCCTCAGTCTCTCATGTTATTGAAGTAAATCTCTGACTGCTTGAACTCATTCCATCCCCTCCATATTTTATTGAATCTCAGTCTACAGTCCTTTTGTAGGGATATCAGTTCCTCCATCAGTCTGATTTTATCCACCTCCCTTAACCACTCCTTTACTGACAGTATTTTTTTTTATTTCCAATATCTCGGTATTAGGGCTTTCGCTCCGTTCAGTAAATATGGGGTCATTGTCCTATATTTTTTCCTCGGTTCCCCTGTGGTGTGAAACGGGCACTGCCAGGGGTCCTGTTTAACCTCTACTCCACTGATCTTTTCTATCAATTTCAATATCTCCCTTCAGAATAATTGTATCAGGGGGCAAAACCACCATATATGGGCATGTGTTCCCTCCATCCCACATTCTCTCCAGCACAATGGGGATGTCTCTTGATTTATCCTATGGAGTTTCATTGGGACATAGTGCCATTTAATTAAAAGCTTGAAGTTCATCTCTTTTACTTTTGCATCTATTGATGTGGAGTATACATAATCTAATATTTTCCCTTTCATTTGTTCTGGTATCCTTTGATTTAACTCTGTTTCCCAACTCTCTAGAGGGCCTAGTGACTCAGTCCCTAGTGGGGATGACAATATCCCATATATATATTCGATGTCCCATGCCCACTTATTCCTCCCTGATCAATAAGTCTTTCCCATGGATTCAGCTCTCTCATCGAGCAAAGGGGTTTCAGAAGGGAACTTACAAAATGTTGAAGTTGCCTATATCTCCAGAAATCCTATGGTATAACCCCATATTTTTCTCGTAGTTAAGAGATTGAGTACAGGGCATTTCCTTTTAGGACATCTTTCAATTTTAAGCTGTCTGAAAATGTCCACCTCAGGTACAGATCACTCTCCCTTCCCTGCGGGAATTATTTCGTACCCGAGGGGGGCATCAAAGGGCTATTGTATTGCCATGTCCTTATTTTGCACAACTTATCCCACATTCTAAGGGTTTCTTTTGTGATTGGCAGTATATCCTTAGTAAGGCCCCTATATTTCTTTGTTACCCGGATTTTTTGTCCCAGACCTCCTTTGCTCAAGCTTTCTTCCAGTACTACTCATTTTTTCTGGTAAACACCATGAGTCCAATCAATTGTCCTCCGTAGTACTCATGGTATCTCTTAAAGTCTGGAAAATAGAGGCCTCCCTTGTATCTAGGCCTACTCAGAATATCAGCCGAGACACGGGGCTTCTTGTCTTTCCATATAAATCTCCTAATCACCATTCCTAACGTTTTAAAATAGATTTCCGGGATGTTTATCGGGAGGGTAGGAAGATATATAGGGCTTTAGGCAATATCATCATTTTAATAATGTTTGTTCTGCCGAACCATGAAAGTTATTCGGCCGGGTAGCCCCTCAACTCCAATTTGATCTTATTTAATAAGGGCATATAGTTATCCCTATATAAATCACTTTCCAAATTGGACAGAAATATCCCTGATACTTCAACCCACTCTGCTTCCAAGCAAACGGGTATAGTACCCCAAGGTCCCCGCATTCTTTCTGAGATACGAAGACATTCAATAACTCCGTCTTCTCTTTATTGATCTTTAGATTTGAGATCTCTCCATATTTTTTAAGTTCCGCTAGAATCTTTGGAAGTGTCTGCCTTGGTTTAGAGACATAAAACATCATATCATCAGCGAATGCAGAGATCTTGTGCTCCCCTCCGTCTACCTCTACCCCCTTTATCTCCTGGTTTGTCCATATAGTTGCTAATAATGGCTCCAAGGAGAGGACAAAGAGTAGGGGTGAAAGCGGGCACCCTTGTTGGGTCCCGTTAAAGAGCGGGAAGGTGTCCGAGAGGGTTTTGTTTACTTGCACCCGTGCCGAGGGTTTAGAGTACAATGCCTCTATCCATCTGTACAAGCGAGGGCCTATGCCTACATGTCTCAATGTCGCTAGCATATACTCCCAGTCCAGTCTGTCAAAGGCCTTTTCGGCATCAATTGACAGAAATTGTACTGGTTTCTTGCCCTTTTTAACTCTATGGATCAGAAGCAATGCTCTTAATACATTATCCCTCGCTTCTCTTCCAGGTACGAACCCCACCTGATCATTTTCTATCAATTTTGACATGAAGGGTTTCAATCTCTCGGCTAATATCTTTGCATAGATCTTTATGTCTACGTTGATCAAAGATATAGGCCTGTAGCTGCCACAAATTGTTGAAACTTTACCTTCCTTAGCTATAAGGGTTATGTGGGCCCCCAATGCTTCCTCCCGCATTATCATTCCTGCACCTATGGAATTCATATATTCCTGGAAGTATGGCAGCAGGATTCCCACAAATCTCTTTATAGTAAAGCGCGAGGTGTACCCATCCGGGCCAGGACTTTTACCCAGTTTGATATTTTTACTTGTCAGTCCTATTTCTTCTCTTGATATCTCCTTATGGAGTTCTTCTTCTTGTATTACTGGAAACTTTACCTTCTCTAAATATTGTTAAATTTTCTTTCTTCTACAGGGTTTTGATTATTATTTACTTTATATAGCTTTTGATGTACTCTTGAAAGATTTTTGTTACATCTTTAGTGGAGTGTTTTAGTTCTCCTTTCCTATTTTTACGTTTTGATATAAAGTTCTGTGTATTTCTAGGTTTAATCACCCTTGCTAACAATTTTCCAGGTTTATTCCCAATTTTGTAGAATTTCTTACTCATATTGTTGAATACCTGTTTAGTTCCTTGCTCCATTAGATCCCTTAGTTTTTCTTTTTTCCCTGTTAACAAAGTCATTATTTGCTCATCCAGCCCTTCTTTGTTTCTGCTCTAGGCCTTGGATCACTTCTAATATTGTTTGTTTCTGGGCCTGCCATATTTTCCTCCTCTTGGCCTTTTCTGCTATCAGCCTCCCTCTCATGTATACTTTGTGTGTTTCCCATAATACAGACGGGGCGATATTTTCTGTGTCATTTTCTTTAAAAAAGGGACCCATTTCTTTTTCTAGTTCTTCAGATATCTTAAGGTTATTTAAGAGGGATTCATCTACTCTCCAGGTCCTTTGTCCGGTCGGGTTGTCCCCTAAATCAAGGGTCATCTCAACCGGAGCATGGTCCGAGATTGTTATTGACTTTATCTCTACCTTTCGTAGTCCCTCTAATAATTGGTGGTCTAATAGGATGTGGTCAATTCTAGAATATGAGGCATGGACAGGAGAGTAATATGTGAAATCTTTGTCTCTGGGGTGTAAAATTCTCCATGTTTCTACCAGGCGCATTTGATGAAGTTTATGTTTAATTGCCCTTAGGTTCCTTCAGACCTTAGTGAGATTGGTTGGGTATCTAATACTGGGTCAAAAACAAAATTGAAGTCTCCTGCTACTATTAGCCTCCCCTCCCTAAAACCTTCTAATCTATTGAAAAATATATTTCAAGTATGCTGCAGGACGTATATTAGGGCAGTATATATTTTCCAAGAGACCCCTTGACAAACGGATACCTTCCCTCGGGATCAGATTCCATTGCTTTCAGCGTAAATCGTGTGTTCTTATCGAATCCTATTGCTGTTCCCGTTGATCTTTTATTAGGGGAATGACTATGCATCCACATGGGAATTGTTTTGCGTTCAATCTGGTTTTAGATAACCATTTAAGTGCCTTTCTTGTTTCTACACTTTATTAGCCAACAGTCCCTTCATCTCCTGTAGTACCTGATATTGCTTATTAGGGCTTATTTAACCTTCTCACATTATATGCAATTGTTTTCAGGGTTGCCATATTCTATAGGTGTACTTTAAGCGATAGATCAGGTAGGCACCAGGGGGAAGGGTCGACGAGCATTCCTCCATTCTCAGGGACAAACCGTTCATGTAACTTAAACCATAACCTACATACCTACAAAATATACTGAGACCACATATACCCACCCCCCCACCCCATCACATTGAGAAACAATGTTAGGACTCCCTCGGCTTACACCACCAAGCAGTCCCTCCATCGGGGGATTTTATATGCCCACCCGGTCTCCGGTATCTCATCCTCCTCAATAAAGAATGGCTTCGGAAGTGCAGGTGGGCATAGCCATTCCGTGCTACCCCCCCAGGTGAATTCTATGTCAACCCACGTTTCTTCAACTTTACACTTCCCCAGCCTTAATATTTATTTTCATTTTTACATCTTATTTTTAAATCATAATTCATAGTTCATATAGGTCTATGCTCTGTTCCACTCTCGATCCTTCCAATTTTTCCAGGCTGGTGGCCTCTTTTCCCAGTTTTCCACTTTGCAAATCAATTCTGCTGCAAAATTCTTTTATATCTTCAGGAAAGCGTACTGTTGCTCAGACCCCCTGTTTTTTTTTTACAGTTAGACATGCTGGGAACCCCCATCTATAAGAGATATATTATTTGCCTGTAGATGTTTTTTTAGGGGTTTCAACACCCTTCTGCAAGCTAATGTTTCTGGTGCCAAGTCTGAAAAAATAAGTAATTTAGTTCCCATGAATTCCATAGGTGTAGAGTTCCTCGTACTCTGAGACACTAGTTCTTTCAGTTCATAATGATGAAATCTCACTATGATGTCTCTTGGGGAATCTCCATATGAGTTATTCATTCGTTGTATTCTATAAATTTTTTCAAAACAAATCGATGTTGGTGCTTCTCTTTTTAAGGCTTTGTTAAATACTCCTCGTATCACATCTTCTAGTTCTATGTCTTTAACCGTCTCTGGGAGTCCTCTTATGCCGCGTACACACGATCGGTTTTTCTGATGAAAAAAGACCGATGGACTTTCTCTTATCATCCATGGACCGACACGGCGGCTCTTAATTACTGAACGTGTGGGTATATGTCCCTGCTTGCAGGAGAAGACCTAGGCAGAATGTTAAATGTTAAAACATTCTAGAACAAACCAGAGCTGAACAGCCCCGCCCAGGGGGGCGGTCCCTCCGGACAATACCCTCCCACCTGCAGCTAGCAGACCCCAGTTTTTTTCTGCCTAGCAGAAGGAGAAGACGTGGCTCTGTCAGGAGCCAGTCTCCTGGAAGATTTTACTTTTAAATTTTATTCCTTTGGGAATTTTATTATTTTATTTTTGAGAACTTCAATCAACTGTCGGCTGGGCAACAGGTTGGGTACACTAGTATCCTCGTAGTCTTCCCTGTCCGACCATTGAGAGTGCTGATCCTCGCCTTGTGTGCGTGAGACTCAGTTCACGACATACCCCATGGCTCCAGGGGTGGCCGGGTTGCTTTCATGCTCCCGCGGTCCTCTCAAGATTGAACAGTACCTACTGTATCTTTCGCGGTTGACCGGGCCGACAGCTACGCAGTACGACTCTGTGATAGGTCTGTCTGAAACAAGCCAGTGAGTCCCTCTATTGGCACCGAGGGTGTTCTCCAAGGTGCTTGCGGGACGGGTAAGTAATCTCTCCTGCTGCAAGGTGAGTACATGCTGGCTGTGTTTCTTTGTGTGGGGGGTTCTCCCTGTCTCCCCCCTGTTATGCTGCTCTCTGCACCCTGTTCTGCTGCTGTGCTGTGTGGGGATGCTTGGGGGGTCACTCTGCCCTGGGGGGGGCCGCTCCATGTCTGTTAATGTGTTTGGAAAGTGTTCTGGGGGAATGTGTGTTGTTTTTTCGTGCGCCATTGGCGCAGTGTTTTAAATTTAAAAAGTGCGCCATGGGCAGCCATTTTGCCGCTGCTCAAATCAGTTATACAGGCGCCTGGCGGCCATTTTCTTGTAGCCGCGGCGCTTTCAGTTTCGTTTTCGGCCTCTAGCGGCGCTGCTGAACGGCGCAAATTCCACATCTCATTACAGATTCTTCACTCTCCTCAGGCTCGCGCTGTATACAGCACGGCTCATACAGCGGTACCGAGCGGTCCCTAGGGGTGGTGAGTACTCCGGGTATCCCCTTCTGAGCCCCAGCATAGCCAGTGGGTGGGCTGTATTATTCACTGTAATGGTGAATAAGGTCTCAGAGGGTGGCAACATGGAGTCTGGTTCACCTGTTGCTTCACACTTGTTAGAGACAACTGGCAGTGCTCCTGCACCTGCAGTCCTTATGGACCAGTTGTCGGCAGTCCTGGAATCATTCTGACCAGGAGGGAAAAGCGCAAGGGAGCAAAAAAGCCCCTCTCCCCACTTTATTTCCACAAACAAAAGGGGGTGTGCGCTGATTCAGATATGGGCCTAGCCACTACCGCTCAGGACCCTAGCTCTGAATATATTTGGTTTTGAACAGGACATTCCTTGCGAGGAAGACTCCAGTTCTGTGTCAGTAAATGACAGGGCGCTTGTTAGTGAACTCATTGATGCGGTGAGGGACACTCGCAAGCGAAATGCTGCGGATGCAGAACCTCAGGCAGACAGTCTCCTCTGGTTCCTTAGGGCCGGGCCTTCTAAAAAAATTTTTTTCCATATGTACCTTTCTTTGACCAGCTCATTGATGAGGTCTGGGGAAAAAGCCGCAGAAGACTTTTATGGTCCCGCGGCGTTTGCCTATCAGATACCCCTTTGAAGATGCCCTACTTAAAACGTGAGCTTCTCCCCCAGTGGTCGACCCTCCAGTCGCCCGGTTGAACAAGGCCACCACTCTCCCGATGGAGGGGGCTCCTGCATTTAAGGATCCCACTGACAGGAGGTCAGAAGTGGTGAGCAGAGCCATGTTTGCCTTGTTGGGGTCCGCCCTACGGCCTGTGGTAGCGGCGACCCTTGTGTCTCAGACACTTGCGGGTTGGGCAAAAAATTTTGCACCAAACTGTACAGGAGCATAATCTTCCTCCAGACACTATTGCTCTGGCCCACCTAATGGTGCAGGGCCTGGTTTATGTTGCGACGCCACGTTAGACGCGGCCCCTTATATCTCAGGGCCTCTGTCTTGGCGGTGGTATTGCGTTGTCTGATCTGGTTGAAATGCTGGTCTGCTGACCTAGCTTCTAAAAACATTCAGGAGTCAGTCCTGGTCCCGACTCAAGGTCTGGAGTATCTCGGTCTGATTCTGGACTCCTTGGAAGCAAAGGTATTCCTACCTCCGGGGAAGCTACTGACACTTCAGTCTGCAGTGCGGGTGCTGACATCCCCGGGGATTCACAGACCTCTTTGTATTGTTTTTTGTAGCTGTTCCTCATATTATTGATTTTATTGTTAATCATGTTATAGTCTGCCTCTGGGATCCAGGTCTTCATATATTCCACTAATTTTTCAATTGTTGCCCTCCTAACCTCACGATTGTGGTATAATGGGTTTTTAAACTCCCATAAATTGGTGAGCTCTCTATTTATCTATGAAAGCTCTGAAGATGACAGGATCTTTGAAACTCTGCATATTTTCTGCAAGATAAAATACAAGACAAAAACACTAGGTCAGCCTAAACTGTCCTAATATTATCCCAATCTAGCCCTTTAAAATCATGAATCAGTATAGGCCACTGATGCCCCAATTTAATTTTTTACCTTCCAGTCCTCCTTACCCTGCGCACACAACGTCGTTCTCATCATATTCCCTGCGCATGCGTGAAACTCCGCCCACGTTGGCCACCCCTGACGTTCCCGCCCCTCACGTTCTTCCTCGGATATTCCCCACCCCTTCTCGTTGGACGCCCAGTGGGAGACGACATGGCGGGTTGTTTTAACTTCCCACGAGGAAAGCCCGGAGCCGGAAACGTCCCCATCCAGGACAAGATACAAGGCCAGTTATATGTCCTTTGCTGAGATGGCAAAGATGGTGGACATCTTGCGGAGGAGAGATTACGATGGGAAGCATGGGCCATACAACACCCCTAATCTCAGGAATGCCAAAATAATGAGCAAAGTGGCGAGGAGTCTGTACCATAAATTTGGGGTCCAGAGATCCAAGGAGAAGCTCTGTGAAAGGTGGTCTGACCTGAAGCTGAGGGAGCCGGAGCAGTACAGGAAGATCAAAATAATGCTACTAAAAAGTACCTTTTTCTCCTGTGTTAAATAATAATTTGATTTACTATAATTAACTCGTTGATTGGTAGATATGTATGGAACAAAAAGCGTCCCAGACTCGCCAGATCACTCCTCTCAAGACCTAAGAGAGAGGGTGGTTTGGCCTTGCCTGATGTTAAGAGTTATTTCATTGCCATTGTACTCAATAGAATCTCTGATTGGAAGTTCTGTAAGGACACAAAGCTATGGGTCAATTTAGAAATGGAGCTCAGTGAAACTGACCTTTTCTCACGAATTTGGATCCCTAGGAATCATAGAGCCCTGGCTGTGTCTACCTCTCTGCTCACACGCTCTACCCTTATGATATGGGTTTCTTTGTGCAAAACTCATGGATGGCTCTATAACTCACCCATGTTGCCCTTGCGGGGCCACAATTTCTTCCCCCCTGGGAACATAGACCCCAGCGTACATGTTTGGAAACTCGGATCTGCCACTCTCTTACACCACGTGACCACGCCCTTGGGCATGGTGACCATGTCCACGTTGATGCCTCTTTCTTCTGCAACACCCATGGATTACTGGCGCTATCGCCAACTTGCTGCTTTTGTTCGCTCACTCCCAAGACCTTTACGAGCAATCTCGGATCTAACGCCCATTGAATCGGCTCTTGCAGAGGACAGGCCAGTAGACAAACCTATTTCTTTCTTCTATCGCGCTCTGCAAACACTAGCCTTGGCTGGGGACCCAGCCTTTCTTCGTAACTGGGAGAAAGACCTCCACCTGGAACTCTCAGAGCCCCAACGGGCAGTTATCCTAGCTATGACACATACCTCTTCCGTTGCTTCCAAAACTGCGGAGGTGAACTACAAACTGCTGACCAGATGGCACTATACTCCCATGGTCCTCCATGAGGTCTTTCCTTTGTGTTGGAGAGGTTGCGGAGAACGAGCAACACATGCTCATGTATGGTGGCATTGCTCCCTTATCCGCCCTTATTGGCAGACCGTTTTGCACTGGGTTAATGTGATTCAGGGTTTTGACATTCCTAATGATCCTTGGGTAGTTCTCCTTCATTGCATGGACAAGCTAGCAGGATCTTATAAGAAATCTATAACACTTGCTTAACGCTGCTAGAGCACTTATCCCACGTTTTTGGAAAAAACCTGTAGTACCGAGCTTGCGCCAATGGCTTCTGGAAGTCGACCATATATATTTTATGGAAGACCTTACACTCTCCCTTAGAAATAAATCCGATTTGGCAAAATCTATTTGGTCCTGCTGGATTGCCTTTAAATATACATCTACATATGCGGAACTGGTCTCTCAACCCAACTGATTGGTGTGTGAACCGTAACTGTACTTGATTTTGCAGAGGTTCGTCCGAGGCAGACACCCCCCCCCCACCCAATCCCCTCCCTTCCTCTTTACGCTTCTCTCCTTCCCTCTTTCTTTCTTCTCTGGTACTTTCCTTTCTTCATTTTCCATTTTTAGTGTTATGTATAGGGCGTCTTAATGGACATGTTACAATTCTAATTTTAGTCCTGTCACTTATTTGAGCTGCGCTACTGCTTGACTAACTGGCGAGAAATTGGATTATCATTTCCTTTGATGTAGCTCATTGTGTCTTGACTGATACTACATTTTCTGTATGTCCTATTTTGCTTTACTTTTTCAATAAAAACTAATTATATAAAAAAAAAAAAAAATTTGATCAATCTCCTCCTTTCTCCAGTGGGAGCGCACAAATCATAATCCAGGATCTCATGGTTATGAGTTGAGAAATCGGCGTAATAACGCACAAACTCTATCGTTTTGACCAACAAATTAAAAACATGATTGATGTTTTGGGGAGAGTATAAAGATGTTTTTCTTGCCACCATTTCAAGTTTTTTTGGCCTAAAAGTTTCTATATTTTTGTCTGATTTAACAAGCCAAATGTGGTAGATGCACACTGTGTCAACATGTGCTTTCTCCCATCAGGGAAAATCAATGGACAAGTTTGGAGGGTGCAACGCCTTCCTCGCAACTCAAGTAGGTGAGGAAGGGTTTGCACCCCCAAAACACGTCCATTGATCCCCCATGATGGGAGATAGCACATGTTGACATTTGGCATGGGATCAGGAGGAAAATCCCCATTCTGACACACAATTTGTGTGCATCTTCCAAATTTGCCTTGTTCAGGGGTGACATCACCCCATCTCATGAAGGCAACAGCAACACATTTTTGAAATACTATATAATGTCTGATATTGCCTTCATTTTTTCTATAAGGTTGAACTTTGTAAGTTCCATTGTTTTTATAATTTTTTATTTTTTTTACATGTGTGTTTATGCAAAACAAAAACCAAAACTTTTTTTTGGGGGGGGGGGGACACTGTTTAGAATGTCCCCAAAAAAAATTTAACGCACAAGTTGTGCACAAAGTAAAAATCTTTTTCTTCTCAAAAATGTGTGGCTTCTTCTTTCTATGCTCAATACCATTTTTGAAAAATATGTTCTTGTTTACCGTGACAATTGTGGTTATTTACTAAAGACAAAGCCACTACAAGTGTACTAGGAGAACCTGGGAGATAGATTTAAGAAACACAAGCAATAATGAGATATCAAGTTTTTTTTACAGATTTTACTTTTTTTATTTTTAAAAGTTATAAAATCAGAGATTGTCTGGCACAGCAATGGCCCCCCTCCCCGTAAAGTAATCAACATATTTATGCCGCACTTCACGGGCACTTTGGGGGGCCAAGCCAATATGGCCAGTATCCAGGCCCATCAGGGCATTGTCTGCAAGTCCGGCCTCTGGCCCAACAGAACTCAGATAAGTGGGTGCATTTCTGCATAGTTGTGCAGTATGCAGCAGGTAAAAACAATATGATTGATCTTGTATTCCGCCATATGGATAGAGGTAAGAAACAGGCGGAACCGGCTGGCCATTATCTCAAAGGCATTCTCAACAACCCTCCGGGCTCTGGCCAGCCGGTAATTAAAAATCCTTCTCTCCGGGGTGAGGGTCCTCTGGGGGAATGGCGTCATCAGGTGGGGTCCCAGGACGAAAGCTTCATCTGCAAATGGAAGGCCCTCAACGTTCTCCTCATCATGTGGTAGTGCCAGGCCACCACTCTGGAGACGTCTGGCAAATTCCGTCTGTGCAAAGACTCCACCATCCGACATCTGGCCATTCTTCCCCACGTCCACATACATGAACTCATAGTGTGCCGACACCACCGTCATTAACACAATACTATTAAACCCCTTGTAGTTGTAATAGTACGACCCCGAACGGGGTGGTGCCACTACTGTATGCGGACGAGTTTCCCATCGATTGCCCCTCCGCAGTTAGGAAAGTCCCACTGCTCTGCAAAATGGAATGTCACAGTCTGCCATTCCTGTGGCGATGAAGGAAACTGTGGAGTCAAACAAAAAAATTAGGACTTTTGCACATAACATTGCAAGCAGATTACACAAAAACATTCTTGCCCAACATCAGTATAACATTTCTTTTTTGGGGAGTAGTTATAGACACAAATAGAAGGCACAATTATCACATTCCTCACCCCCTCTGATGGCTCATTGCACAAATTTTAGGGGGGGGGGGGGTTCTAGCTGAGTTTGGGCCTACCAAAAATAAAAATATACCACTCTGCCTGATTGTAATGATAAACCAAACATTTGGACACATTGGAGGGGGGGGGATGGTAGTGATTAGGCTAGGGGTGTTTGGGCCCAGGATAGCATGCTGGAGAGGTTAGTGAAGGCAAATATGCATGTAGGCCCAAAAAAGGGTACAGTATGCATGAGGACAAAGGGGACATTCACAGCATATTACAATCATGGTAATTAGGGAAGGATGAAAGAAATACAATACATTAGCAAGCATTATATACATAGAATGTGATGTTAAAGGAGAAAAATTACCTTAATATAGTCCTTCTGCATAACTTGTATGATGGCAGAACATGTCTCTGGAATAATGACCCCCCAGAGCTTGGGGGGAGATGCCTGTATTAAACTTGAGGTCCTGCAGGCTTCTCCCAATCGCCAGGTATCTCAAGGTGGCGATGAGCCTCTGCTTGGCAGTGATGGCCTGGCGCATCACAGTGTCCTGCCTGGTGATATAGGGGGACACCAAATCCAACAGACGGTGAAAAATGGGGTCCGTCATCGGAGATAATTCCTGTAGTCATCAGGATTATTCTCCCAGATTTTCCGCAGCAGAGGCATATGACAGAATTGGTCCCGCTGGAGCAACCAATTCTTGGTCCATGAACTCCTCCTCACACTGTTCATGGACTGAGCTTGGGTCAAAGTATTAACCGCAACACCAAGCGCATACGCAGCACAAGCTCTACGATGCGAACATACTTCCAACATGGCTTTAAACCGGTTGGCTGGTCAGAACAAACTTAAACAGAACGCACCGAGGAACAGCAAGGCCTGTGAAGAACGACCTGAAAAACAGTAACGAGCGGCCAAGAAGGCACTGCAAAATGGAACCGACCTGACTGCATGCACTGAAAGACAAATACGAACCCACAAGCACAAACTGAAACGCAGAAAACGATCTGAAAAGCACGGAGACTGAAAAGCGCGAATCGGCTCTCACCAAACTTTTACTAACACGCGGTAACACGAAATCAGCAAAAGCAGCTTTAAAGGGTGGCGCTGTTGGATTTGAACTTCCCCTTTATAGTGCCGTCGTACGTGTTGTACGTCACAGCGTTTTGGACGGTCGGAATTTTGACTGATGGTGTGTAGGCAAGACTGATGAAAGTCAGCTTCATCGGAATTCCGATGGAAAAATCCATCGGTTTTTATTCTATCGGAAATCTGATCGTGTGTACAGGGCATTACTCTTAAATTTTTCCATCTGCTACCATTTTCTTGGTCTTCAAGTTTGTAACGGATATTTCTCATCTCTGTCCAACCAACCTCTGCTCTCTCGTATCTCCATTATTGCACCTTTATGTTCGTCTAGATGTTCTTCTATTTATTCCACTCTTTGTAAAACACTATGTATATCTCTTATTGTTGCACCCATTTCACCTTTAATTGTTAGTTCTACGTGAGACATCATGTCTACCATATCTTGCTTTGTTGGAAGCACTTGTGGATCTTCGGGGCCCATTTCCAATTGTTGTTTTTGTCGCCCCCCTGCAGATAGTTGATCTATTTTATCTCCACTGGTTTTGGGGGATTTGTTCTTTTCTACTACCTCTGTTGTTTTATTTATTTTTTCTCCTTCAACTTCCACTTCTCTCTTTTTCACTGGCACTGTCAGCAGTTGTGTTGCGTTCTCACTTGAGTTTTCTACTGTTTGATCTGCCCCTTCCTGAACCAAGTAGGATTTTATTGTGTTACGGCACGCACCTTCTACCTGGCTCACTTTTGGTGCTTTTTTCACCATTATTTTCTCAACTGGTAATTGCCACACGTAATAGTCCTTACTCTGAGAGGTTTTGTGGTGTTAGGCACAGCCTTTAGTCATGGGATCAGTGGGTGTATAGACACCCTAACAGATACTTCTAGGTTTATAAATGAGCACAGATGTTACTAAATTGAATGTGAGAGAGAGAGAGGGGGGGAGTTACTGTGAATATATAGCTTTTGAAGCCTGTATACCGGATTTGCCAGTGATTTAAATATATGTTATCTTGTCGCTATTATATCCCATTAGGGATGAGCTTCGAGTTTGAGTCGAACTCATGTTCGACTCGAACATTGCCTGTTCGCTCGTTCGCCGAACAGCGAACAATTTGGGGTGTTCGCGGCAAACACCCTGTAAAAGTCTATGGGAGAAATCTAAAGTGCTAATTTTAAAGGCTTATATGCAAGTTATTGTCATAAAAAGTGGGGACCTGGGTCCTGCCCCAGGGGACATGTATCAGTGCAATTTTTTTTTTTTAACAGTCGTTTTTTCGGGAGCAGTGATTTTAATAATGCTTAAAGTCAAACAATAAAAGTTAAATATTCCTTTAAATTTCATACCTAGGGGGTGTGTATAGTATGCCTGTAACGTAGCGCTTGTTTCCCGTGCTTAGAACTTTCCCTGCACAAAGTGTAATTTCTGAAGGAAAAAAAGTCATTTAAAAGCACTCGCGGCTATAATGAATTGTCGGCTCCCGGCAATACAGAGAAAAGTCATTGATGAGAAAAAAATGTGTGGGGGTCCCCCCAAATTCAATTACCAGGCCCTTCACGTCTGGTATGGATATTAAGGGGAACCCTGCATCAAATTTAAAAATGACGTGGGGTTCGCCCCAAATATCCATACCAGACCCTTCAGGTCTGGTATGGATTTTAAGGGGAACTCCAACCAAATTTTAAAAAAATGGCGTGGAGTTCCCCCCCAAAGATCCATACCAGACCCTTTATCCGAGCACGCAACCTGGTAGGCCGCAGGAAAAGAGGGGGGACAAGAGAACGCCCCCCTCCTGAACCATACTAGGCCACATGCCCTCAACATGGGGTGGATGCTTTGGGGGTCTGTGACCCCTCAAAGCACCATGTCCCCATGTTGATGGGGACAAGGGCCTCATCCCCACAACCCTTGCCTGGTGGATGTGGGGGTCTGCGGGCGGGGGGGCTTATCGGAATCTGGAAGACCCCTTTAACAAAGGGGTCCCCCAGATCCCACCCCCCCTATGTGAATTGGTAAGTGGTACATTGTACCCCTACCATTTCACAAAGAAAGTGTAAAAATTTTTTAAAAAAACACACAGATACCGTTGGGATAAGTCCTTTATTAAAAATAAAAATAAATAAAAAAAAGATTCCAGCGGTAGTAATCCACTCTCGGTCTACACTCCAACGCTGTCGGGATCCTGCGATGGGTGATCTCCTCTCCGGGGTCCAGCGATGGATGATCTCTCCTCTCCAGGCTCCAACGATGAGATGTCCAGCGCAGCAAGGAACAGCAAGCATCCTGTCTCCACCGGAGACAGCCCGGGAAACACGGCAGCCAGACATGTCTCTTATGTAGCTGAGGACGGAGCCACCCGTTACGTGACCCTGTACCCCTCTGACGCAAGGGGAAACCCGGGCTTACCCAGTGACGTGCGGGTGACCCTGCCCCCCTCTGATGTAACACAGGTTTCCATTGCTTCAGAGGGGGCGGGGTCACATCGTAGGATACCGACAGCTTTGGAGTGGAGACCGAGAGTGGATTACCACCGCTGGAATTTATTTTTTATTTTTAATAAAGGACTTGTGGGGATAAGGCCCTTGTCCCCATCAACATGGGGACATGGTGCTTTGAGGGGTCACAGACCCCCAAAGCATCCTCCCCATGTTGAGGGCATGTGGCCTGGTACGGTTCAGGAGGGGGGGCGCTCTCTCGTCCCCCCCTCTTTTCCTGCGGTCTGCCAGGTTGCGTGCTCGAATAAAGGGTCTGGTATGGGTTTTTGGGGGGAACTCCACGCCATTTTTTTTTTATTTTGTTGGAGTTCCCTTTAAAATCCATACCAGACCTGAAGGGCCTGGAAAATTGAATTTGGGGGGACCCCCACGCATTTGTTTTTATTTTTTATTAATGACTTTCAAAGACTTTTCTCTGTATTGCCGGGAGCCGACAATTCATTATAGCCGCGAGTGCTTTTAAATGACTTTTTTTCCTTCAGAAATTAAACTTTGTGCAGGGACAGTTCTAATCACGGGAAACAAGGGCTACTTTACAGGCATACTTTACACAACCCCTAGGTACGAAATTTAAAGGCATATTTCACTTTTATTGTTTCACTTTAAGCATTATTAAAATCGCTGCTCGCGAAAAAACTGCAGTTTTTAAAACTTTTTTCTCCATTGATACATGTCCCCTGGGGCAGGACCCGGTTCCCCAAACACTTTTTATGACAATAACTTGCATATAAGCCTTTAAAATTAGCACTTTAGATTTTTCATGTTCCAGTCCCATAGACTTTAACGGTGTTCGGATGTTCGAACAAATTTATTGCCTGTTCGCATGTTCTGATGCGAACCGAACTGGGGGGTGTTCGGCTCATCCCTATATCCCATATGATGATTAAGCAATTACCGCCAAAACAGTCTGCAATGTGCAAAAATTCAAATATTCATTGTAATGAGTAAGTCAATGGGATCATACAAATATGCAGATATTTATCTGCAGAAACTAGCCTTGTTGTCCAAAAAAAAGGGGGAAACCAATTTTCATACAACTGCTATATTGTATAGATTTTCAGTAAATTTTTGTAGATGTACAGATTTGCAGAAGTATCACGTAGGTATTGGAAGGATATGTTTAGAGGTATCTATGCAATTTCCGTTTAAGTGTTCAGTTCAGTAGGAGTATAGGAGAGTAAATTAGGGATGTAATCAATTTTAATCAGTCACTTTCCCCATCTCCTCTCTTATTGCAAATTATGAAGAGAAAGGGAAAAAAACCTTTACTCACTCTCTCTGTTCAGTCCTTGATGGAAAAGTTCTTGCAGCTCTGATCTGTTTGTTCGAGTTCAGGGTGGGATAGATGCAGAAATTCATATTCCTCTTAGACACCCTCCACTCTGAGGTTTCAATCACCCTGAAGGTTCTCCCAGCGCTTCGGGCTAGGCAGCAGGATGGGTCTAATGGATCAGGTGGCCAGGTCACTCGTAACTCCAGAGGATTACCGGGAATTACGGAAGGTGTCCCCGTGACCTCCGACGGCTTCCGAAGGGTTCTCGAGGGATTCTCGAGTGATGCTACTTGTCCGGGATCACACCAGCTTCACAGCCATACCGCACCGCCGCTTCACGAGTCTCCACCCCGCTCCTCCAGACCTCCAAGCCTCACTGCTCTTCCGACTCACACCGCCGGAAGGGCAGGACAGCCACCGGCCAAGCTGTAGCGGCTGGATCCGGGGGAAGGGAGCCAGCAGACCAGGGTCAGGACCGGCAGCCGTTCCCCGGACCGCCAGGATTAAGGTCAGGTAATCAGCGAGCACTAGAGGGATAATAGGAACACAGGACAAATACTTACTTTTTAGAAGCAGTTTCCTGATCCTTCTGTACTGATTGTGCTCCCTCAATTTCAGGTCTGACCAGAGTTTCCTCAATTGCTCCTTGGATCATCGTACCCCAAAATTCCTGTGCAGACTTCTCACAACTTTAGACATGATCTTGGCCTTTCTCACATTTGGGTTAGGGTACGGTTCATACTTCCCATCATAGTTGGTCCTCTTCAAGATGTCCACTATCTCTACAAAGGACATATTTGAGGCCATATATCTCCTCCTGGGTCGGGACGTTTCTGGCTCTGGGCTTTCCTCATTACTGCTACTATCATGCACCTGCTGTGTCTCCACCATGTGCTCTCCCACTGCGACGAAAGAGAAGGGCAGGGAATATATTAGGAAAAACATCAGGGGCGGGCGACGCGGGCAGAGTTTCACGCATGCGCAGTGTATATAAAGCTAACGCGTGTGTCGTACCTACGTTCTGTGTGCGGAGGAAGGAGGAACGGAAGCGCAGATCGTTCTAACGAAGGTAACATTTTAACTTGGGGTATCAGTGGCCTATACTGATTCTACATTGAGGCCTATATTGGGATAAGATTAGGAGAGTTTAGCCTGACATTAGTGTTTTTGTCTTGCAGCAAATCTGAAACAGTTCAAGGACCCTGACTTCATGTCACAATTTATAGACAGGTACAGGTATCTGAGCAATTTATGGGAGATTAAAAAGCCCTTAAATAGAAAAAAACCAGCTAGGAAGGCAACGCTGGAGAAACTGCTGGAATTGGTGAAGACGCAGGTCCCCAACGCAGACATCGACTTTTTGGAAAGGAAAATTGGTAGCTTGAGAAGCACGTATAGGAAGGAGCGTAATAAGGTCCATGCTTCCATGAAATTAGGAGCAGCAGCAGAGGATGTGTATGTACCCAGTCTGTGGTACACAACAGGATGAGTTTTCTGGAATACCAGATTGAAGCCAGGGAATCACTTTCTACACTTCCGGCCCCCCTTCCCTCCACCCTTCCCTCAACCCCAGCTGAGGCTTCCGAGGACCAACCTGGGCCTTCCATCCAGGAAGAAGTGGAGGAGCCCAGCTGGAGCCAGGTATAGTATTTTTCTACATATTTATTGTCCTAAAATTTATGATGTTAACTAGGTGTTATTATTGACAATTTTTGAAGAACGGGATATGGGACTTTAAAGGTGCTAATATATCAGTGGATACGACAAGATATTTATAAAAAAGTAGAAAATTTATTAATCACATCAAATAAAAAACGAATATACACATCACTAACCGTTACAGGTATACATCTACTACCTAACATGTAACAGAAAAGAATGGTATATAGTTGACAATGACGTCCATTTGTGTTCAACAGTTTCGCCTGTAAGGCTTCATCAGGACTGGACGTTGAGGAATGTTTTAATGAATTATTGAAATAGAAATTTCCCACTTTAGATGTAAAGAAGAAAAAACATACATTAGCATTGATTTTAAAACATGTCAATATGAAGAGAAGTAGGTCTTGGCAAAGCATACATAAGGGTTCTCCAAACAAAACAAAAAAAAAAGGGAGAGGAAGAGAGGAAAAGAAAACAAAAAAGAGACAGAAAAAGAAGAAAAAGGAGTCCGTGGAATGAACCACTGTTCCTAAGACACTCCATACCTCAGGATGATATAGAGGATACTAAAATGGAGTCAGCACCCTCCATGTGCGCATACACAGATGTTGCTCCGCTTCGCTCAGGTGTTATTATTGATAACAAATTAATGATTTAACAAAAAGTGATTTACATATCAATAGACAGTAGTGGCCAAAAATGATTGGGACAAGAATGAAAAATGCTGGGGTCAGAATGATAGTCTTTTCTATTTATTAACATTCAATTTGCAACAGTCATAAGCTGAAACTTGTGTGTGATCGATGAACCAAAAACTAAAACTATGTCCCTTTTTCATACACAGGAAGACCTCAGCCAGGGCGAGGCTCTGGAATTTGGCAGCCAGGAGGAGGCAGGGGTAAGTGGCAGCCAGGAGGTGGGGGTAAGTGTCAGCCAGGAGGTGGCCGGGCCCAGTAGCCTCATCCAATCTCAGGTGCCTCCCCTCCGCCTTAAAAAAAAAAAAAGGCCCAGGAAGGGGAGTAACGTGGAGGAGGCAGCACTGGGCCTCATTAGGGAGGCTAATGCGGCCCTGAGAACCCCCCCCCCCTCTACACTGAAGAGGCCTATGGCTGCTATGTAGCTGGTAAATTGCAGAAAATGGAGGAGGGCCAACACCTCATCTATGAGGACATTATTTTTCAGGCCCTTCATAAGGGGATGAGGGGCCAACTGACTCAAAACATCCTCTTATTTGCGCTTGCCCATCCACCTCCTCCTTCCACAACTCCACCTCCAGAGCCACAGCCTCCAAGGAATCATGCAGTGAAGGCTGCAGGGAAGCGTGGAGGGAAGGCTGCAGGGAAGACAAGAAAGTGATGGCCTGGGTTCAGTCTGGTCTGACAGAAGACGCAGGCTGTTGTAGTACCACAGCCTAGGGACATGTATGTCATCTGCTGCTGTTCCTAATCTCTGGGAGTCCTGGACCAGATTGTGCTCCCTATTATATGGACTTCTCAGGCTACCAATTTTGTTTTGCAAATAGTTGTCTGCCCTGGGGTCCAAAGGCTAAGCAAATTCCAGCAGTTTCTCCAGCGTTGCCGTCCTCTTTATTTTGTTATGAGCTAGAATAAATGGATATTTTTTTTTCTGCAAATACTTGCCTATGTGTTTTTCTTAAAAAGGACAGTTTGTTTGTGAGTAGGCAGGTACATTTCAAAAATACAATGTCAAATTAACAAGGGACACCAACCAACGTCCTTGAGGTTAAAAAATACAAGATAATAATGTTGTGGTGGTAACTTGACACACAAAAAAAAATAATTCTGGAGATCACTAGAAAATTTTAAAATAATCAAAAAAACAGGAGATCTTGATTAAAATAAAAAAAGGAAAAAAGATGACTATAAAAAATAATTCTAAACATTATTATGGAGATCTGGCTTTAAAAGAAAAAAAAAGATTATTCATGAGATCACGAGAAATAACAAAGAAATAAGTTTGTCTGAACTCTGTAAATAAATAAGTTTGTCTGAACTGTAAATATGAGCAGCAAAACAACTTCATTATTCTAGCATTATAGAGAACAAAAAATGTGCTGCATTAAAAGATCCAATAATTTGCAGTGTGACGAATGTGATATCTCCATTATGAACTACTAGTTTTACCAGACCGAGCGCTTCCATCTCGTACTTGATTCTGAGCATGCGTGTTTTTTTGCGTGTCGGAATTGCATACAGACGAACGGATTTTCCGATTTGAGAACCAGCTCTCAATCTTTTGTTGGCGGAAATTCCGACAGCAAAAGTCCGATGGAGCATACACACGATCGGAATTTCCATTCAAAAGTTCACATTAGACTTTTCTTGTCGGAAATTCCGACCGTGTGTACGCGGTATTAGAGTTTCTTCAAATATACACATGACTGATTTCTCTACATACCCCTGAAGAAGGAGATTAAATTCTACGAAACGTTGGGTGGTCTACCAAGGAATTATGTCAATTATTGTGGTTATTTCTTGATATAAACTCACATGCAGTATTGTATACATTCCATCTATGTGCTACTTTTTTACTCATTACTTTGTATGTATTTCTATAATAAATAATATATTTACTTTACATATGCTTATACTTGAGTGCCTAAAAAGTCCAGTCAGGGGATGCATTTCTCTTCTCCTCAGAAGAAGGGGGATCGCGGGCGCCCACGCAGCGGAGCTTGTGTCACCCGGACACGGCGCATCTTCGATCGTCAGGAGGGCTCTGTGATTGGCCCTCCTGATCACATGACGGCCATGTCCAATCACAGCCGTCATGTGATGTAAATAGAGAGCCGGTTGCAAGGCGATCGGCTCTTCTCACACAGAAGTTGACAGTGAGGAGAGGAAAGCGGATCGCTGTAGCCGGCTGGTGATCAGTGTGTATGAGCTGTTTTTTACAGCTTTTTACACAATGATCACCGGCCCAGTGTCCCCACGCATGTCCCCACATAGTAAAAACACCTGTCCCCCACATATGTAACAGTAAAATCATGTCCCAATGATCATCTGGACACACATGTCCGTGATCACCTGCGCACATCTGTACATGTTAATTTGCGTACATATGTCCGTGATCACACAAACCAATTATTATACACTTAACAGGATTTTTTTTTTTACCAAAGACCTGTAGCAGAATACATTTTGGCTTAAATTTATGACACAATTCGATTTTATTGGATTTATTTTAAAATAGAAAGAAGAAAATATTGTTTGTTTTTTTTTTCAAAATTTCCGCTGTTTTTTCGCTTATATCGCAAATAAGAAAAAACTGAGTCTTTTATAAATACCATCAAAAGAAAGCTCTATTTGTGCAAACAAAATGATAAAAAGTTCATTTGGGTACAGCGTATCATGACCGTGCAATTGTCATTGAAAGTGCGAGAGCGCTGAAAATTGGCCTGGGAAGGAAGGGGGTGAAAGTGCCCAGTATTGATGTGGTTAATATCGCTTTAAAGTGATTGTAAAGGTACGTTTTTTTTTTTGTTTGTTTTTTTAAACTACAAACTTTCTCATACGTTCCAAGGGCTGTATTTTGTGTCTGTTGCTTGTTTACAGTCTCAAATTGGAGGAACTTCTCTTTCAAGTGGCTGGTCTAGAAGACTCCTGGAAATTGAGTTACCAGGTAGCCCAATCAAATTTTCAAAAGAATATGGAAGTACTGGAAGTTCTGTTCTGTGTTCCCGCTGGAGTAATCACCTTTGGCTTCCTGTGCAAGGAATGTTGATAAGCAACTAAGCTAATAAAGCAGAACTTTACCTAAGCCCTGTTCACACCATTGGGACTTGTCATGCGATTTGACAGTTCCAAGCAACTCATGTCACAATTATGAAAAAGGTTCCTGCACTACTTTTTTGCCAATTTCATTGCGGCTAGCGTAGACTTCTGGCTCCTTTTTTTTTTTAGTGGGTACCTAGTTTTGACAGGTACCTGCTTCCACTTCTACCTGAATCGCCTCCCCCCTTCCCACAACCTCCTGTGGCACGTTTAAGGTCCCAGGAAGCTACGGGTCTAGTCACAAAGCACAGCACAACTCGTGCATTTGTGGGGGGAGTCAACTGTTAAGTCACAAGTAGTTACAGCCGGCTTTCCACCATAAACCAGGCTGGAAACTGGTGAAGAACCAGCCTGGGTGAGAACAGGGCCAGATTTCTGGACAGGTAAGTGTCTTTTTATGAAGTCAGCAGCTTATAGTATTTGTACTGACTGAAAAACCTCTAAGTTTTGGCAGAAGTAAAGAAAGGTAAACTCTAACTGGGTGGCATTTATGCAACTAAAGTGTATAATAGTTGACATGTTTTTTTTTTTCTTACAAAATATTGTTTTTATATTTAGACCATGCTTGCGCAGTGTGTTAGTTGGCATGGTCACTTGTAGTTTTCACCAATGGTGCTTGTGACATTGTGGTATGTGAATTTTAAGTGAATAAATAGTAGCGCTCTGTTTATGCAAAAACAGTGATATACAAATCAAAAATACTATAATGTGTATATAAATAATATTCCACCAAGTGAAAGTGGACAAATGATAAATATAGTAGTCCTATGTATGCAAAACGTATAATCAAGCAACAAAAGTGATGAAATATATGTGCAGTGAATCATAAATAAAAGTCCATAAAGCAAAGTACAAGTGATAAAGAAATCCAGGTGATGAAAACTTGAGTGCTTCCAACAAATATGCTTAATCTTGAAAATGTAATTATGCTCCTTCACCACACCACTTGTGTCTGTGAATCCACTCCCAAAGGAAAAAAACTCACCAGATAGATATGCCTCACACTCTAAAGGTTCGGCATTAAAGCTTGATACCCCACCGGGGTTAATAGACAAATCCACCGGAATTTTTACAAGAGAATCCACTCCACATGTAAAAAATGAATAAGTGCTTCCAATGGTGAAGTAAGTAAAAACAATTTATTTTAAAATTGCACACACATCTTCAACCATCGTACTCACATTGTTCAAAATTCAAACAGGCACGTTCAGAGTTCACAAAAAGTTACCATGCAGGCCACGCCCAGACATGTTTCGTCATTAAAGACTTTAATGATAGTCTTTAATGACGAAACATGTCTGGGCGTGGCCTGCCCCGTAACTTTTTGTGAACTCTGAACGTAGACACCACCACCGAGGCTGATACGACTCTGGCCAGGAAGGAGAGCGGGCAATTGGAGGGTGAGATCTGCTGGTTATTCTGGGTCCGCCGTGACCGCAATTCCTAGTACGCCATTGCAAGCCTCCTTCATTCATTTCTGTTGCTTTTTATTTGAAGTGCCTGTCTGAATTTTGAACATTGTGAGTACGATGGTTGAAGATGTGTGTGCAATTTTAAAATAAATTGTTTTTACTTACTTCACCATTGGAAGCACGTATTCATTTTTTAACGTGGAGTGGATTCTCTTGTAAAAATTCCGGTGGATTTGTCTATGAACCCAGGTGGGGTATCAAGCTTTTATGCCAAACATGAGAGTGTGAGGCATATCTATCTGGTGAGTTTTTTTCCTTTGGGAGGGGATTCACAGACACAAGTGGTGTGGTGAAGGAGCATATTTACATTTTCAAGATTAAGCATATTTGTTGGAAGCACTCAAGTTTTCATCACCTGGATTTCTTTTTTACTTGTACTTTGCTTTATGGACTTTTTATTCATGAATATTGTTTTATGGACTTTTATTTATGATTCACTGCACATATATTTCATTACTTTTGTTGCTTGATTATACGTTTTGGATACATAGGACTACTATATTTATCATTTGTCCACTTTCACTTGGTGGAATATTATTTATATACACATTATAGTATTTTTTATTTGTATATCACTTGTTAGGACTGTTTTTGCATAAACAGAGTGCTACTATTTTTTCACTTAAAATTCACATACCACATTGTTTCAATTTTTAAGTAGCAGCTTCAGGATTATTTGTTCTAATTCCATCTGGGCGCAGTGGTGGTTTGGGGAGTTAATTAGGGGGCGTGTTTAGCCCTCCTTACCAGCTTTTACATATGGTGCTTGTGACATGGTAACAATGCAGTCGCACAGTTGAGAGACAAATGTGACCACAGAATATGAAGTGCCTAAGCAAGGACCTTCATGATGGAGTATTCATCTATTCTTTTAATGAACATTGCATATTTACAATAAAAAGAATGAAAATAACTTTGGAATGATACTAAAATGTTAAACTATATGAGATTTTAGTTATAGGGTTTAAAACGAATTCACATTTTTTTTTTCTAAATATGTACTTTATTCTAGATAGTATCTATTTCTGCTGGTTTTATTAAAGATTTTCTTGCTCATTTCAATATTGTAGAAGTTCAGATGGAGCAAAAATTGACATTGAGTATGACTACGAGACAATAAAGAATATAGACTGCTATGGAGCAGACTTCTGTGTGAAGGTGAAGGATGGAATGCGTTGCTGGAATATGAGTGTGCAATGGTGGCTGGCACAGTACATCTATAAGAATTCACCTATCAAATCTTTTGTTTTTGGGTAAGTGTAATGTTCCCAGGTGACTGTTAAATTCTGATTCGGCCCTTACACAAAAATAACAAGGTGCACTTTGAGCCCCCTCTCCCATCCTAAAAATGCATTCAATGTTAAAATACAAAGACTAAGGAGAGAACTTAAAGTGGAACTTCACTCTGTCTGTCAATATTGACTATTTTTAAACTTTATGCTACTAGCATTATTAAATAGGAAAGTGTGTAATACTGTTTTAAACTTTTTTTTCTTTTAAATCTTCAGTTACTCCCTGGTTTCCATGCCTAGCCAAATTCTGTCATACATCCCAAGAGCCTTCAGGAGGGGAGGAGAGGTTTTCTTAGCTAAGCACACCCTCCTGTTTGCATCCCTGAGCTAAGGGCAGGTGGATTCCAGGAAACAAATGCTACTTGAATTATCTGCCCTTACTCAAGATGACCACAGCCAGAAATGCTAGGGGAATTTTTTAATGTGATTTCTGTTACAATAGTTTTTATTGAATTTCTTTTAATGAATGTCACAAAACAGAGTGGCAAACAGTCCTTGCCATGGTGAAATCATTTAACAATACAAATACATAGGGAACAAAAGGGTTGGGGGGGAGAGAGAAACTTAATAGAGGCTTTGCGAATAAGACAAGTCAACCTTGGTGACCGATTTAGGCACAATAGCGAGCATGAGGTCCAAACATAACATAGGTGGTTGCATAAAGGAAACTCACGAGGCCCCCCCGCAGGTGGAAGAGAGGTCCCACCACAGGCTAGCCCTACAGTTCCTTCCACCATACACCCATAATCTTCAAAAGCTTTGAACAACAATATCGCAAAACCTTTATGAAATATTCTTCAAACAATTAAACTTTTATCTCAGGTTGTAGGCTGCAGTTACAATCTCCATTGTCAGAACACAATGCATTATTTTATGGTAAAAGTAACCGGGGCAAAACGGGGGGAATGGAAAAAAAAGAGAGAGAAAGAGAAGAAAAAGAGGCGAGTCTGTCCGGGAGTCTAATGCCAACCATTCCTGAAATCTGCACTTTGTCTGGGACTTGCAAGTAGGCAAGCCAAGGAGACCATGTTTTGTCGAAAAGACGTTGTTTATCTCGCAAGTCACTAACCATTTTTTCATTTAGCATTATCCAAGTTAGTTTACGCTTCACTAATATCAACAATTAGGAGGTTTGTATAGAACAGATCTGTTGTGATATAGCCAACATCCCTAACTAAATTGTATAGGAGAGTTTCCCCTCAAAGGCGGGACTTTTTAGGCATAGATTATGACAACCACTTGGGGGTATAGTCTGATAAAATTGTTTTATTACAAAAAATAACACATAATATGATATGGCTTGACAGTACAGGCTTGGACAAAAATTCCTAAAGTGGAATTGTCACTTGATCATACAAGGTACATGACATGCAGGGACAGAACAACCATACAAGTAATGTTAACAATGTAAACATGTATATAAAACATGCAATTGTATATATGTTAGATCCTACGCGTTACAGAGAAAACTCCTCCTTCAGGGAAGTTCCAATATATGATTAAGATTGTAATCTAGAACAGAAAAGCAGATCTTTACACAACAGCATTCATTGTAGAAGACAAAACAGATAGCCCATCAGACAGATGAATGATGGGTCTGGTAATAAAAGTGGGGGGTTGGGTGGCAGTGTACTTACATGGACATGCATACATCAGGCTTGGGACTTGGGTATATTAAACCCAACAGATCACATAGATAAGGAATTGGTGTATGAAAGCCTTAAAAGAACAAGCAATAAAAACAAAACCCATTGGGGGGCGGGTGAAGAGTCCAACGCAAAAGGCGTCTGGGGGCCAAACCAGGACCGCGTACTTCTAAAAAGGGGAACATGGAAAAATATGTACCAATAAAATAGGAAAGGCTGAATTTATATATTGTAACATAATAACATCATAGTCTAAATGTCATCAAAACCTAGATTTGAACCTCCTTAGTGTATGAGGTCAAAAGGTAATAGGAAACATGTGAGGATGCCTACATATATATTAAAAGAAAACATCCTAGTTGTATATGTATTTCTTACCTCACAGAAGGTGCTGTGTATCTTTGGGGGAAGAGAGTATTGAGCGGAGAGTGGAATATTAAATATATAATAATTTTACACCCAGCACGAGGTTGTAAATATGGCCGGGTTGGGGCAATCCAGCCGTATCAAAGGGTGGACTGAGAAATCAGGATCCAAATCCAACTGAAAGGGGATCCCAGGGTAGCATCACAGGTCCAACAGTGAAGATCAAGAATCACCTCAAGAGTCTGTATGCAAAAAACACACAAGTAGCATCGAGGCAGGGTATGTGAAGCACCCCACCTTAAGACAATAAAGGTGGACGTGTCTCAAAGTAAGGATGACAAAGAAAGAGCAACATACATAATATAAGAGGAAAAGCTTTTCTTCGTTACCTGGTCAATGGTGATAACAGCGAGCTCTCTCCCCACCGGCCACAGCACTAATGATCAAATGGAGGACTGGTCCTTAAATAAGGGCTGTGGTCCAATCAGCCAAGTTCACAACAGCGCGTGTGGATATCGTTACAACACACGCTGAGGAGATTAGACAGTGCGGTCCTCCGGGCACGCGCCGCACAGCGTCATCCTCGCCCATGACCAAGATGGCCACTCAGGGAGAAGGAAGTCATGCGTCACGCCCCCACCGGCACGCATGCGCGGCAACCCTCCGGGCCGCATGATGGAACAGAGAGACGGATGGAGATGGACTGACCAATGTGACGTCAGATGGATCGTGTGCCAACGCAGCGAGGAAAGCCGCAAGTGTAGGCTGGCCTGACACAGGAGACGGATCAATGGATACCAGTATCCCTGAACCAGCACCCCAAGAAAATCGGACCGGCCCGCGCGTGCCGGGATTGACCTCCAGACAACCGAGAACGCTGACTCCCAACCCGCCACCATATGATTGGGAAGAGAAAATTAATACTGAAAAAAGGGGACGAAAAAAAAAACAATGGAGGGATGGAAAAATAAAAAAATTAAATAAATGATTGGGGGGGGGGGGGAAGGAGTGGTGGTGATGTGAAAAATAAAAATAATAAAAAATAAAAATAAAAAAGAAATAAAATGAAAATATAAATAAAGGATGAAAACAGGGAAGAAAATAAATAAGTGAATAATGAAAATAAATATAAATATGGAAATAAGAATGAAAAAATATATAAATAAAAAAAAAAAATGAAAATAAATTAAAATAAAAAATGAAAAAATAATAAAAAATGGAAAGAAGAATAGAGTGACCATGGGGGGGATAGGGATGTCATTTTAGTCTATAAAGGAAAATTGTTGGAGACAATGTTGGATGATAAATACATCATATGAAAAAAAAGGGAGAAAGGGGGTGGGGTTGTAAAACATACCCAAATTTAGTGAGTCCGAAAGCCTGGTGGTCAATGACATTGCACATAGCCACCCAAGGGAGGGAAAAGCGGAGAGTGAAAAGACATATGTGTTAGAACACGTGTGTATAAAAAGAAGCACAGTTTGACAGCATGAATCTTATCTGGTATGTAATTCCCATGGTACTAGGAAATATTACAAATTATCATGAACATATCGTCTGGAAATAAAAATAAATAAATAAATAAAATAAATGAATATAATATTTTCCAAAATTTTGCAGAGGAGAAAAACAACATATATATATATATATTGTGAGGGGGTTAACTCGGTAGCGGGTGTGTGTGACCCCCTGGTTGGGCTCCCCACACAAAAACAGGGCCAGCAGACGGAGGTTGTGGTTTTCAAAATCAAAAGGTGCGGTTTATTTCTCTATGTACAGTGACAAAAACACAGCAAAGCCAAAAAGAAACAAACAAAATAAATCCTGGTCAGTTTGACCTCTGACTAAACATGCAGGTTTCCTAAACTAACAACTGGGATCAGCCTGGTGCTGTCCTAGTCCCTAAGTCCCTGGTTTAGTAAAAGTCCAAACAAATAGCCACACAGGCTTTGCCTCACCGCACAGGGGTTCACTCTCCCTAGACAGTCCACACAGGTCTGGTTCCAGGCATGACCAAACACCTAATGAATCTGGGAGTTTTTATAGAGGCCTTAAACGAACTGACAGGCTTCAGCTGGTCTCATCAACTCCCTGCCTCACGACGCCCAGCACTCTCCCTAGAGGTATGAGTCATTCATGAGCCCACTAGCCTCAGCTGGGCTTCATCAACTCCCTAGTTGTATAAGTCGGCATAAAGCCTGAATCTGGGAGAAATATATCTACCCCCCTGGATGCAACCAGGTGACTTTACCTTCCTGCTGTCACATACCCCCCCCCCTCTTGTTTTAACCTTGGGGTTGGAACACCAGCAATCAGGCATTCATGTACTCGAGACAAAGCATCCACATTCCCCATTTGAACGCCAGGGCGATGCTTTACTGTGAAGTTGAATTCCTGTAGGGCCAGGAACCACCTATTCACTCTTCTATTTGTCTCCTTGTTTTGAGCCATCCACTTTAACGGAGCGTGATCCGTAACCATGTCAAAGTGCCTACCTAGCAGATAGTACCGAAGGGAATCTAGAGCCCACTTCACCGCTAAACACTCCTTTTCAACCGTGGCGTAATTTACCTCATGGGACTTCAACTTCCTGCTGAGGTAAATGACTGGGTGCTCTTCCCCGTTCCAGACCTGGGACAATACTGCTCCTAACCCCACATCTGACGCATCACTTTGTACGACAAAGTCTTTAGAGAAGTCGGGTGAGTACAACACTGGCTGGCTACATAAGGCTTGTTTCAAGAATTGGAATGCTGCCTCAGCCTCGGGGGTCCATTTAATCATGACCGACCCTTTCCCTTTCGTCAGGTTGGTTAGGGGCACAGCCTTAGAAGCAAAGTGGGGAATGAAGCGCCGATAATAACCCGCGATTCCCAGAAAGGCTCGTACCTGCTTCTTGCTGTTGGGACGTGGCCAACTCTGGATGGCCTCGACTTTGTTGAGTTGGGGTTTTATTACTCCCCTGCCAATGGTGTACCCAAGATATTTGGCCTCCTCCTGCCCAATGGTACACTTCTTGGGGTTAGCCGTAAACCCCGCTTCCCGAACAGAGTCCAGGACTGCTTGCACTTTTGGCAGATGTGAGGCCCAATCTGTGCTATGGACAATTACGTCATCCAGGTAAGCCGCAGCATACTTCCGATGGGGCCTCAGCATCTGGTCCATTTTCCGCTGGAATGTGGCCGGCGCATTCTGTAACCCGAACGGCATTCTCTTATATTGGAACGCCCCGTCTGGGGTTACAAATGCGGTTTTCTCTTTGGCCGACTTGGCCAGGGGAATTTGCCAATACCCTTTTGTGAGGTCAAGAGTCGTCATGTATCGGGCTGTTCCCAGCCGGTCGATCAACTCATCTATACGTGGCATGGGGTAGGTGTCAAATTTTGTAACTTTGTTCAACTGACGAAAATCGTTACAAAATCGCCAGCTCCCATCCGGTTTAGGCACCAACACAATGGGACTAGACCAATCACTTTGGGACTCCTCTATCACCCCTAAGTTCAGCATTTTCTGTACTTCCTCCCGTATTGCCTCCCGTCGGGCCTCTGGGATCCGATAGGGTTTTAACTTCACCCTTTCACCGGGCGGGGTAATAATATCATGCTCTACCCCAGATGTTTGTCCCGGCAGCTCAGAGAACACCTCCTTGTTGCGAAGCACAAACTCCTTAACCTCCTGTTGTTGGGGTTGTGACAAGGTGGCTGCTATTCCAACCTCCGGAATCACGCAACCAGTTTGAGCTGGTGCCCAAGTTTCTGCGACTAGGGACTCTCTATCCCTCCAGGCTTTCAACAGATTAACGTGATATATCTGTTCGGGCTTTCGCCTTCCTGGTTGTCTGACCTTGTAATTCACTTCGCTCACTTTTTCCATTATCTCGTAGGGGCCTTGCCATTTGGCAAGGAATTTACTTTCAACCGTAGGGACAAGTACCAATATCCTATCCCCCGGGGAAAAGGTACGGGTCTTTGCTCCACGGTTGTACACTCTCTGCTGTGCCAACTGCGCTTGGGCCAAATGTTCCTTCACGATGGGCATTACCTGTGCAATTCGATCTTGCATCAGGGCGACATGCTCAATCACACTCCTGTGGGGAGAACTCTCACTTTCCCAAGTTTCCTTGGCAATATCCAACAGCCCTCTTGGGTGTCTCCCATACAGTAACTCAAAGGGGGAGAATCCCGTAGAGGATTGGGGCACCTCCCTAATAGCAAACATCAAATAAGGAAGTAGACAGTCCCAATCCTTTCCATCTCTATCCACCACTTTCTTCAACATTTGTTTTAGGGTTTTGTTGAATCTTTCAACCAGCCCATCGGTTTGGGGGTGATACACAGATGTACGCAATTGCGTCACTTTGAACAATTTACACAGCTCTTTCATAACCCGGGACATAAAGGGTGTACCTTGGTCCGTAAGCAGTTCTTTACAAATACCCACCCGGCTAAAAACAAGAGATGGCTCTTTGGCTATGGTTTTGGCCGAGGTATTTCTGAGAGGGATCGCTTCTGGATAACGGGTGGCATAGTCCATTATAACCAATATGTACTGGTGCCCCCTAGCGGACTTGATTATAGGACCTACCAAATCCATTGCGATTCTCTCAAACGGGACCTCAATGATGGGTAGAGGGACCAGCGGGCTACGGAAATGTGGCATCGGGGCCGACCTCTGACACACAGGGCAGGAGGAACAATAATTTTCTATGTCCTTCATCACCCCAGGCCAATAGAATCTCTGTAATACCCTCTCTCGGGTTTTCTCTGTCCCCAGATGACCTTCAAGAATGTGCCCATGGGCCAACTCCAACACCAACTTCCTGTAAGGTTTGGGCACCACCAGCTGCTCAACGGTTTCTTCTGCCCTTTTTGCCACCCGATACAGTAGGTCCTTCTCTACGCTGAAGTATGGGTAAGTGCAGGTATTATCTGGGTTCACTAACTCGCCATCTATTTCCACTACGTTTTCCCGTGCCTTTATTAGGGCGGGGTCTTTTAACTGTTCTGTGGCAAAATTTTCCCTGTGAACCTCCAGATCAGAAAACTCCACAGACGGTAGGTTTTCGTCTGAGGAGGTGGGCTCCTCTCCAGTTTCTTGAGTCTCCCCTGCCAATACTGACAAGGGAAATTCTGGAGAGTCCTCACCACTCTCAGAGGAGTTCTGGCTATCACATTCCTGGTACATAGGGGCACCAGTGGGGGGCTCAGGATCATCCCACAGTTCCCAGAACTTCGGAAAATCCCTTCCCACAATGGCATCATGCGGTAATTGAGATACTAACCCCACTGGATGAGAGAGGGTACCTTTGGGGGTCTCGAAACACACTGTAGTCACTGGATACTCTCGGGTGTCCCCATGCACACAAATAACAGCTACCTTGCTATTCCCAGAGACCTCTGTTTTAACTAATTCAGCCTTTATCAGGGTCACAAGGCTACCTGAATCCAGTAATACCACAACATTTCTACCATTAATACACATTTTGCATAAATGTTTCTCAGTTCCCCGAATGGCAGTGCATGCGACTGTCGCACACAGCGACTGACGCCTGTCCATCAGAAAGTCACATTGCATAGGTTCCTCCACAACCGGGCAATTTGCTGCAATATGTCCCGCTTGCCAGCAGCGGTAGCAAACGATCCTTCTTGCGGCCTCTTGAGCCGCTGATTTCCCAGGCTGTTCTCGCCAAACTTGGGGTAGAGCTCCCACCCTCTCACTCTCTCCACCCTCACCCCTTGGAATCCTCTTATCCGCCCCTGGGGATGGTCTGGTCTTAGGGTGGAAAGTCCGAGAGTCTCTGGAAGAGGCCGTCAGGTTCTCTGTAGCCAAGTATCTCTCTACACGATCCACAAGTTTACCGGCCGTTTCTGGGTCTCCATGGCTTACCCACTTTTGAATGGCGGTAGGAAGAGCTCTCAAGAAACGATCCATCACAACACGTTCCACAATCTCCGGTGCGGACAAAGTCTCTGGCTGTAGCCACTTCCTGCTCAGGTGAATGAGATCATACATTTGAGACCTGGGGGGTTTTCCAAGCTGGAAAGTCCAGTTATGCACACGCTGAGCCCGGACAGCCAGGGTGACACCCAGCCTTGCCAATATTTCAGCTTTTAGCATCACATAGTCTTTTGCTTGGTCAGGCTCTAGGTCATAGTAAGCCTTCTGCGATTCACCAGTTAACAGAGGAGCCACCAGTCCAGCCCACTGCTCCTCAGGCCACTTTTCTCTTTCAGCAGTCCTTTCAAATGTGGTCAAAAATACCTCTGGATCATCCTCTCCAGTCATTTTTGTCAATAAACGACTCACCCCAAAGGACGCGGTATTAGTGGGACGGCTTTCCTCACTGGTCTGCGGACGTTGCTGCATTATTGCTTCCATTTGTTGTAGTCTCTGCTCTTGCTTCTGTAACAGGTCTATGAAGCGGGCCTCAGATTGCTGCTGGGCTTGTTGATGAGCTTGCTGCTGGGCTGCAAGGCTCCTTTGCAAACCTGCATTTGTCTGCTGTTGATTGGCATTTGCTAGAGCCAGCTGTTTCAGTATCTCCTCCATGCTGGCTTAAAAAAAACTGCCACTGGTTCTCCACCAACTGTGAGGGGGGTTAACTCGGTAGCGGGTGTGTGTGACCCCCTGGTTGGGCTCCCCACACAAAAACAGGGCCAGCAGACGGAGGTTGTGGTTTTCAAAATCAAAAGGTGCGGTTTATTTCTCTATGTACAGTGACAAAAACACAGCAAAGCCAAAAAGAAACAAACAAAATAAATCCTGGTCAGTTTGACCTCTGACTAAACATGCAGGTTTCCTAAACTAACAACTGGGATCAGCCTGGTGCTGTCCTAGTCCCTAAGTCCCTGGTTTAGTAAAAGTCCAAACAAATAGCCACACAGGCTTTGCCTCACCGCACAGGGGTTCACTCTCCCTAGACAGTCCACACAGGTCTGGTTCCAGGCATGACCAAACACCTAATGAATCTGGGAGTTTTTATAGAGGCCTTAAACGAACTGACAGGCTTCAGCTGGTCTCATCAACTCCCTGCCTCACGATGCCCAGCACTCTCCCTAGAGGTATGAGTCATTCATGAGCCCACTAGCCTCAGCTGGGCTTCATCAACTCCCTAGTTGTATAAGTCGGCATAAAGCCTGAATCTGGGAGAAATATATCTACCCCCCTGGATGCAACCAGGTGACTTTACCTTCCTGCTGTCACAATATATATATATATATATATATATATATATATATATGGAAATAACTTGCAATGAAAGAATGAATTGAAAACTGGAATTGAATTGAGATTGGAATATGTTATGATGACCAAAGAGCATATTGTTGGTACAATGAGCGGTATACCTACAAGATTAACCTCTCCATGCCCCCAGAGACAAAGCCCTCCAGAAATGGCCTAAAGTTGGCTGCCTCATTGAGGCCTGGGAAAGTGGTGGCTTGAAGGAGGAAAATCCATCTAAGCTCTCTTTGTAATATTAACTTATTCCAATCGCCCCCTCGTGCACTGGGGTGTATTCTATCCAGCACTATGAACTTGATCCCTGTAAATAAGCCATTGTGGAGGGCCGTGACGTGTCTCCCCAGAGGGAAATCAGGGTTGCACCCCCTCATGCTCCATACATGCTTGATCATTCTTGACCGTAGTTCAACTTTTGTCTTACCGACATAGAAAGAGCCACAGTCACAGAGCAGTAAATATACTATACCTTTGGTGTTACAGTTGGCGTAGTGGGCTGCTCTAAATGTATTGTCATTGGGTAATATACACGTGGGTCCCGCGTGTATATATTGGCAATATTTGCAGCCCCCACATGGGTATGTTCCCTTTGTTTTACAGGGATCTCCCTGATTTTCACCCTTGAATTCACTTTTAATAATGCGATCCCGGATGGATGTTGCTCGCTTAAAAGTGACCAGAGGTTTAGTGGAGACAAATTTACTGAGACTTGAATCCATGGATAACAAGTGCCAGTATTTTTGCACGATGTTACGAATCTTATTGTGTTGGTTGGAATAAGATACTATTAGCCTGGTTGCACCATCACTTTGGGATTCTTTTCGGTTTTTGGCAATATAAAAGTTCATATCGAGTTTTTTCTAGGGACTTTTTGTACGCCTTCTTGAGGCAGGTCTTGGAGTATCCTCTTTCCAGAAGACGCACTTGCAACTTATTAGCTTCTATTTTGAAAGTTTCCATATCTGAACAGTTTTGTCTCGTTCGAAGATATTGACTGAACGGTATGGAGGCAAGGAGTGGGCGAGGGTGAAAGCTGGAAGCATGCAGCAGTGAGTTGCCAGCTGTGGATTTACGGTAGAGGAAGCTGGAAGCATGCAGCAGTGAGTTGCCAGCTGTGGATTTACGGTAGAGGCAAGTCTGTATGGCATCGCCCTCCCCTCGGAGAATGGTGACATCCAGAAAAGTTACCTCATCTGCATGGTAAATGCTAAATTAAACTGGTTTTTATTGAGTCTGGTCAAAAAAGCTGACAGCATTTCTACCGGTCCATCCCAAATTAAAAAAATGTCATCGATGTATCGTACCCACATACTGATGTGGTCCGTATACATCATGCATTCATCATCAGCCATGAGGGCATGTTCCCACTCCCCCAGGTATGTCCCCATCGCAACGCCCTGTACCTGGAGGTAGTGGGAGCCCTGAAAAGAAAAAAAATTGTGATGTAAAATGAAATCTAAAGACTGGACAATGAAGTCACTATATGGCCATTGGTCATCAATTTGTTGGGACAGGATATGATGTATAGCTGCCAAGCCCAAAGTATGGGGAATGGAGCTGTAGAGCGCCTTGACGTCGATGGTTACAAACGTTGAGTGCTCTGAAATTGTCATACCATCCACGATTTTGAGAAAGTGGATTGTGTCTTTAACGTATGATGGAAGGCTGACAACAAAGGGTCGTAGATGTTCATCAATCAGGCGGCTCAATCTTTCAGAGATTGAGCCATTGCCCGAAATAATGGGGTGGGCTGGCGGATCATGTTTATTTTTGTGTATCTTAGGGAGGGAATAGAAGGTCAGGATTTTGGGATATTCAGTGCGTATGTATTTCCAGGAAGTGGCGGTTATAATACCCTTATTCCCAGCAGCATCTACAAGATCGTAGAATTTGCTATTAAATTTGTTAATAACATTAGCTGAAATTGGACGATACCAATTCTCATTTAAGAGAATTTTGTTGCACATATCTATGTACTGGGCATTGTCCATTATCACGGTGTTGCCACCCTTATCGGATGGCTTTATAACTATAGAGCAATTCTTTGATAGATCTTGTAGAGCTTGTTTTTCCTGGGGAGTCAGATTTTTTTCAGAGTTTGATTTGTTAGACATTTTATTCACATCCCGTGAGACAAGTTTTAGAAAGGTTGCTATATTGGGATGGGAGCTGGGTGCAGGAAACTGATCAGACTTTGTTTTAAGTAAAGACTTAGGTTTAGGTGACAATTTTCCAGGCTCAGTGCCGGCGTCGGACAGTAATTGTTCGATGTCGACGCTGTCAATGAGATCAGATTGATCGCTCTCCTCCAAAAGGGAGACGAGCTGATCAATAGCTTGATCTTCCTTCCTGCTAAGTTGCGTAGCAGGATTGATGTCTTTATTATACATATTTCTTAGTAAAAGTTTCCTTACAAAAAGTTGAAGATCTCTTATTAATTCTAATTTATCCAGATCTTCATTCGGGCAGAACCCAAGACCCCTCAGAAGAACATTACTTTCCTCTGTGGTAAGGGTATAAGAGGACAGATTGACTATATTCATGGAAAGCTTCACTAAGGCTATGTCTATAACTGGACTTTTCCAGGCGGTTGCAATAGCAATTTTGTCTGCCACGGACATGAAATAGGTTTGTGTGTGCCTTGGGACATTTTCGACTGGTTTATTCAGTAGGGCAATACTCGCATCTTTAATAATATTGACTGACGTAACTGAAAGAATAAAAGAGTGCACTCTCATCCAAAAACTGCGCACTTTAGGACAAGTCCACCGTGTATGTAAAGGCATGCTTATCTGGCCACTTTCTCTGAAGCAGGAGGCCGACGAACCTGGAAACATTTTTGAGATTTAATTATTATACAGGATTTATATAGTGCCGACAGTTTGCGCAGCACTTAACAACATTAGGGCAGACAGTACAATTACAATACAATTTGATACAGGAGGAATAGGAGGGCCCTGCTCATTAGAGCTTACAGTCTATGAGGGAGGGTCAAGAGATACGAAGGGAAACTACTCTGGAGGATGAGCTGATGAAGAAAATAGAAGTGCAGTTGTTAGGTGGAGGCAGGGTAGGCTTCTCCGAAGAGAAAAGTTTTCAGGGATCGCCTAAAATTAGATAGATTTGCAGATAGTCTGACAGATTGGGGCAGGGTTTTCCAAAGGATGGGAAAGGCTCGGGAGAATTCCTGGAGGCGAATTTGGGAGGAGGTGATGAGGGAGCTAGAGAGCAGGAGTTCTTGGGAGGAACAAAGACAATTAAGTTGGTATTTTGAGACTAGGCTAGTGATGTAGCCGGGGGCAGAGTTGTGGATGGCTTTGTAACTTTATTGTTAGTATTTTGAATTTATTCATTGGGCAAGTGGAAGCCAATGGAGGGATTGGCAGAGAGGGGTAGCAGACGCTGAGCGGTTTGTAAGGTGGATGAGTCTGGCAGCAGCATTCATGATGGACTGAAGGGGGGATATTCTATTTAAAGGTAAGCCAGTGAGGAGGGAGTTACAGTAGTCAAGTCGAGAGATGACCAGGGAGTAAATACGGAGCTTTGTGGTTTCATTGGTTAGGAAGGAACGTAGTTTGGACATGCTGCGGAGGTTGAGGCAGCAAGCTTTGGAAAGGGATTGGATGTGGGGCCAAAAGGAGAGTCTAGGATAACACATAGTTACATAGTTATTCAGGTTGAAAAAAGACACAAATCCATCTAGTTCAACCATAAAAAAATAAATAAAATAAAAAATATCGTACAATCCCATATACCCAATTCTATACCCACAGTTGATCCAGAGGAAGGTAAACAAACACCTAGCACCCTGGCATGTGGGGATAGGTGGATGGTTGTGCCATTGCTCTTGAGAGAGAAGTCAGGGGAAGAGACACGTGGGGGAGGAAATATTATGAGTTTGGTTTTGGACAAGTTGAGTTTGAGGAAGTGGTGTGACATCCAGACAGATATGTCTGTTAGTAAGTTAGTGAGTAGAGGGGTGAAGAGAGAGATTTGTTTGTCATCAGCATAGCAATGATATTGAACAGAAGAACAGAACCTTGGGGGACCCCGACAGAGAAGGGGAGAGGAGGAAGTAGAATTGTAAGTGACACTGAAGGTGCGTTGGGATAGGTAGGACGAGAGCCACCAAAGAGCGCTGTCATGGAGAATGAGGGAGTAAAGTTTTTTTTCTTTTTGAGGAAGGGGTTGTCAACCGTATCAAAGGCCATTGAAAGGTCCAGAAGTAGGAGTACAGAATAGTGTCCGTTGGTTTTTGTGGTTAGGAAGTAATTTGTGAGTTTTAGAAGAGCAGTTTGTGTGGAGTGTTGAGAGCAAAATCCAGACTGAAGGGGATCAAGGAGGTTATACTTTGAGGCGGTCACATTTACACTATTTTACACCTATCATTTCTCACAGGCAGTGTGGGGGGGCAACGGTTGGTAGTTGGGTGTCTGTACATTGCAGGTAGGGGTCAGTAGTTGAGGATGAGGTGTGTCAGTCTGGGGGAGGGGGGTCTGTCTGTGTGTCTTTCTCTCTTTCTTGCCCTTTGTAAGTCAATCAGTGGGTGCTTTAAGAAATGACACCCCCCCCCCTCCAGGAGGTGTTTTACACAACTTTTCTTTTACAAAGGTTTATTTAGAGAAAGTAAATACAACAAATAAGTGCAACAATATGATGGTTACATTAGACATAAAATGGAGAAAAGGATCCCAACAAAGGGATGCTGTATCCACAGTACAATATTCGTTAGAATAATAAGAAAATAAGAGGGGAAAAAACAGTAGCTGTGCGCCACAATAAAAGGCAATGTCCCAAATTATGTTGATTGATAGATATTGTAAAGAAAATAATAAAAAGAGAAAAAGTAACATAAAGGGGTGCATACATTTTAGTATCAACTGTATATTGAATGCGGAACAAAGAATAAAAATCAAAAGATAAACAAAATAATGTAAAGTTCTTTGTTACTATTTTTCCCCCATAGTTCAGACATTTATTTAGTTTATTCCGTATCACTGCAACCATCGTTATTTCATTATTAGGCTGACTCCTCGGTATCAGGAGTCACCGAGGAGAATACTCAGAAAAAGATAATGAGTAAACTGCAGAGGAAGTTTACTCATTAGAGAGAAAGCATAAGAGAGAAAGAAAAGGAGGGAGGAAGAGGAGGGGAAAGAAAGGGAAGAGTCCACGGGGGGGAAGAGGGGATGCATCCAGAGGCCTTTAGATTGATAGAAGTGGGTTGTTGAACCTAGAGGGATGATCGTAGGATATCCAGGGTTGCCACACCCTGAGAAATTTATTGTGCATGTCAGAAGCAAGGGATGTCAGTTTTTCATTAATCATAATATTGTTCATACGATTTTTCACTGCATCAAAGCTAAGTACAGGGGTTTTCAAAACACTTGCAATGGTCAGCTTGGTTGCATTGAAAAGGTGTTGGGCTAATTGGCGTTCTGGGCGGAGGAGTTCAAGGATAGGTTTGAATAGAAGGGCTTCATAGGGGTCTCTTTTAAGGTTGGAATGGAGCATATTGCGCAGAAGGGTGTAGACTCTGACCCACAATCTACATACTTTTGGACATGTCCACCAAATGTGGGCCATCGAACCTTCCAGTGAACAGCCCCGGAAACAATGAGGAGAGTAGGAGGGGATAAAACGAGCTAGCCTAGCAGGCGTGTAGTACCATCTATAGAACACCTTGTATGCATTCTCCTGAATGAGAACATTCCTTGAGCTCTTTGTAAGGGCTATGGTCATGATCTGCCAGTCCTCCAGATTCAACTGTTTACACAGGTCCTTTTCCCATTGGAGATGATATGATCTCACTGGGGGTTTCCTAATGGAAATGATTGAGTAGAGTAAGGATATTACTCCCAGGGAGTAAGGTGTAGTCCTACAAATCTTTTCAAAAATATTCAAGGTGTATGGGGTAGGTTGGGCCCTTATGAGCTGTTGAAATGTTTAAGTTGTAGGTAGCTATAATGTTCCCGAAGGGGTATATCATAGGAAGATCTAAGCGTTGCAAATGTGATTATTCTCATGGGGGTGAACAGAGAATGGACATCAGTGAATCCATTCTCCGTCCACCACGAGAATTGTTTAGGGTTCTAACAACTGGGGGGAAATAATGGGCAATAATAAGGCGCAGTAGAGGTAGGTGGGGGATAATAGTCCGGCCGAATATTTGACAGAGTCCCATAGGCGGAGAGTGTGAGCCATACATGGCCCAAACCCTTGTGGGCGTTTTGGGGGGGGAGCCAGGGTACAAAGGAAATGGGTATAGGGTGTGAGTCAACCAGGTCAAATGTGGCTGTCACGTATCAGGTAAGACCAGAACTATGTGAACTGCAACAAAGGAAACCCAAACGTGTGTAAGTGAAATATAATGATTTATTTAAGATAAGTGAAATAATATAGATACAACCACCTCCAATACCACACAGTGCACAACAACCAATACCAAACAGAACCCAGAAATAATAACAGTAACAGACAAATATGTACAAGTAATGGGGAAACCGGAATCATAAACAGGGCCAGGCCAGGGTCATACACAGCAGGTAGGCAGATGGACAAAGGGGTATTCCAGAAGCATAAACGTTAGCCAGGCCAAGGTCATGCACAGGGAGATCAGCAGATGGGGTAAGGAACACAGGACAGGGAGAGGATGGATGGGATGGATCAGGACAGGGAGACAGGATCAAGCAGGGGGCAACCAGGCTGCAGAGCAGGGATTAGGACAGACCCAACAGGTTCAGGTTACAGGTTCAGGTTACAGGAATCAGGGTTACAGGAATCGAGGTTCAAGTAGACAGGCTACAGGTCAGGGCACAAAGACGATACCAGGGCAAGGAGTGCTTCTGCTCACCGGGTATTTATAGGAAGGCTAATTGGCTTCAAGTCACAGCTGACCACAGGAAGTGCTGCCTGTCCCATACTGCCAGAATACACCCGCTGGTGGATACCGGTACTGCAGTCCATGTATCATGCATTACCACCAGCGGGTGAAGCCTTTCCTGACAGTACCCCCCTCAAAGGAGCGGCCTCCGGACGCTCCAACGAACTGTTGCTGGCAATAAGCAATGGCACATCCGGGCAGACAACGGGCACATCCGGGCAAACGGTAGGCACATCCGGGCAGGAGACAGTCACATCAAGCTGGGCAGCAGACAGGGGCACACCAGGCAGGGCAGCAGACAGGAACACATCGGGCTGGGCAGCAGGCTCCGGGTCATCGAGCTGGGCAGCAGGCTCCGGCTCATCGAGCTGGGCAGCAGGCTCCGGGTCATCGAGCTGGGCAGCAGGCTCCGGGTCATCGAGCTGTGCAGCAGCCAGTGGCACATCCGGTTGGGCAGCAGGCTCCTCAGGCTAGGAAACGGGCACCATTACTTCAGGCCGGGAAACGGGCACCCCTACCTCAAGCCGGGAAACGGGCACCCCTACCTCAAGCCGGGAAACGGGCACCACAACCTCATGCCGGGAAACGGGCACCACAACCTCAGGCCGGGAAACGGGCACCACAACCTCAAGCCGGGAAACGGGCACCACAACCTCAAGCCGGGAAACGGGCACCACAACCTCAAGCCGGGAAACGGGCACCACAAGCTCAAGCCGGGAAACGGGCACCACAACCTCTGGCTGGGAAACGGGCACCGGATCTTCAGGCTGGCAGGCTGGCACAAGAACTTCAGGCTGGCAGGCTGGCACAAGAACTTCAGGCTGGCAGGCTGACACAAGAACTTCAGGCTGGCACAAGAACTTCAGGTTTGCAGACTGGTACAAGAACTTCAGGCTGGGCAAAAGGCACAGGAACCGCAGGCTGGAAGGCTGGCTCGGGAACCGCAGGCTGGAAGGCTGGCTCGGGAACCGCAGGCTGGAAGGCTGGCTCTAGAACCGCAAGCTGGAAGGCTGGCTCGGGAACCGCAGGCTGGAAGGCTGACTCGGGAACCGCAGGCTGGAAGGCTGGCTCGGGAACCGCAGGCTGGAAGGCTGGCTCGGGAACCGCAGGCTGGAAGGCTGGTTCTGGAACCGCAGGCTGGAAGGCTGGTTCTGGAACCGCAGGCTGGAAGGCTGGTTCTGGAACCGCAGGCTGGAAGGCTGGCTCTGGAACTGCAAGCTGGAAGGCTGGCTCTGGAACTGCGAGCTGGAAGGCTGGCTCTGGAACTGCAAGCTGGAAGGCTGGCTCTGAAACTGCAGGCTGGAAGGCTGGCTCTGAAACTGCAGGCTGGAAGGCTGGCTCTGAAACTGCAGGCTGGAAGGCGGGCTCTGAAACTGCAGGCTGGAAGGCGGGCTCTGAAACTGCAGGCTGGAAGGCGGGCTCTGGAACTGCAGGCTGGAAGGCGGGCTCTGGAACTGCGGGCTGGATTAGACTGGTGTGAAGGCAGGTTGGGTTACTGGCAGGATCGTGTGGGTTGGAAGGAATTTCAGTTTCTTCTTTGGTTTAACTGCTGGAGATCTGTAGGTGGCTGCAGGACTGTAGGTAGGAGGTGAGACATACTGACAAGAAGGGCTGGGATATGACAAGGAAGAGGGAACAGTGGCCAGAGGAAAATCTTGTGGGGAAGCTGTAGGTAGTTGAGAAGAGACCGGTGGATTAAATGCAGGATAGGTACAGGGGGCAGAGATTGGATATTGGTATCTGGTGGGAAGCAGCGTATACCGAGCTGCGACTGGGGTTGCCATGGGTGACGGGAGAAAAGGCTTTTGAGCAGGTAGGTGTCTGATGGTAGAAGTGGTTGGTTGTGGGTTGGCTGGGATTGATTGTAACATATCAGACCATGCCGAGAGTATTGGTTGTACAAACTGTGGTTTTAAATGTCCCTGTTTAACAAAGGACTGACCAGACTTAATGCACTCAGCAATCACCTGTGGGGAACTGGCTGAGTAGTGCTCACAAAAATCAGCAGGATCATCTTCAAACAGCCTTACTAGGGATATAACCTGATTTACGGTGAAAGGAGGGGTGAAATCATCATGGTCCTCAGGAATACAGGGCAGGGCCAGCTCAGTACAGATTTTAATCAGAGGCTGCACCTCCCCAAACAGTATATACCCCTGATCGAGCAGGAGGTGAGCCGATCGGATAGCCGCAAACAACTGATCCCTAGACCATCCTTCCAAAGCCTGACGGCAATAATCACCACTTTCAGTTGCCAGCAGAGAAAAATAAATAACCTCATCAGTGTTCATGTTTGCAAACAAACGGTTCCCCTGTGCAGTCACTTCTGATCAGGAATGGCCCTGGTATACTGTCACGTATCAGGTAAGACCAGGACTATGTGAACTGCAACAAAGGAAACCCAAACGTGTGTAAGTGAAATATAATGATTTATTTAAGATAAGTGAAATAATATAGAGATACAACCACCTCCAATACCACACAGTGCACAACAACCAATACCAAACAGAACACAGAAATAATAACAGTAACAGACAAATATGTACAAGTAATGGGGAAACCGGAATCATAAACAGGGCCAGGCCAGGGTCATACACAGCAGGTAGGCAGATGGACAAAGGGGTATTCCAGAAGCATAAACGTTAGCCAGGCCAAGGTCATACACAGGGAGATCAGCAGATGGGGTAAGGAACACAGGACAGGGAGAGGATGGATGGATGGATCAGGACAGGGAGACAGGATCAAGCAGGGGGGAACCAGGCTGCAGAGCAGGGATCAGGGATTAGGACAGACACAACAGGTTACAGGTTCAGGTTACAGGAATCAGGGTTACAGGAATCGAGGTTCAAGTAGACAGGCTACAGGTCAGGGCACAAGAACGATACATGGGCAAGGAGTGCTTGTGCTCGCCGGGTATTTATAGGAAGGCTAATTGGCTTCAAGTCACAGCTGACCACATGAAGTCCTGCCTGTCCCATACTGCCAGAATACACCCACTGGTGGATGCCGGTACTGCAGTCCATGTAATCATGCATTACCACCAGAAGGTGAAGCCTTTCCTGACAGTGGCCCATAGCAGCATTTGATATGTGTGATGAAGACGAGTTAATGGAGCAATGTTCGCTGCCGTGTAGTATGCCTGAAGGTTGGGGACCCGAGAAACTCCCATTGATCCGCCGAGCGTATAAGGTCCATTTATTAATTCGGGGTTGAGTGGAACCCCAGATAAATTTCAAAAGTTTGGATTGATAAATTCGTATTATATAGGGGGCGATTGAGACTGGCAGTACTCTGAAAAAATACAACAATTTTGAAAGGTAGGTCATGCGGACCGCGGAGATCCTGCCAAACCAGGAGAGCGTGATGTGGGATCAGGAGGTAGCATATCAGTAAGCTTCCTAAAGAGAGGAGGAAAATTGGCCAGATATAACCCATCATATTTAGGCGTAAGACATATGCCTAAGTAGGGCAGCGAGGGGAGCCATTAAAACGGGAAGTTTTCTTTTAAAGAGTTCAATTCTAAGGGGGAGAGGTTTACAGACATTGCCTTAGATTTAGTAGGGTTAACATGTAGACCCGAGAGAGACGTAAAGGTCTTCAAAAGGGAGAGCAGGTTAGGTAATGAGATTCTGGGTGATGTCATTGACAATAGAATGTCATCTGCAAACTGAGATCTTGTGAACAGAGCCCGTCGCTTCAATACCTTTTATATCTGGATGCGAACGGATCGCCTCTGCCAGCGGTTCCATAGCCAGGACAAACAAGAGAGGCGAAAGCGGACAGCCTTGCCTGGTGCCCATCCGGATGGCGAAGATGGGGGATTCAAACCCGTAATATTTCATTTTAGCCTGAGGGGCATCTTACAATGCTGCCAGCCAACGCAAAAACGAAGTACCGAAGCCATAGTGGCGGAGTACCATGAGATATGGCCAAGATAAAGTGTCAAAGGCCTTGTTCACATCCAGTGACAAAAGCATAGTTTCCAAGTAACGGCTGTGGGCGAGATGCTGCAGTTGAATAATTCTCAGAATGGCATAATTTTACATAACTTTTCTAACTGTCAGTGCCTGTGTGAGTGTTGGCAGGCAGGACAGGTGCTGTGGAGGGCACTGTGTGTGTACCTGTCCCCACATGAGAGCACTCCTCGCACAGCAGCACGTCTCTTATCCGAGTTACTGAAGTCCTGTCCCGGTGTTGTGCCGAGAAATGACTCCCGTCAATAATGCCCGCCCAGTACTGCGCTTGCGCAGTATGGAGCACTACGGAGCCGCCAAAAGTCTCCAAGCATGAACAGTTGTACACGGCGCCTGTGCAATAAGATGACATTCTGCCACACGCTCGTGCAACTCTGCAAGGGGCGGGTGTATTTTTGATCGACATTCTGCCACACGCTCGTGCACGCTCCCGATGCTCGTGAAACTCTGCAAGGGGCAGGTGTATTATTGATTGAACTCTGCAAGGAGCGGATGCCTACAGAAGAGGCCGTATTGTATCATGATGGGCCTCTTCTGTAGGCATCCGCCCCTTGCAGAGTTCAATCAATAATACACCCGCCCCTTGCAGAGTTGCATGAACATCGAGAGCGTGCGCGAGCGTGTGGCAGAATGTCGTCTTTGCGCAGGCACCGTACACAGCTGTTCATGTTCGGAGACTTTCGGCGGCTCCGTAGTGCTCCGTACTGCGCTAGCGCTGCACCTGGGGTCGACGGGGGGGGTCATTTCTCATCAGAACACTGGCTCTCAGGCGGCTCCCTCTCCTCCTGTCCTCGCTCTGTGTCTGTGTGGCAAAGAGAGGCAGCTCGCTCTCCTCCTGCCATTGTCGGCAGTGAGCACACTTCCAGGCTGGCAGCGGCAAGCATCACACCTCTCATTCCTGGGCTGCTAATTCACGATCTTCTGTAAGACTCGGACTTCTCTCCTCCTGCAAATGAGAGAGGGGGAGGGGGGTGTGGGGGGAAAGCAAGCTAGAAGCCCCGGACTGGATTGCAGAACTCAGCTGGGACCCTGGGAGACGCAATGCGGATCAGACCTGGATTCTGTTTCCAGGATTTAGTCAGTGTAAAATGCAGCATGTAAGGGGGGGCGTGGCCTGGCAGGCGATGGAATAGGACGCAATTAGCCAGAACTCCTCTTGCCGTATATCCTATACACCAGCCTGTGCACAATAACCGAGAGATTCTAGCCCTACAAGGTGCCTGTGGACCTCGGGACCGAGACTACTAATGTCACCCTCAAAGAAATCCTCATCAGCGGCAGAGAAGCTGGCCAAATACCGGCGTGACAGGGAGGATGAACAGGCCCAAGATGGCACCGCCGCGTGCACGGGGGAGGATAGATACGCTGTGGAGACAGCGAAGATCCTGGAAGCTATGGCTACTCTCCAGGGGACCCTCACAACCAAGTTAGACGAGGTTAAAATTGACATCTCCCTGCTGAGGCAAGATCTATCGACAGTGAGGGACAGAGTAGTTGAGACGGAGACCCGCATCGGAGAGGCGGAAGCCATCCTGCACCCGCTACAGCACACCACGGCGGAGATGCAAAGACAGATCCAGCAGCTCCATTCCCACCAAGATGAGATGGAGAACAGACTCCGCCGCTGCAACCTCCGGTTCATAGGCTTGCCTGAAAGAGCTGAGGGCCGGGACCCGGTGGAGTATCTAGAAAACCTTCTGATCGCTACTTATGGCAGGGAGGCGTTCTCAGTGATGTTCGCCATGGAGAGGGCCCACTGTATACCAGCCAAGGCCCCACCTGCTGGAGCCCCCCCTCGGACCTTTATTTAAATTTCAAAATTTCCGGGACAGAGACAAGATAATGAGACTATCCAGGGAAAAGGGCAACATCCAGGTGGAAAATGGGCATGTAGCGGTATTCCCGGATTTCTCCAACGAGGTACAGAGAAAGAGATCCCAATTCCAGGAGATCAAGCGTCGACTCAGAGCCCTGCACCTCAAGTACGCAATGCTTTTCCCGGCCAGACTCGGGTGGAGGAGGACGACAAGGTTCACTTCTTTGAAACTCCCGCTGCGGCAACTGCCTGGCTGGATCGCCGTGGGAGGCCGGAGGGATAGCTGAGACTTGTACCGGTCGCAGTAAGTACTTGCTACAAGCAAACCCCCCCTGTTGTGTGCTGGCCCGTGGGAGCTCTTTCCCTGTGCCTTATGCCAGACTTTCCATGCCATTGGGAACCCGACATGTCTACTGTTGTAACCTCTCCCTCCCCGGCTCGCTGTTAGGGAAATCCCGGGGGGCCGTGGGAGAGGGGAGATCCGCTTTTGGTTTCAAACTTTGTGATACGGTTCCCGGGGGGTGAGAGTGTATGGGACATGGCAGGGAGATGACAACCCCCCCCCGGACCGTTGTTACACCGGATCACACTCAGAGGGCACAGGATTTCATGTCTCCTTACTATCCCCCCAGTGGCTGGCAGCAACGCTTATTGAACAGCTATATAGATGTGCTCGCTAAGTTGACTGGCAAGAGGAGCAATGCACTGGGAAATCCCTTCTCACGTGGAGGGACCTTTCCCCACTGTGTCTGAACTTTTCTCCACGCTTGGTTCAGTGAAGAATCGCCCCCGTTAAAGAAACACACACTGCTCCAAGTTATACAACTCTGACTATAAGATTCGCACCTCCAGTAGGAATCTCTTACTGGATGCCAGTTGCAGTGTTTCTGTTTGGGACATGGATGCTCTCACCATGTTGGGGAGGTGTAGAGCTGGGTGGGAGGGACGTTGCCCTGTTATTGGGCGTATGTTGTGAACTTACTAATGTTAACGCTCGTTTAAAGGCATATTGGCAGGCTGAATTATGTACCTTACTCAGTTATAAGCAGGATACAGAACATAATGTATGGATACTATTATTACTGTTTCTTTTGACACAAGTAGATGGGTCTGCTCCATTAGATGATACATGGGGTTTATAATGACTACGGTTAAATTTCTGGCCTGGAACGTCCGGGGAGTGAGGGACAAGATTAAGCGCACAGCAACGCTGCAGTTTTTGAAATCACAGAGGGCTAATGTTATAGTGCTGACTGAAACACATATTACTGGACACTTACAATCCGCTCTCAAGCGGCCGTGGGTGGGTTGGGCATACCACAGCACGCATACTAGCTTCTCTAGGGGAGTTTCGCTGTTGGTCACTAAGGCTACCCCATTCGAGCTCATATCTCTGGAGTCAGACCAACAGGGTAGATATCTCTTCTTACATGTTCTATTGGGGGGACTGCAGATGTTGTTGATTGCCTGTTATATCCCCACCCCCATACAGCTCGGAGGTTGTTACAGCTGGTCTGCTTTTTATGACCAGACACCCGGCCGTCCGGTGGTGTGGATGGGGGATTTCAATATGACCATGTGTCCCTTCCTGGATCGCCCGTTACAGCCGGGCACTATGGGAAGGGAACATGAACAAACTAGACTGAGTCGCACGTTGACAGAATTTGCATTGGTAGATATATGGAGACACAGAAACCCCACCACTAGGGCCTATACTTGTCACTCCACTGGACATGCTACTATGTCCAGGATTGACTTTGTTCTGGTCTCTAAATCGCTCCTTCCCAAGGTTAATGAGGCGGGTTTTGCCCCTAGGGCCCTTTCAGACCACTCCCCGTGTTGGGTTCAATTATCCCTACTGAATACAGCCCCCCAGAGGGTGTGGAGATTGAACCCTTACTGGTTGTCGGCACTAAAAGACCACGACTCTGTAGAACGTGAACTACGATTCTTCTTCCCTGAAGGACAGACCTCCCGTTCGTTCAACTCCCAATGGGATGATTTTAAACTACATGCCAGAAGGGTATTAGACACTAGGATTCGTAGACTTAAGCTATCCTCCAAAGTGGTAGTAAACACGTCAGAGGACGCCCTGAGGGACTTAGAGGAGGCTTATAATGCTCTTCCCACCCCCGAAAACCTTAATAAAGTTAAGGTACAATCTATTGTGGTCTCATAATTACATTTGGAAAAGGCTAAACAGGGACTGTTCTTCTGCAAGGCGTGGATTTATGAACACGGGGAGAAAGCAGGGAAGATGTTGGCCTACCTGGCACACTTAGATGGTAAGCCCCCGGTGGTGGTCTCATTGAAGGAGCCGGATGGAACGGTGGTTGCGGACCCTCCAAGGGTAGCAGATAGATTTATGAGGTTCTATAAGGACTTGTATAGTTCCCAATGCCGAAGTTCGCCCCAAGAAGTGCAGACATACCTCCACACTCTGCAATTTCCGCAACTTAGTGCGGGACAAATTGAGCTGCTGGAGGCTCCTATAACAGAGCAGGACATTGCTACTGCAATGTCCCAGCTGGCCACATCCAAGGCCCCAGGGTTGGACGGGCTGCCCCTGGAGTTCTATACTAAATACTCTGAAACGTTAATCCCCAAACTAAACACATTATTTAGGTCCATCTTTGAGTTGGGTACACTCCCCCCTTCCATGCAGGAGGCCCAGATAATAGTCCTTCCTAAACCTGGGAAGGACCCGCTGTACCCAGAATCATATAGGCCCATCTCTCTGCTGCCAGTGGACATAAACATTTTAGCTAAGATTCTATCCTCCAGATTAAACACAGTTATACTATCACTTATACACCCTGATCAGACAGGATTTATGCCTGGGAAAAACACGGCAATGAATATCCGGCGGTTGTTTATGAATATTCCGGCCCGCCATGATAATTCGGGGACTAGGGTGCTTGTAGCCCTAGACACGGCCAAAGCCTTCGACTCGGTCGAATGGATATACTTATGGGAATGCCTGCGTTGTTATGGGTTTGGTCCAAATTTTGTTAAATGGGTACAGCTTCTGTATCAAACCCCCAGGGCTCGGATATATGTGAATGGATGGCTATCTGATCAAATATCCCTGGAAAGGGGTACGAGGCAGGGATGCCCTTTATCGCCGATACTTTACGCCCTAGCGGCTGAACCCTTGGCGATGGCTATCAGGACGTGTCCGGAGGTGGTGGGTCTAAGGAGGGGTGATACATGGGAGAAAATAGGTCTGTATGCGGACGACACGGTATTATACTTGGCTGATCAGGGTCCTTCACTACAGGCCGCACTGGATATTATCGGGAAGATGGGCAGCTACTCGGGTCTACGAATAAATTGGGAGAAGTCTCAAATCCTCCAATTAGATAATTTTCCTCCACCACTTACAACCCCAATACTTCCCCTACAGAGGGTCGCGGAAATTAAATACCTGGGAGTTAGAGTTACTAGGACCCTTGGAGATTATGTCCGTCTGAATGTGGAGCCCCTATTTACTACCCTCAAGGCCAAAACCCAAACCTGGTTAAAGTTGCCCCCGGGAGTGATGGGTAGGATTAATTTAGTTAAAATTATTTTATTGCCCAAAATCTTATACATGATATGGCATGCTCCTTTGTATATTCCGCTGAAGGTGTTTAAACAGATGGAGGCCATTTTGAACCCCTTTGTTTGGGGCCCCAGCAGACACAAGTTGGCGTGGCATATCCTTAAAAACCCCATACTAGAGGGGGGATGTTCCCTTCCCGTTTTACAGGATTATTATGTAGCTTCCCAACTATCTCACTTTTATTATTTTAATACATCTGAATCACAGAGGTACAGATCCCTAGTGTGTAACCAGCCAGAGAGCCCGATGCACACCCCCATATAGGCGATTTTCAGACGAGGACAGAGTAGCCGCAGATCTCCCCACTTCAATGCGGGGATGCTGTTACACCATCAGAAAATTTGGGATATAGCCCTTAAGAAACAGAACAGGACGCATGTGCATTCTCACTCCCCGCTGTGGCTACCTGAGCTGAATGTGGTACCGGAGCCACAGCTTTGGGCGAGGTATGGGGTACTATACCTGTCTCAGGTTCTGCTGGAGACTAGACCTAAGCCTTTTCAATTGCTCAGGGAGGAGTTTTCTCTCCCGAGCAACACAATGTTCCGGTACCTACAACTGAGACACGCGATTAGAGCTCAGATAAACTCTCTTGCGGTTACCCTGGACGCCCCGCCGGTCCTTGGCATTATTTTCGGAGCAGAATCTTCTAAGCTTATATCTAATTTATACTATGCACTCGGGGGGTGTCTCAGGCCGCCAGGGTAGCATGGGAACAGGATTTGGGGCCCATAGATAGTTCAGATTGGGACGATATGTTGGAGGGGGTTAAACAAGCATCTCCTAAGCTTTCGGATAGATTGACGCAATTATATGTAGTACACCGTGCATATCTTACACCGGTGAGATTGGCTGAGTTTCAACCTACCAGGAGCCCCCTCTGCCCTAAGTGCTTATTGGCCCCTGGCACAATTTATCATCTGATGTGGAGCTGTCCGAATGTACAAACTTACTGGGTGCAGGTGACCCAGTTTCTCCATGACAATATGGGCTCCCCGGTGGGCCTAGACTCGAAGGCGTGTCTTTTGGGTCTTCTACCGGAAGTAGAAATCGACAAACACCTAACCACGTTCCTTTGTGAGACATTGTATTTAGCTAGGAAAGTGATTGCAAAAATGTGGTTACAGGCCCGGCCACCAACATTACAGCTCTGGAAGAAAGAAATCAATGATGTCCTTCCATATAGGAGATTGATCTATATCCATAGAGGACGCCCTCAGAAGTTCTCTGTCTTGGACAGGTGGTTGGAGGATGGTTGAACTTGCTCTATGTGATGCCTATAATAGGAATGCTAGTAGTAGTTTAGTAGTTTATATCCCTAGCTTTATGGACGAGACAGGAGCTCCCCCATAGGTTACTACTGTCACTATTTCCTGCATGTATATACTGGAATAATCTACTCTGTACCATACGTCCTTTAATGTTTGAATTGGACCTGCATGTAGTTGTATATGCTGTGCTTGCTTCTTAATAAATATGCCTTTTTTCTTTGGCTAAAAAAATAATAATAATGCAGCATGTAAGATGACTGCTTGTAGCAGGGAGGTGCGGGCCCCCTGGAGCTAAACGTGGGGTCGCTATGGCGACTCTTGCACCCCTTCACACTACGCTCATGTGTGTTGTGCTTTCACCTAAGCTTAGTTATGTTTTGCTACACAGCTGTATTCCTGTATCGATAGCCAGTAATCCTTCTGATTATATGAGCATGCTAAAAAAAAAAAAAATTTATTAAAATTGTTAGAATTGTACAATACAGGGCACAGGTTTGATATTCATAGGCACGGAGTTATAGGCTGGTACTGTCGTGATTGGACTTTCCTTGTCGTCCCCCCTATAACCCTACCCCACTTTGTAGGTCCTCAGTTTTTGTTAGTGTCCCAAGATGAAGGACCTCTTCTACCATACAGAGAAATAACTCTAAAGTTAATTTATTTGAACAAAAAATTCTCTGCCTCAAAGTGGTTGTTAAGCCACACTAACCTGTATACATCATCAGCACTGCCTCCTATTGCAGTGTCCCCCTCTGTGTTTGATATAAAAAAATAAATGCTACAAATACCTAATTTCACAGCCGAGATTGCAATCACATGACTGTCAAGCTTTCTCCTTTCCTCCTCTGAGAAATGCAACGGGCGGGGCTGAGATTCCCCTGCTGACGTCAGTCTGGAGGAGAGAGCTGGCTGGTCGTGTCATCGCAATCTCGGCTGTGAAATTAGGTATTTGCAGCATTTATATTTATAAAACACACACAGAGATGGACACTGCAATAGGAGGAGGCAGGCAGGTTAGTGTTATGAGAGCAGCAGGAGGGGGGAGGGGTGGCACTGTCACGAGCAGAGAGGGGAGGACACAGGAGCAGAGAGGAGACAGATAGCAGGCTGCGGTTGAAGGAGGCATGTAAACTGACCAGGGCTCAGCAGCCATCATACACAGTGATCAGTTTACAGAGGGGAGAAACTGGCAGGATCAGCCAGGTTTTTTAGGCGTTACAGGGGGCCTAATGACACATGACAAGCACTGTGTCATAAAACATGCTTTAAAGGAGGGGTTTAACAAACACCTTAAGCCACTTCTCACTGCCATTTCAGACCTGGCTGTCAGGTGTTGTATAAGTTGTCTCTCCTCACAGACCATGTGTTAAAAATAAAGCCACTGCACACCGGAAGGATCACTGGTGTCCACGTTTATTAGGAAGGGTATCCACAACCTTGACATTGACAGCCCTCTTCTAGGAGTGCCCCTCTAACACGCAAAAGCAGAGAAAAAAGTGCTTCTAAGTGCAGTATTAAAACACTTTAATGACAAGGAAGGGTTAAAAACACTTACAAGATGGAAGTGAAAAACAGGCATATAAATATCCAGCGGGATGCCTCCTGGGATTAAAGACAGCTGCAGGTGGAAGTTCCAGCCGACCAGTGGTAGGAAACACTATGGCGGTTATTCACGAAAGGCAAATCCACATTGCACTACAAATGCAAACTACAAGTGCAAAGTGCACTTGAAATTGCACTGAAAGTTCAGTCGCTGTAGATACGAGGGGGATATGCAAGGAAGATAAAAAACAGCATTTTAGCTTGCACATAATTGGATAATAAAATCGGCAGAGCTTCCCCTCCTTTCAGATCTACCCCTCAGATTTACAGCGGATGCACTTCCAACTGCACTTCCAAATGCACAGTGGATTTGCCTTGCGTAAATAACGTATGTCTCTGTCTCTGATCCAATATGGAGTGCCGTGCTGTCAGGATGGCTTCCCATCTTGGATTCATTGATATGCCTGTTGATCACTTACATCTTGTACGTTTTTTTAACCCTTCCTTGTTATTAAAGTGTTATATTACTACACTTCGAAGCGCCTTCTTCTCTGCATTGTTTTTCCTATAGAGTGTGCTTCCCTCTTCTGAAGTGCTGCTGTGGTGCAATAATCACATTTCAAGAGCCAGTCATGTACTGTTAAAGTCACCTTGTTATCCAGAGCGCCCTATTCTCCACAATCTTTGAAGGAGGACATCTCTTTGTTGAAGCTCTGGACAAATTCATCAAAGATGTGACATGAGGACAGGTTCTTCCACACTGGAAGGTTTCAAAATCCCTGTCCTCTGGGGCTTCTACCTCTTCAAAATGAAGAGCATCTCAACACTCTACCCAAGGTTCAACTGCTAATCCAAAATTTAGCCTTTCCTTTAAGCACAAGACTTGGAACACAAAGTATACTCCAAAGCTCTCTTCCTAACCTGCTACACAGACATATTGAGACTTATTGGAGATGGCCTGTGATGGCATGCCTTTTTGAAAGCTAGGTCTTGAGGGATGGGGGGGTGGCGGCTATCACATCTGTCATATGTGTCTGAGTTAGCAGCTGTCCCTTGTAAGTAATCATTCCTTATTTTTCACAAAGATAAAGTAGTCTTGCACCCAAGAACCTTGTTTCTTTCTAAGGTGACATCAGCCCTGCACCTCAATAAAGACATAATCCTTACTTCCTTGTGACTTATTCCTAAGCACGCACTACACTGTCTGGACATGTCTTTCCCTCAGGACCTCACGAGACATCCGCATTCAGGATCTACCATTGCTAGGTAGATAAGACAACATCTCAATGCTTACACTCAAAAGGAAAAAGCATGTGCTTTTCAGATTAGTAGCGGTTGCCTGAGCTTATTGACACCATGCCTCCATTGACCAGCTTTTGTAAGACCACTACCTGGTCTGACCATACCCTTTTAAAGTTTGACCAGGTGGACATCCAATCCTCTGGTAATGCAGTTTTTGGGCACACGGTTCTTTACTTGTAACAGTTTATTTTGTTAGAACAATAAAGAAAATATACATATAAAATACATGCATAGCAAATGTCCAAATATGTTAGACAATATTACAGGTGATTATCACACGTAGACATCCCATGATATTTCGGACATAAACGTGAGACACCTATTGACACTTAAGCCATATCAGGTTATACAACTTTCAAGGTACATTATACTCTTGTAGTCTCTCCTCCCATATTTTCCACATTGTCTTAGTAATGATACTGGAGGTCCAAAGTTTTAGAATGTAGTAATATCCAATTAGGTGCAGGTTTCAGGGATCTTTAGTCACCTTTCCCAGATCTTATTGTATTTTGATGGGCATTCTCGATGAGAGTATATGAGTTTTTTTATAGGGTAGATTGTTATTCACGTCTACTATCCAGTTAGTGAGCTCTGGTGGGTTAGGTCTCATCCATAGCCTGGCTATGACTTTCCGCGCAGAAAACCGTGTTTCATTTAGGAAAATTTTAGTGAATTTATCCATATCCGGTTCTGGGAAAATACCCAGAAAGCACGGCTTGGGGTGTAGTGTCGGGGGAACTCATGGTATCATGTAGAAACTGCACTAGTTGTGTCCAGAATCCCTGAGATTTTGGACAGCTCCAGATTAGGTGATAGAATGTCCCTGTTTCTTGTTTGCACATTGGGCAATTAGTGGATTGATCTTGTTTATATCTGGAAATTCTCAGTGGCGTGAGGTAGGTTTGGTGTAGTATAAAGATCTGGGTCAGACCGTTTGGGTGAAACTAATTTGCAGGTATCTAAGGCTTCACTCCACTCCTCATCCTCTGTGACTCCTATATATCCCTCCCATCTAGCCTTCGATGCATAAACTGATGTAGATGCCTGGGGGAGTGACAACATGTTTTAAAAATTATTATGTAATAAGGGGTAGTGGCGCTACCTATTTATTTGAGGTGAAGCCAGTGAGATATGCACTTTGGGCTGTGAGAAGAGTATGTGTCCTGTTTAGTGATGATAAAATAATACGTGAAGTGAACAAATGCAGTAACAATCAAGGTGATAACATCACATTTGGAGTTAATATGTTCCTCACAACCCTATGGTTAAATTTACAGCCCTAAGTTTGGGCTCAATAGTGATAAGAAAAGTGGAAAAAAGTGAAAGCAATAAAACAATGTGTGATTTAAATGTTAGACTCTTCAGCTTGTGCTGGTGTGCTAATTGGTAGTGATAGGGATCCTCATCTGGTGTGTCAATCCAATAAACTGGTTATCCTAGTGCCTATTCACATAGGGGTGACCACTATCATTAAACAAGGAAAACGAACAAAAACAAGAACAAAAAACGTGACTATCAAGTGTAGGCTAAGATGGATGAAAATTCAATCACATTTGACATAAGGCAGTCCCAGAATATATTTAGATCGGAGGTCGGGTGTGTATTTCACCCAGTAGGTGACCCCTGGTTTTCACAGTCAATTCTTAGGGCCAGTGGTGGCTACCCAAGTATGTTCAGATAGCTGCTTCTTCACAGATATAAGAACTCCAGTTCAAGGAAAGGAAAACAATAGCAGATAATGTTTTTTTACACGCGTGACTTGGTGCAATTCCTAACCATGCGATCCTGCAGCGATAGATGACAGTGGTGTTCCCCCCCGAGTTAGTTGCACTCACCAGAATGTTGCACCCCTACAGGGGTATTGAGCGTCTCAGGGGGTATCCGGGAGATCTCCTGGTGTTGTCCGGACTCCACGCCTCACTATTCACCTGCTGTATTCCCGCTGGAGGGTTAGACGGCTCTCTCCTTCCTCTGGTTTCCACATCCACTCCTCCGGAGGTTTTTAAAGGAAAAATTGGAAATAGGCTCCCATAGTGTGAATCTGTATAATTTATTGGGTAAAAATAAGGATAAAAATAAGGAATGCGATCCACCTGCTAGCGATAAAAGCAATGTGCGGGGATTAGTCGTGCTTCTGGGTATCAGGTGAGGGATACCACTCACCTGATACCCAGAAGCACGACTTATCCCCGCACATTGCTTTTATCGCTAGCCGGTGGATCGCATGCCTTTTGCGTGGTGATCCTTCCTGCCTAAAGATTTTATCTTTAATTTTAAGTTTTTTGTCTATGTGTGGAAAATTTATTTTTACCCAATAAATTATACGGATTCACACTATGGGAGCCTATTTACAATTTTTCCTTTCAAAACCTCCGGAGGAGTGGATGTGGAAACCAGAGGAAGGAGAGAGCCGTCTAACCCTCCAGCGGGAATACAGCAGGTGAATAGTGAGGCATGGAGTCCGGACAACACCAGGAGATCTCTCGGATACCCCCTGAGACGCTCAAAACCCCTGTAGGGGTGCAACATTCTGGTGAGTGCAACTAACTCGGGGGGGAACACCACTGTCATCTATCGCTGCAGGAACGCATGATTAGGAATTGCACCAAGTCACGCTTGTAAAAAAACATTATCTGCTATTGTTTTCCTTTCCTTGAACTGGAGTTCTTATATCTGTGAAGAAGCAGCTATCTGAACATACTTGGGTAGCCACCACTGGCCCTAAGAATTGACTGTGAAAACCAGGGGTCACCTACTGGGTGAAATACACACCGACCTCCGATTTAAATATATTCTGGGACTGCCTATTGTCAAATGTGATTGAATTTTCATCCATCTTAGCCTACACTTGATAGTCATGTTTTTTGTTCTTGTTTTTGTTCGTTTTCCTTGTTTAATGATAGTGGTCACCCCTATGTGAATAGGCACTAGGATAACCAGTTTATTGGATTGACACACCAGATGAGGATCCCTATCACTACCAATTAGCACACCAGCACAAGCTGGAGAGTCTAACATTTAAATCACACATTGTTTTATTGCTTTTTTCCACTTTTCTTATCACTGTTGAGCCCAAACTTAGGGCTGTAAATTTAACCATAGGGTTGTGAGGAACATATCAAAATCCACATGTGATGTTATCACCTTGATTGTTACTGCATTTGTTCACTTCACGTATTATTTTATCACTAAACAGGACACATACTCTTATCACAGCCCAGAGTGCATATCTCACTGGCTTCACCTCAACTAAATAGGTAGCGCCACTACCCCTTATTACATAATAATTCCATTAGTTTCCTCTTTAGGATACCGTTCAGGGGGGCAGCAACCTTTCCATCTAGCGCGGATACCTATTGTATCTATGTTTTAAAAATTAGATATTTTTTTGGGGTCTGAACTTCTAATCACTTCCATTTAGAGGATCATTGTCTAGTTGAGGTTGCCAGAGGGGAATTGTGCTCTAAAGGCGTGGCGGATTTGTAGGTACCTGAAAGACATTTGGTTTGGCAACATGAATTTGGATTTCAGTCTATCGAAGGTTTTTATTTCCCCATTTTGCATAAGGTAAAACAAATATAATACTCCCCTGGAGCTCCACAGCTCGGAATCTGGGATCAAATTAAATTCTGGGAAAGCTGTATCATGCCATAGAGGAGTGAAGTCATGGGCATGTGGTATTTTAAGCTTGTCCGCCACAACATCCCATACCCGTCTATAGTGGTAAAGCAATGATTTGTGATCACCCGCTCTCTCTGCACCCCTTACTCCTCCCGTAACTGCAACAAAGGGATCTGTTGTTGAATGTGACCATTTAGGACATAGAAAAGTCAGGAATCTGTCTTTGTCAATTTTTCTATGTGAAATAGTTGTGACATTTGGGCAGCTAAATAGTACTTGTTGAAGTCTGGTAAAGCCATTCCGCCGAGATCTGTGGGGTTTTTTACTTAGTATTGCTTCCACAGATTTGAAATGCCTAAGCACCAAGTACACTAGTGAGTGCCAAATCATGTATTAGATTTTGGGCAATATTACCATTTTCACAAGATTTATGGGTCCCATTACTCCTAGAGGGAGTCGGGACCAAATTTGAGTTTTGTATTTAGGCATCTCAAAGAGGGGTGTTATATTAAGCGGGACGTAGTCAGCTGGGTCTCGAGTGGTCTGTATTTCTAAGTATTTGATTAGATCTACTCTCTGTAAAGATTACATACACGTGCTCTCAATAGAATAACTAGAAATGACCAAATATATCTTACAGGTACAGTGTTGCCAGTCTACAAAGATAATTAAGGCCAAACTCAGATATGTTACAATGGACATACACAGGCTATCAATATATTAAGGCAAAATCCTAAGATGGAAAAAGTAAAGAGAAATAAGGGAATACATTACAGACATCCTGTCCTCCCGATGGTCTGGAATCAAACAGGGCTTCCTACTGCTCCCCACCTATTTTTATATTCCTTCTCCACCAATCAACAAATGAAATACCAGTTATCGCACTTTTTTAGATCATTGCCTAGCCCGGCTCTCTTTGCTCGTAAGCTCCACTCTTTCGAGGAGCTCTGTCTGGGAGAGGGCCCAATCCGGAGATCCTTATCAACCACATACAAATGTTTGTTGGATCTCCATGCCGCAGAAGACCCTCCGTTCTTAGCCAAATGGGAGAGAGACCTACAAGTTACCTTTACCGAACCCCAAAATGAGAGAATACTTTTTTCTGCTCAGAAATCCTCCCTATGCAATAGGTACCAGGAAACCACATACAAACTTTTGACATGTTGGTACAGAACTCCATCAGTTTTGGCAAAAATATTCTCTAGGCAGACAGACCGTTGCTGGCGTTGTGGCCTTGATTCGGGTACCCTTCTGCGTATCTTCTGGGAGTGTCCTACACTTGCCACTTTCTGGCAACCAGTGCTTAAGCTCATACATAAGCTCACAGACATCTCACTGCAAGATAACCCAGCTGCGGCCCTGCTTAACCTCACCCCATTGTCAAGGAAACGTTACCACAAATCCCTTCTCAAACACCTCCTTAATGCTGCACGGGCTTGCATTCCGCCTTTGTGGAAACAACAGTCTGCCCCAACGGTAGCCCAGTGGTACGCGAGAGTGAAGGACATAGGGCAGATGGAAAATCTGACAGCGGCATTGCAGGATAAGTCTGAGGAACACAAGTCCAGATGGATACATTGGTACCTCTTCCGCTTCTCTGATGAATTCCTCTAATATACCTAATTAACCACTTGCTTACTGGGCACATATACCAGCTTTCAGCACTGTCACGCTTTGAATGACAATTGCGTGGTCGTGAAACGTGGTTCCCAAACAAAATTGATGTCCTTTTTTTCCAACAAATAGAGCTTTCTTTTGGTGGTATTTGATCATCTCTGCGGTTTTTATTTTTTGCGCTATAAACAAAAAAAGACCATCACTTTTGAAAAAAAACACAATGTTTTTTACTTTTGCTATAATAAATATCCCAATTTAAAAAAAAAAATAATAATTTCTCAGTTTAGGCCGATAAGTATTCTTCTACATATTTTTGCTAAACAAAATTGCAATAAGCGTATAGTGATTGGTTTGCGCAAAAGTTATAGCGTCTACAAAATAGGGGATAGAATTATGACTTTTTTTTTTTTTTTTTTTACTAGTAATGGCGGTTATCTGTGATTTTTGTCAGGACTACGATATTACGGCGGACACTTTTGACACATTTTTGGGACCATTCACATTTATACAGAGAACAGTGCTATAAAATATGCACTGATTACTGTATAAATGTGACTGGCAGGGAAGGGTTTAACACTAGGGGGCGATCAAGGGGTTAAATGTGTTCCCTGGGAGTGATTGTTACTGTGGGAGGAGGGGACTGACTGGGGAAGGTGACAATGGTTCTCCCTATGTACAAGGGACACACCATCAGTCTCCTCTCCCTGACAGGACGTGGATCTGTGTGTTTACACACACAGATCCACGGTCCTGGCTCTGTAACTGCCGATCGCGGGTGCCTGGCGGACATCGCGGCCACCAGGCACGCGCATCGGCACCTGAGTGACGCGGCACGCGTGCCGCCGCCCCCCCAGCGGCACAAAGCCGTCAATAGACGGCCTTCCGGCATTGTAGAGCCACCTTGTGGCCGTCAAATTACAATGGCCCGGATGCAAACTGGTTAAGATCCTTTATCGGAGGTTTCTGCTGCCTGACTGACGCTGCTGATGCCTTCTCCTGGGAGGCAACCCCTCCACCTCCCCTCCTTTTTTCTTTTTCATACCTCTTCTTCACTCTTTCTTCTGTTAATTTTCTAATTCTTTTCAAATAAGTAAATAAAAATATGGTGTGTACAGGACAGCATTCCCTACCCCATTTTAGACCTCCCTCTATGATGTGACAGATTTCCATAGCAATCTAGGGGTTTCCCCCCTCAGACAGGCTCGCCTTCGGTATGACCTGCCTGAGGGGTTTTCTACATGAATATAAGAATGTTTTGTATTTCTTATTGCCTTTCATATTTGTTTTGATATTTCATAATATAGTACGGAGTTATGGTTGTACCTCAAAAGTTTTGCATTGATTGCTTGTTCTGAGAAGTTGCCTTTTCATTGTACCTGTGACACATCTTTAAATAAAGAATTAAAAAACAACAAATGAAATACTTCTATTCATTCAGAGTTGCATCAAATTCTGATTGGCTGCACCTCAAGCCTCTTTGCCTGCCATGCTCAGGTCTAAAAACTTCCGGTGCCTCAACGGCTGCTCGGGCTCTTTACAAAACAAAAGGATAATTAAAGTGGAGCTCCACCCTAAATATCGACTTTTGGTATTTGGAACCCTCCCCCCCCTCCGGTGTCACAATTGACACCTTTCAGGGGGGAGGGGGTGAAGATACCTGTCCCACATCCGGGAGTCCTCTCTCCGGGAATCTGCGGGAGTGACGTCACTTCCCCCAGACTTCCCGTAGTGTTCTGGGAGACACTCGGCTCCCAGAACACAGGAGCACCAATCAGAATGGCGCAGTGCAACTCGCGCATGCGCCGTAAGGAACCGGGCATGAAGCCACAGGGCTTCACTTCCTGGTTCACTCAGCGAGGATGGCGGAGGGAGCAGCAGAGTGACGAGGGATCGCTCGTCCTCTGCTGCGGACGTCGCTGGACTACAGGACAGGTAAGTGTCCAAATGTTAAAAGCCAGCAGCTGCTGTAGCTGTAGCTGCTGGCTTTTAATATTTTTTTTTCCGGCGGAGCTCCACTTTAAATTATCACCTGAAGACATTCAACAGTTTCCATGAGACAGGAAAAAATAATCTTTCTCTTACCGTCCATGGGGCACAGCCTCTTAATATTTGACAAGTGGGTTTATGTCTCTGCTTGCAGGAGAGAACTAGGCAGAATGTTATAACATACATTCTAAAGACTATAGCTGAACAGCCCTGCCCAGGGGGCGGTCCCTCCGGACATAACCCACCCACCTGCAGCCAGTAGTCTTCATTTTTTTCTGCCTAGCAGAAGGAGAGGACGTGGCTTGCTTTGGAGCCAGTCTCCTGAAGAATTTTTTATTCCTTTTGGAATTTTATCATTTTATTTTTTGATCTTCTATCAACTGTCGGCTGGGCAACAGGTTGGGTACATTGGATATCCTCGTAGTCTTCCTAGTCCGACCATCGAGCGTGCTGAATCCTCGCTCCGGCGTGCGACTCAGTTCACGACATGCCCCATGACTCCAGGGGTGGCCGGTGGGCTTTTATGCTCCGTGGTCCACTAAGATGGAACAGTGCCTGCTGTCTCTTTTCGCTGTGGACCGGGCCGACAGCTAGTCAGTACCAAACTGTGATAGGTCTGTCAGGAACACACCAGTAGGTCCTTCCGGACCGGGTAAGTAGTATCTCCTGCCTCAGCAGGTGAGTACATGCTGTGTGTTCCTATGTGTGGGGGATTTTCCCTGTCTCCCCCTGTTGTTTGTTACTCTGTCACCTTGCTGGTGCTCTGCTGTCTGGGGGTGCCTGGGGGGTCACTCTGTCCCGGGGGGGAGGCTCATGGGTATCTGCACTGGGGAATGTTTTTTTTGGGCCGCTGCGCCGTTCGGCGCCATGTTTTTCTGTCACTCTGTGTTCTACACTCGCGCACATGGCGGCCATCTTGACGTGGTTCGTTATGGCGCAGTTACAGTTGCGGGGGCCATTTTCTTGGAGCTGCGCGCTTTTTTCTACTGTTTAGCCTCTATCGCTGCTGGAACGCCGCGGTTCTCCTCACATTCTCCTCGCTACTCATTCGCGATGTACAGCACAGCACAGGCAGCGGAACCGAGCAGTCCCTACTGGAACGGTGAGTCCCCTGGGTAACCTCCCACAGCCAGCACAGCCAGAGGGTGGACTTTGTACAAAAGTCTCAGGGGAGTGGCGAGTTATGGAGTCTGGTTCACCTGCTTCCCCATTCATGTCACAACAGGCAGGGCTGATGCACCTGCAGTCCCTATGGATCAGTTGTCGGCAGTCCTGGACTCATTTCTTGTCAGGATGGAAGCGGTGTGCGAGCGAATGGGAGCTATAAAGTACCCTCTCCCCACACTATCTTTAGTAGGGGAGTGCTCTGTTTCAGATATGGGCCTAGCTGCAGCTCAGGACCCTAGCTCTGAATTTTTTGTATATTTTTTGACCAGGACATTCCTTCTGAGGAAGACTCCTGGGTCAGTAAATGACGGGACGCTTGGTAGTGAACTCATTGATGGTGAGGGACACTCTCATGCTGGAGGCTGCAGCTGGAGATCCTTTGGTGGAGACAGTCTCCCTTGCTTCATTTAAAGCTTTTCTTTTACACCATTGGCTTAGTGCTGGCTCCTTCTGGGCGCAGCATGACTCTTCTCACAACTTCCTCACTGTTTCCTCACACACTGCTTCTAGAGCAGCGTGGATGATACAGTGATACACGATGCCCCCCGGGCATGGTAGGGGGACTTTCATTTATTTGTCTAGTCCCTGTGAGCTTTCTGTTTAATATCTCTGTGGCAACACCAGAGTCTCTGCACCTGTGGTTTCCAGCCATTTCCTGGGGAACACTCTGACAGGACCACGGTCTGAGGTATCAGAGGTAGTTTTTTACCTGCAGCTTGCTTCGGCAGTACATATACGCAGGTTGGAACGATAGTTTACTCAATTATACTTAACACACAGTGTATGTATGTGTTATTGCTCTCTGTGTCTGCGTGGGTACCTCCCATGTTCCAATGACAGTTTAACACACAATATGTTTATACACGTCTTTAAATACATTCACAGTATATGTATGTATTATACTCTGAGTCTGCGTGGGTTCCTCCTCCGGGTGCTTCGGTTTCCTCCCACGCTCCAACGGTGTGTGCGCCTTTGGCGCTATGCACAGTATGAACATGAGCAATATGTTTATCACACATACTATAATACCTACATGGTATGTGTATGCGGTCTGTGTGGGGTTCCTCCGGGTACTCCGATTTCCTCCCACGCTCCAATGGTATGTGCGCTTTCGGCGCTATGCACAGCATAACCATGTGTAATATGTTTATTCACATACTCCCATACCTACACGGTATGTGTATGCAGTCTGCATGGGTTTCCTCCGGGTCCTCCGGTTTTGTGCGCGCCTTCGGTGCCATACACAGTGTAAACATACTCAATATGTTTATACACGACGCTAAATACATTCACAGTATATGTACGTATTTTGGTCTCTGGGTCTACGTGGGTTCCCTCCGGGTTCTCCGGTTTCAACGGTGTGCGCGCTTTCGGCGCTATGCACAACGTAAACATGTTCAAAATGTTTATCACACATACTATCATACCTATACGGTATGTGTATGCAGTCTGTGTGGGGTTCCTCTGGGCTCTCCGGTTTCCTCCCACGCTCCGAAGGTGTGCGCGCTTTCGGCGCTATGCACAGCATAAACGTGCAATTTGTTTATTCGCATACTAACATACCTACACAGTTTTTTGTATGCGGTCTGCGTGGGTGTTCTCCGGGTTCCTCCCACACCCCAATGATGTGCACGCCTTCGTCGCTTTGCACAGTATGAAGACTTTCTGGCATCCTTGGACATCAAGGACGTTTACATGTTCCAATCTGCCCAAGTCACCAGAAGTTTCTGCGCTTTGCGATGGGCGAAGTCCACTATCAATTTGTGGCACTTCCCTTCGGTTTAGCGTCGACGGGTTTTCACCAAGGTGCTTGCCCTGATTCTGGCTTTGCTGAGACAGCGAGGCATTGCTATCGTGGGCCATCTGGACGATCTTCTGAGGGCAGACACTGGCTCAGAATTAGAAGAAATTGTGACAATAGTCAGTAAGACCCTCTGGGACTTCGGGTGGCTTCTGAACACTCAGAAGTCAGTCCTGGTCCCGACCCAGCGTTTGGTACTGGGGTTGATCCTGGACTCCTCGGAGGCGAAAGTCTTCCTACCCTTGGATAAGTTGCAGACTCTTCAATCTGCGGTGCGGCTTCTGATGTCCCAAAAATGGTCATCAATTCGTTTCTGCATGAGGGTCCTGGGACTCATGGTGGCCTCTTTCGAGGCAGTTCTGTATGCCCAATCTCACACTCGTGCCTTACAGAGGGGGATCCTGTCCACTTGACGTGGGGGTTGAGATCCCCAGCTCTTCGGTTCGGGAAGTTGTTCCTTCCTATCCAGTGGACGGTGATCTCGATGGATGCCAGCCTTACAGGCTGGGGTGGGGTCTGGGGAGTCCTCTCTGCTCAAGGGCTGTGGACCCCGGCCAAATCCCGTCTACCGATCAATGTCCTTAGACCTCCGAGCGATCCGACTGTGCCTCTCCTCTTGGTCGGAGAGGCTACAGGGCCACTCGGTCAGGCTCCAGTCGGACAACGCCACAGTGGTGGCGTATGTCAACCATCAGGGGGGAACTCGGAGCACAGCGGTGGCATCCGAGGTCGCTCACATCCTAAGATGGGCGGAATGACGCGTGCCAGCTCTGTCGGATGGTTATATTCCAGGAATAGACAACTGGCAGGCCGACTATCTGAGCAGGCAGACGTTGGACCAGGCGGAATGGTCCTTGCATCCGGAGGTGTTCCAACTCCTTTGCCGGCGCTGGGGCACGCCGGACATGGACCTCTTGGCCTCTCAACTCAATCGCAAGGTGTGGAGGTTTGTGGCCAGGTCCAAGGACCCCTGGGCAGATGCCTCAGACGAACTGGTGGCCCTGTGGGGTCAGTATCACCTGCTATATGCTTACCCTCCGCTGCAGTTGCTGCCTCCCCTGCTTCGCAGGGTGGAGGCCGAGGGCATTTTGGTGATCCTCATTGCTCCGGATTGGCCACAGCGTCATTGGTACGCCGATCTTGTGCGACTACTCGTGGACGTTCCTTGGTGACTGCCTCTGCGGGAGGACCTTCTGTCCCAAGGTCCCATACTTCATCCTTCTTTGCAGTCCTTGGCTTTAACGACATGGCTATTGAAAGCCGGGTGCTGAGGGACCGAGGTCTCTCAGATTCGGTCATCTCAACCATGTTGAGGTCCTGGAAGTCTTCCTCTAGAAAGATATATCACCGTACCTGAAAAGCTTACATTGCTATGTGCGAGGAGCTAGATTGGCGTCCACGGACGTATTCCGTTCCCAGGATTCTGCTGTTCTTACAGTGTGGTGTGACCCAAAAGCTGGCTTTGAGTACCATCAAGGGTCAAATTTCGGCCCTGGCTGTCTTCTTTCAATGACCGCTAGCGGGCTCCCCCCTGTCAAACCTCCTCTCCCTCCTTGGGATCTGAATTTGGTGCTCTCGGTTCTTCAAGAACCTCCTTTTGAAAACATCAGAGATATCCCTCTCTTGATGTTGTCTCAGAAGGTGGCTTTCCTGGTAGCCATTACTTCTGTCAGACGGGTGTCTGAATTGGCTGCATTGTCTTGCAAGCCGCCTTACTTGGTCATCCATAAGGCTGTATTGTGTCCGCAACCTTCTTTTCTACCAAAGGTGGTCTCGGCCTTTCACCTTAATGAGGACATTGTCCTGCCATCCTTGTGTCCTCATCCGTCGCATCCGTGGGTGTACCTGTCCGTTACTGCTCCCATTCGGAAGTCTGACTCGCTGTTTGTGGCTGTGTCAGGCCCACAACAGGGCCAAGCGGTTTCCCCTGCCACTTTTTCTAGGTTGATCAGGCAGACCGTCATACAGGCCTATGCCCTTAAGGGACGGGCGCCTCCCTTTCCGGTTACGGCGCATTCCACCAGAGCAATTGGTGCTTCCTGGGCTTTCCGACATCAAGCGTCGGCTGCACAAGTGTGCAAGGCGGCGACCTGGTCATCCGCACATACCTTTTCTAAGTTTTACAAGGTTGATGTGGCTGCATCTTCTGATGCTTCCTTCGGGCGCAAGGTGTTTCAGGCTGCTGTTTAAGTTGCAACTCCTCCGTTGAGGAGCTCTGCTTGTTTGGAGTGAAGTTTGGTTTTCCTTTCTCTTAGCTCCCACCCCTCTTTTGGACACTGCTTTGGGACATCCCACTTGTCAAATATTAAGAGGCTGTGTCAGTCCATGGACGGTAAGAGAATATAAGATTTTTGTACTCACCGTAAAATCTGTTTATCTGACGTCCATGGACTGACACAGCACCCACCCTTCCTTTAAGGTTTGTACTGCTTTGTTACGAACTGAGGGCTGCTGGCTGCAGGTGGGTGGGTGATGTCCAAAGGGACCGCCCCCTGGGTGGGGCTGTTCAGCTCTGCCTAGTTCTCTCCTGCAAACAGGGACATAAATCCACTTGTCAAATATTAAGAGGCAGTGTCAGTCCATGGACATCAGAGAAACAGATTTTACAGTGAGTACAAAAATCTTAATTTTTTATAAATCTAAGCTGGGCCCCTATCTCATCATGATATCACAAAATATACTATGTACATCATCTTCCCACAAAAACATATACATATATATACAGTGGGGCAAAAAAGTATTTAGTCAGCCACCAACTGTGCAAGTTCTCCCACTTAAAAAGATGAGAGAGGCCTGTAAATGTCATCATAGGTATACCTTAACTTTGAGAGACAAAATGTGGAAACAAATCCAGACAATCACATTGTCTGATTTGGAAAGAATTTATTTGCAAATTATGGTGGAAAATAAATATTTGGTCACCTACAAACAAGCAAGATTTCTGAGTGAGTGAGTAACTTGTATAGCGCTACAAATGCGAACTAAATCGCCTCAAGACGCTTATTTCCATCCGGTGTCGTCCTGATCCTTCAGAAGAGGTGGGTCTTACGTTTTTTCCAAAAGGCCCGATGGTTTTCTTCCATGCGGATGTTGGTAGGTAGATCGTTCCATAGCCGTGGTCCTTGGACTGAATTCTTCGTTCTCCCTTTGATTTGTAGTGGGACTTGGGGATGTGGAGGAAGTTTTGGTTAGTTGAACGGAGAATGCGATTGGGGGTGTAGTGTGTTATTTTCTCGCATAAGTATTGAGGAGCGTTTCCTTGTGTGTGTGTGTGGGTGAGACAGAGAGGGTCTTGAATATGACCCGATCTTTTACGGTTAGCCAATGTAGGGTCCTCAGGGATGGGGTGATTGATTCCCAGGGTTTTTTCCCCGTTACCAGGCTGGCTGCCGTGTTCTGGACGACTTGTAGGCGTGAAATCTGGTATTTAGGTAATCCTAGGTAAAGGAAGTTTGCGTAGTCGAGTCAGGAATTGATGATTGTTCCGACTACTACTGCTGTGTTCTCTTCTGGGATGAAGGGGATGAGTCTATGCAGTAGGCGGAGAAGATGGTGGGATCCGCTGACTACTGATCCTATTTGTGCATCCATTGACATCTCTGAGTCAAAGATGACTCAGAGGCTTTTGACTTTGGAGCTTGGGGTGATGATCTGTCCAAGGATGGTGGGTGGTGTCCATGAAGCCCTAGCTTTTGTCTTTCGGTTTGCGTGGAGGAAAATAAGTTTTGTTTTAGATCCATTGAGTTTGAGGGAGCTCTCCATCATCCAATCATCGATCAATGCGAGGCATTTTTCTAATCCGTGATATTGGTAAAATATTTTTGGTGATGCGAAGGTAGAGTTGAGTGTCGTCAGCGTAGGAGTGGTAGCCGAGGTCCTGTTTGCTGATGATTTTGAGGAGTGGGCGGAGATAGATGTTGAAGAGCACGGGTGACAGGGGTGATCCTTGAGGGACTCCGCAAGAAATGGTATGCGTTTCTGAGGTGAAAGCTCCTAGTTTCACTAAGAACGATTTTCTAGGAAGGATGCAAACCAGGGTAAATCTGAGTCTGTGACTCCGGCTACTTCTTTAAGGCGAATGAGTAGAGTTTTGTGGTCTACTGTGTCTAACGCTGCACTGAGGTCCAGCAGCACCAGGAGACATGATTCTCCGTCATCTGCTGCTTCGAGGGCATCATCTTATATTTTGAGCAGTGCCATTTCTGTGCCATGGCCTGGGCGGAAGCCTGATTGTAGTGGGTCCAAGAGTTTGTGGGTGTCCAAGTGAAGTTGTAGCTGTTGTACTACTGCTTTCTCAATAATCTTGGAGATGGTCTTAAGGCTTGTCTCCAATCTGCGGTAGTTTTGGTCTTTGGGGTCGAGGTTAGTTTTCTTTAGGAGGGGTTTGATTATGCCTTGCTTTGGGGAGATCGGAACCATACCTTCGTTGAACGATTGATTTACAAGATGTGTTATAGTGGGTGCCAGGATGTCGGTACATTATTTCAGGAGTTTTGTAGAAATTATGTCATCTGGTGATGTGCTGTCTCGGAGGCTTCTGATTATGTTTTTGGTGGGGTCGATGGTGATTGGGACCAGTGAAAATTTTGTCGATTGTAGAATATTTGTATTGCTTTCCTCTTCTTGCTTTGGCTGAGTGAGGTTGGTTGTTTTTTTCTGTTTAATTATTTCACCAATGTTTTCGATTTTATCGATAAAAAAATCCGATAGTTAATTACAGAATTCTTGAGTGTCGTTTGCTGGCGGCTCTAGGCAGGTAGGGTTCCTAGTCTGAGCGACTAGTTTGAAAAGTTCACTTGGACGATTTAGGGCTTTTTAGATGGTGTTTGAGAAGTGTAATTTTTTTTGCTTTGAAGATTGCTTTGTGGTATGTCTTAGTGAGTGCTTTGTAGTTTGTGTGGTTTTCCTTTGTTGGGTTTCTTCTCCAAGCTCTTCTGCGTTCTTTCTTCAATAATGTAAGAGTGTCATTAAACTAGCCCGAGTTTTTTTTGCGGATAAGTGCTTTGAGTTTCGGAGCAACTGTGTCTGCTGTTTGTAGTAGTGCTTTGTTTAAGGAGTTGAGTGTTTGTTCCGTTGAGTGGTTTTGATTTAGCATTCCTATTCCCGATAGTGTGGTTTTGAAGAGTTCAGAGTGTAGTTTCTTCTGAGATCTTGTCCAGTGTGTTGTTATTGAGTGTTTTGGTTTTTGGAAGAAGGTGTTGGTGGTAATTTTGAATTTGATAGCGTGATGGTTCATCCATTGTAAAAGCATGTTGTCCAGTGTGTTGATGTCTAAATTTTGTTTGAAGATGAGGTCGAGAATGTGACCCGAAACATGCGTGGGCGCATTTATCAGTTGTTGCAGACCTAGTTCTTCCAGTTGGTCGATGCAGGAGGTGGTGATGGGGTCCTGGGTGGAGTTAGCCCAGAGGTTGAAGTCCCAGAGTAGCAGAAAGTTTTTGGTTCTCAAGGTGTATGTCGAGATGAATTTGGTGAAAGGTGTGAGGAGATGTGTCTTTGGTCCCGGTGGTCTGTAGCAAAGCAGTATGTGGACGTTTCCTCGGGTGTTGTTTGAAGTTGCAGAGTGAGTTTTACCATGAAAGGCAATGAGTTCTGTAGAGTTGGTTTAATGATAGAGAGGTGGGATTTGTAGATCACTGCTAGGCCTCCTCCTCCTTGTCCTGTTCTATGCTCGGTTAGGATGCAGTAGTTCTCAGGTACCAATTCTGTTAGGATGGTGTTACAGTCAGGTGTAAGCCAGCTTTCCGTGATAAAGAGGCAATCTGTGTTGTTTTTGTGTGATGAAGTCGTGGATTTTCTGTCTGTGCTTGACTGCAGATCTGGTGTTGATCAGGGCACATAAGTGTTGTAGTTGAAGTGGTGCCTTGCTGTTTTTGGTGGTCGATTGATTCTTAGAAGTTGTTCTTTTCGTAGTATTTTTTGGGTGGAGGTTGGTAGTGTTGAGGCGGCATTCTTTAGACTGTGGAGGGTGTCTGCTGGGTATTTAATGTTGCACATGGTGGGAAGAAGCTGATGGTGATGGAATGATGCGATGATGAAACCGATGAAGTGAAGATGACAAGGCGATGATGATCCCGAAGATGCGGCTGACGATAGGATAGTGATGATGATGACGCAATGGTGGTGATGGCGATGATGACAGATGCTGGAACCCAGACTGACCTAACCGCCCCCCGTTGATCCAGAGGAAGGCGAAATAACCCCCGTCGAGCTTGGCCAATTGGCTGCAGCAGGGGGAAAAAAAATCCTTCCTGATCCCCGAGAGGCCATCGGGTGAACCCTGGATCAACTGCCTATAATTGGTTGAGCCCGATGTACTTACCTAGCTGATGATGGTACAGAGATGAGGATGATGAGGGGGGATGGAAAGGATGTCAGGGTGTTGGTGGTGAGAGTGCTCGGGTGTACCAAGATGGCCGCTACTTACCAGGGCGGATCCCTGGATTGACCTTTGGGTTGCCGATTATGGGTGGCCCCGGCAGGGGTTGCTTGCATATAGTCAGTACCAGGTGAGTCCTGTGATTTTTGTGCTGGATGGCTAATTGGGGGGTCGGGGCGAGTGTTGCCTGGTGACTACCGGTGCGGCTTCAGGGAGGTCTGGAGAAGGAAATTGGGGGGAAAAAGATGATGGGATGGCGGAGCTAGGCCGCAGCCGCGGTCTGTCCTGCGAGTCTGGCGGTCAAGCAGGAGGATGCCCGGATGGCGGCAGGCGACGGGCGGCGCTATGGTAAGCTGGGGGAGCAGGGCTGGGGGAGAACCGGGTCTAGGGGAAGCTATAGACCGCCAGGCTCGCGTTTGCTGGGGGATAGGATGCCGGAAAATCCGTGGATGTGTCCTGGACAGCCGGATGGCTGGAGCTCCTGTCACACACACGTCCATTCCGCTGGACCGTGTGTGTAACTCAGATGTCTGCGGCCGGAGGAGAAAGATACAGCTCTCACAGGCCTGCATCTTCTTTAAGAGGCTCCTCTGTCCTCCACTCAATACCTGTATTAATGGCACCTGTTTGAACTTGTTGTTAGTATAAAAGACACCTGTCCACAACCTCAAACAGTCACACTCCAAACTCCACTATGGTGAAGACCAAAGAGCTGTCGAAGGACACCAGAAACACAATTGTAGACCTGCACCAGGCTGGGAAGACTGACTCTGCAATAGGCAAGCAGCTTGGTGTGAAGAAATCAACTGTGGGAGCAATAATTAGAAAATGGAAGACATGCAAGACCACTGATAATCTCCCTCGATCTGGGGCTCCACGCAATATCTCACCCCGTGGGGTCAAAATGATCACAAGAACGGTGAGCAAAAATCCCAGAACCACACGGGGGGACCTAGTGAATGACCTGCAGAGAGCTGGGACCAACGTAACAAAGGCTACCATCAGTAACACACTACGCCGCCAGGGACTCGGATCCTGCAGTGCCAGACGTGTCCCCCTGCTTAAGCCAGTACATGTCCGGGCCCGTCTGAGATTTGCTAGAGAGCATCTGGATGATCCAGAAGAGGATTGGGAGAATGTCATATGGTCAGACAGATGAAACCAAAGTAGAACTGTTTGGTAGTAACACAACTCGTCATGTTTGGAGGAGAGAGAATGCTGAGTTGCAACCAAAGAACATCATGCTTTGGGGCTGTTTCTCTGCAAAGGGAACAGGACGACTGATCCATATACATGAAAGAATAAATGGGGCCATGTATCGTGAGATTTTGAGTGCAAACCTCCTCTTATCATCAAGGGCATTGAAGATGAAGCGTGGCTGGGTCTTTCAGCATGACAATGATCCCAAACACACCGCCCGGGCAACGAAGGAGTGGCTTCGTAAGAAGCATTTTAAGGGCCTGGAGTGGCCTAGCCAGTCTCCAGATCTCACCCCCATAGAAAACCTTTGGAGGGAGTTGAAAGTCCTTGTTGCCCCAAAACCTCACTGCTCTAGAGGAGATCTGCATGGAGGAATGGCCCAACATACCAGCAACAGTGTGTGACAACCTTGTGAAGACTTACAGAAAACGTTTGACCTCTGTCATTGCCAACAAAGGATATATAACAAAGTCCAATGTGATTGTCTGGATTTGTTTCCACATTTTGTCTCTCATAGTTGAGGTATACCTATGATGACAATTACAGGCCTCTCATCTTTTTAAGTGGGAGAACTTGCACAATTAGTGGCTGATTAAATACTTTTTTGACCCACTGTATATATATTTATATACAGACACACGTGTGTGTCTGTATATATAATATATATATATTGGTGTTTTCCAACAGGTCATGTTTTCAAGATTTCCAATATTTTGCACAGGTGATTGGATCGGTTTCACTGCCTTAGTAATTACCACAGCCGTTCCATCTGAGGAAAATCCTGAAAACAAGACCTGTTGGGGTGCCTTAAGGACTGGAGTTGAGAAACACTGATATATATATATATATATATATATATATATATATATACACACACACACACACAGTGCCTTGCAAAAGTATTCACCCCCCCCCCCCTTGGCATTTTTCGTGTTTTGTTGCCTCACAACCTGGAATTAACATGGACTGATTGAGGATTTGCATCATTTAATTTACAGAACATGCCCACAACTTTGAAGATGATTTATTAATTTTTTTTATTGTGAAGCAAACAGCAAATAGCATAAAATAACAGAAAAAGTCAATGTGCATAGCTATTCACCCCCCTAAAGTCAATACTTTGCAGAGCCCCCTTTTGTGGCTATCACAGCTCCAAGTCGCTATGAGCATGCCACATCGTCTGACCACAGATTTTCTATTGGATTGAGGTCTGGCCTTTGACTAGGCCATTCCAACATATTTACATGTTTCCCCTTTAAACCACTCAAGTGTTGCTTTAGCAGTGTGTTTGGGGTCATTGTCCTGCTGAAAGGTGAACCTCCGTCCTAGCCTCAAATCACACACAGAGTGGTACAGGTTTTGCTCAAGAATATCCCTGTATTTAGCACCATCCATCTTTCCCTCAACTCTGACCAGTTTCCCAGTCCAGACTGCTGAAAAACATCCCCACAGCATGATGCTGCCACCACCATGTTTCACTGTGGGGATGGTGTTCTTTGGATGATGTGATGTGTTGGATTTGCGCCAGACATAGCGTTTTCTTTGATGGCCAAAACGTTCAATTTTAGTCTCATCAGACCAGAGCACCTTCCTCCATACATTTTGGGAGTCTCCTACATGCCTTTTCGCAAACTCAAAACGTGCCATTTTGTTTTTTGCTGAAAGTAATGGCTTTCTTCTGGCCACTCTGCCATAAAGCCCAACTCTATGGAGCATACGGCCTATTGTCATCCTATGTACAGATACTCCAGTCTCTGCTGTAGAACTCTGAAGCTCCTCCAGGGTTACCTTAGGTCTCTGTGCTGCCTCTCTGATTAATGCCCTCCTTACCCGGTCCGTGAGTTTTGGTGTGCGGCCGTCTCTTGGCAGGTTTGCTGTTGTGCCATGTTCTTTCCATGTGGTTATGATAGATTTGATGGTGCTCCTAGGGATCATCAAAGATTTGGATATTTTTTTAAAACCTAACCCTGATTTGTACTTCTCAACAACATTGTCCCTTACTTGTTTGGAGAGTTCCTTGGTCTTCATGGCAGTGTTTTGTTAGTGGCGCCTCTTGCTTAGGTGTTGCAGCCTCTGGGGCCTTTCAAAAAGGTGTGTATATGTATCATGTGACACTTAGATTGCACACAGGTGGACATCATTTCACTAATTATGTGACTTCTGAAGGTAATTGGTTGCACCAGAGCTCTTTATGGGCTTCATAACAAAGGAGGGGGGGGGGGAATACATACGCAAAATGCCAATTATCAGTTATTTATTTCTGAAAAATAGTTTTATGTATATATTTTTTTAATTTTACTTCAACTTAGACTATTGTGTTCTGATCCATCACATATAATTCAGATTAAAAAAACATTGAACTAAAGGCTGTAATGTAACAAAATTGTTAAAAAGCCAAGGGGCTGAATACTTTTGCAAGGCACTGAACTTACACGTACACATATATATATATATATATATATATATATATATATATATATATATATATATATATATATATATATATATCTATATCCAATGGGGCATGGTAATTTAATTAGTGTCCTTTAGAGAGTTCCCTTGAAGCTCCTTGTTATAAATATAAATTTTAAAATCTCCACATCACTTCCAACTTTCGTTTTGGTAAAGGGGATAACTTTGTGGGAACCACTTGTGAGCTACCTAGTTGTCCGGATACCCATACTGGTTTTGTGAGGTAGGGGCAAGAACCAGCGCTAATGTTAAAGCTATAACTAATTTTACCCTCTAGAAATGTATCATTAAGTTCTATTGACAAGTGTCTGTTTGGAGTCTTTGCAAGTTTTTCAAATTTCCTCATGCCAATACGAACATTATATATAACATGTACCGCTGCCACTGCTGGGGTACTAAGGCTCAGTGGAGATTTAGAGCAGACCCAGCAATTGGTCCTGTTTGCTTTCTTAGCTAGTTGGAGGTGCACTTTAAACAATATGTTGGGATGTTGTTAATCGTTACCCCTGCTAAAATACACTAAGATAAAGACATAAATAAGATACTCCTTCTTTCTTTGGTGTAGTTGAGCAGCTTCTTGCAGTGGCTGGCGTGGATCCTGTTGTCCCATTCCTCAAGCTTCTTTACAATGACCCAGTCACCTGGAACTATTAACAAAAGGGTTCTTGGCGTCTGGGATGGGGAGTCTCTTTCACCGGACTGATGGTTGTTGACTCATGTTCCATCAAAGAAAGATAGTCGTGGTGATCCTACTAGGTCACAAACTTGGTTAGAATTAGAGAGGTTATTATTGTTTTAAAATTGTCATTCTCTCCCCCCCTTTTCTTCTTCCACACAAACAGGAAGAAGAGACGCAGGGTTTAGAATGGTGCAAAAAAACAAAATAATTAAATAGCCTATTAGGCGTGTGTATTTATGCATGTGTGTAGCTATCTACATACACCTGCTTTATATGTACATACATTTTCAGGGACTCGCTGAATCTGAAAAAGATAACTTGTAAACAAAAGTTATTACTCTATCAAACAATACAACATTCTTATGTGTTCATTGGTAAATGGTCACTGACCTTCGCACTTTGCAAACAATAGTGGAACGGGAACCTCCTGGCAGACAATAGGAATAGTAAACACTGGCAGTGTTTTGCCAATAACTGTTACACCCAATACATTCATCTTCCAAACTTCCAAATTCACTGACCAGCCCTCCACAGTTAAATATTTTAGAATATGGGATTCATCCTTTCACTGAAAGAGCCAAACTTTTACCTACTTGCAGGTTAAATTTCCACTTTGACCACAATAGGAATATTTCAATTTGTTCATTCTTCAAAACCACCAACAACAAAACTCTCTAACACTTAGTTTCATGTTCCTACAAAAATACAATGGCTGCAACCAGCAGGAGGGCCCCCACGGTGAGTTCTAACACATTACTACATACAAACAATGAGAAGAATAAGACAAACATTTAGATACAAATGCAAGGGAGATATTTCATAGTTACTGTGACAGAATCCACTGTCACTGTGTGTTTTGGAGGGGGCTGTGGGCTGGCCTCCTACCCACAGACTATGGCTCAGCAGAGAACGGGAGATTTGGAGGGCTATTTGGCGTCTGCTACCACCAAGACAAGACGCCACCTCCAGACATTTGTGTCTGCGGTCGCCGGTTCATTGGAACTGGGTGAACGCGGTATCTGTGGCCGGGCTCGTGGAGTCATTTCGGGCTAGTTAAACCTATTGGCCCAGCTGGGCTAAATATATACTTTTATTCCACAAACAATGTACTTTTAGCTGATAAAGGCATATACAAGATGGCGGTATGCCCAAAGCGTGGGGCTACGAGACTTGGGGACAAAATAGCATTGGGATAATGTAAGGCAGGTCCCTATATCGGCTGTATCCCATCTCCCCCTCATGTTATTGTGTGTAATTATGTTAGGTCATGGCACGTAGACAAAAGGTGTGGCGACGCACCCCAGTGGGGGATGTGTAAGGAGGGGCTGCCTGCTTATCATAATCCCTTTGTGTTTCAACTGTAGTTTCTGTTTCAATGTTTAAGTGTTGAGTTCCCATTGGTTCTTCCTTGTCCCTTACCCCCTCTATGACACGGCTAAGGGGAGTGTTTAAAGGTGAATGTTTTGTATTTAATAAACATACTACTTTAAAAAAAAAAAAACAAGACAAAAACCAGTGAGAGCAAAGACAAAAGTAGTTTGTTGCTAGTTTAGGCTTTACCCAGCAACATTCTTTCCGGTGGGCTAAAATGATACACACTACAAAAGAATTTGGAATTCATTTACCTTTTAGGTAGCTAAATCCTAATTAATGTGGAAGAATTTTAACCAGATAAACATGTACTAGGTATCCAATCCATTCATCATTATAGATTTCTGAAGCCATAGCTGAGCTACTTCCAAGGTCTTTTTATGTGTTTTAAAGGTTTTTTTTGTACTTAATAAACAGTTTTTATGCTCTGCATGTTGAACCCTCAACACCTGTGTGGATTGCCTTGTGACTGGGGGTTAAGGGCTGGTTATGGCGAGTCTGCCGGCCGTGGGTGTGTTTGAAGAACAGGAGACACAGGTCTGGCGGAGGTGCCCAGCCGGTGTATCCGAGATCCATCACATTGGTGGCAGCAGTGGGATGTCTCCTGCAGTCCAGGACATCCAAACCACCACGGGATTCAAGATCCGGGCAGCCGCCGAGGAGCTGTACGGGTACCAGCCAGCATGAGTGCGGAGTTCGGGAGGAGGCTGCAAGGCATGCGGAAGCAACATCGGGGACCAGCGACGGAGCTCCACAGTTATGTACTGGACGCAGTACCATGCGCGAGAGGTGTTCCTGAGGGAACGACCGTGAGATGAGTGGAAGACAGAGCTCGTAAGATTGGTCCAGGAGCAGATGAGGCTGGACTCCAGCTACAGAGCCCTCCCGTGGTTTGCAGCTCAACTGTGACCAGGTAAAGCAGATGGCAACCCGACAGAAGGCATTGGCTACGGTGGCGTGGGGCTGCTCCTTCAAAAAATGTACGGAGACCAAGACTTTGGGAGCAACGGGGAGTGGCGGCTCAAAGACATCCTGGACTTCCGAGAGGAGGTGCTGTACCTCCCTGAGGAGGGGCTGCCTGCTTATCATAATCCCTTTTGTGTTTCAACTGTAGTTTCTGTTTCAATGTACAAGTGTTGAGTTCCCATTGGTTCTTCCTTGTCCCCTACCCCCTCTATGACACGGCTAAGGGGAGTGTTTAAAGGTGAATGTTTTGTATTTAATAAACATACTACTTTAAAAAAAAAACAAGACAAAAACCAGTGAGAGCAAAGACAAAAGTAGTTTGTTGCTAGTTTAAGCTTTACCCAGCAACATTCTTTCCGGTGGGCTAAAATGATACACACTACAAAAGAATTTGGAATTCATTTACCTTTTAGGTAGCTAAATCCTAATTAATGTGGAAGAATTTTAACCAGATAAACATGTACTAGGTATCCAATCCATTCATCATTATAGATTTCTGAAGCCATAGCTGAGCTACTTCCAAGGTCTTTTTATTCTGGAGTCTCGTTTTAAACTCAGTGATGAGTTTTTCCCACCTTCCAAAGGAATACACCATGCTGTACCCTCTGACCATATATGCCAACTTCTAAGGGCCTTAGCCCCATACCCAGATTTCATGTACTATGCAGCTGTCTGGCTGGGGGGGCCTGGTTCCCCCCCTGCATGGACGGCCCATTGCCCATACGATTCGAAACACTTTTTGGCAGACTCTGCATCCAGAGACCCCTTTGTGCTTTACCTTTGGAGCGGTTATGGTTTGCGCCTTTATCACTATAACCGGCCCCCAGAATTCCAAATATTCTTCACGGCCTGACCGGTCTGCTAGAAACTACTCCTCACGCTATATGCTAATACAATCGCACTCCAGATTTCCAACTATTCTTCACGGCCTGACCGGTCTCACGTTATACAGCCCTATAAACGTGTTCGTCAGACAACCACAAAGCACAATGAAATCCTCCGCTACACAAACTATATTATGGCTTTTTTCTATCTGTACCTAGATGTTAAAACAACAATGGGGATGCCTCCTACTGTTTACTCACAGAATGTTTACTCTCTACCCAAAACTGAATTGCAGTATAAAACAACTGGAATTAAATGTAAACACTGAAGTGATTCTACTTGCGGATTGTCACTTGCCTGCTACAATTGTCACTTTCCTGCCAATGTGGGGATTGTCACGTCCTGTGTCAGAGTGAAGTCAGGCAGCAGAGAGATGATGTAATCTCTCTGCTGCCCGCGGCTGTCTGCACAGTGAGGGCGGAACTGCAGGGATGCAGGGTGGGCGCCGGGCAGTGAGAGATGTCATCTCTCTGCACCCCCACCCACCGGCCAGCTGATTGACCAGCTGCCCACTCACCTGCTGACTGGCCCACCCGCTCACCCACCGAGCAGCCTGCCCGTTCACTTACCCGCCATGTCTACCGCTCACTCACCCACCTGCCGAGCTGCCCACCCGCCGAGCCATCCGCTCACTCACCCGCTGACTGGTTGCCGCTCACCCGCAACTTGGGTGGGGCGATTGCCCCGTTGTCCCAACCCCCCCCCCGGATCTGCCCCTGTACCGAACCCAAGACTTTTGAGACAAAAATCTGAAGAAAGATCAGACACTCCATCCCCCCAAGTTCTGTTCAAAGGAAGGAGAAGCATATCTAGCAAGCTCCTTTGCAACAGACATCAACTGACTATCTCTGGCCCAGAAAGGAAGGGTGCACGCCTTCTCCTCCTGGACACCAGAAACCTTTGCAGCTTTACTCTTCCTAAACTGTGTACACAGCATTTTTCATCAGCACAAGCAACAAAACACACCACAGAAAACAGGTCTGCTTCAGTAGAATTTTTAGCGCAAATCTAGGCCATGAGCCCCCAATGTTTTGCTTGCTTCTATCAAGGTTCTTGCGGTAAAACCAAAGAAGGTGAGACTTCTGTAGTGTATCAATGCTTTACTAAACAGAAAAGCTGCACATACAACTGTGGGATACACAATAAAACACAACTCATAGCTTACAAAAATATGGCTACAAATATAAGCAATAAGTAAACTAAACAAGTTACTCAACTTGGGGTTTAAGATGTAATGTCCTTCATGGTTCCTTGCTCAGTCCAACTCAAAACATCTCAAACGCTCCAGCTTCTGGCAGCCATGTCTTCCTCTTTGTCCTTTCAAAACACAACTCCCTTTGTCTCCACATGGTTGTTTCAAAACCTAATCTTGTCCCCCCAACTTCCTGCTTACATCACATCCTGCAGAGAACTTCCTGTCCTCTGCTCAGCTTCAGAAACCTATCCAACTGGTTTATTTACATATCAATGGAGGGGGCCTTCGCTTGTAATACATGGCCTAAAATATATCTAACTTCATATTATGGCTATCAAGACACTACAATTACACATACCACCTATTGACTTTATAGCATAATATAGGAAACTTCAACATCTCTTAAAGCCTTTTGTCCATATCAATGGAGGGGGCCTTCGCTTGTAATACATGGCCTAAAATATATCTAACTTCATATTATGGCTATCAAGACACTACAATTACACATACCACCTATTGACTTTATAGCATAATATAGGAAACTTCAACATCTCTTAAAGCCTCTTGTCCAGGAAAGGGCAAAATATCCCACCCCTCCCCCCCCCCCCCGTATTGTAAATGGGAGGAAAAAATTCCCTTTCATCCCCTGTATCTTCTGGGCAGTAAGACTATTTTCATTTGAGATTGAAATATTGCACAAAGCAACTAAAGCCAAAAACTGAAATTCCTGTAAAAAGATTACTTAATTTCTCTAAAATGCTAAAATTCAGCCCAAAAGCAGAATCATTTCACCAAAGTTTAGCGGAAAGAAAATTGTCAGTACTACCAACTGAAATTCAGTCGCTAATCCCGCCAAAAACCAGCACAAACTGAAATTTCTCCCCACAAAACCTGACTACACGAAATTAACACTTAACCACTTGCCGACCAGCCACCGTCATACGGCGGCAGGTCGGCTCGTTCCCACGCATCGCCGTACCTGTACGTCAGCCTGCACAGTGGGGGACCCGATGCGAGTGGCCGACGGAACTGATGTCTGCCGGCCACCCGTGATTGTGGGCACAAGAGCCATAATGGGGATCTGTGTATGTAAACTTGCAAATCCCCATTCTGACAGGAGAGGAGAGACAGATCTGCTGTTCCTAGTAATTGGGAACAACGATCTGTCTCCTCCAGTTAATGGTGTTCCCCCCACAGTTAGAAACACACATGAGGGAACACCATTAAACCATTAATCCCCCCTAGTGTTAACCTATTCCATACCAGTGACATTTACACAGTAATTAGTGCAGTTTTATAGCACTGATCGCTGTATAAATGTCAATGGTCCCAAAAAAGTGTCAAAAGTTCGATCTGTCCACCGTAATGTCGCAGCCCCGCTAAAAATCGCAGATTGCCAGTCAAAAAAATAAATAAAATTGCCATAAATCTATCCCCTATTTTGTAGACGCTATAACTTTTGCGCAAATCAATCAATATACGCTTATTGCGATTTTTTTTTTTTACCAAAAAATATGTAGAAGAATACATATTGGCCTAAACTGATGACTTAAAAAAATGTTTTCAAAATTGTTGCTCTTTTTTTTGTTTATAGCGCAAAATACCACCAAAAGAAAGCTCTTTGTGGGGGGAAAAAAATGCAATTGTCAGTTAAAGCGACGCAGTGCCATATCGCAAAAAATGGCCAGGTCATTAAGGGGGCAAATCCTTTCGGTCCTTAAGTGGTTAAACGTATACAGACTAAACATTTTAGGCTATATTAATTTGGGCCTATAGAGGACTAAAATATAGGTTGTTTAACCAATATATCCAAAAATGCCTAAGTTATATAAAACGCAAAATAATACAACTTAAACCTACACTCCTGTTCCCAATATCCCAAATTCAAATAATAAGAAAGTTGAAGGTCAACAGATCCACAGGACAATCGGCAATCCTGGCTGCATGCTTGATCTTTTCATAGCTCAAAACAATAGAGCTTCCCCCATGCTATTGATAGTCCTGTATCCCAGAGACCACCCACAGGATGTAGTCACAGGGTGTAGCCCTCTTAAACCACTAACAGGTCACACACACACACACACACACACACACACACACACACACACACACACACACACACATACATACATACATACACACAGAAATTTTTATTAATGTACCGTATATACTCGAGTATAAGCCAACCCGAGTATAAGCCGAGGTAGCTACTTTTACCACAAAAAAACTGGGAAAACGTATTGACTCGAGTATAAGCCTAGGGGGGAAATGTGCCCATTGCCACCTCACTGTGCCAATTGCCCGACCTTACTGTGCCCATTGCCATCTTACTGTGCCCATTGCCACCTCACTGTGCCCATTGCCACCTCACTGTCCCCGCGTCAGTCAGTGTACCTGAAAATCTTCTTATTCCGCGGCCGGCGTCCATTGTTTAAATCTCGCGGCTTTCTTCTGGTCCCTTCCGTGATAGGCGTTTCCAGCAAACACTGTGTTGAGTGTTGCGCCTATCACGGAGATCCTCTCATTTTCGGACTCTGTTTCCCAGCAGGCACTGTGTTCAGTGTTCCGCCAATCACGGGCGTCGGACAAGAGAACGTCCATGATAGGCGCAACACTCAACACAGTGTTTGCTGGAAACGTCTATCGCGGAAGGGACCAGAAGAAAGCCACGAGATTTAAACAATGGACGCTGGCCGCGGAATAAGAAGATTTTCAGGTACTGACTCGAGTATAAGCCGGGGGTATACTTTCAGCCCTAAAAAAGGGCTGAAAAACTTGGCTTATACTCGAGTATATACGGTATATTGTCAGATATCCCCCAGTGTCAGTTTTGAAGTTTCTAAGCCAGGCTCTGCATTTTCTGTGGGCTTTAAAGGTGCCTCCCCTGATTCTTTGGACAGCAAAGTCAGGTTCTCTGCCTCTCTAATCGCACAGAAGATAGTACTGGTGACTGCACTGATTATTTCCACCAGAGAAACGTTTAAAATTGAGGACTCTGCTGGGGTGGCCAATGACGCGCATTTCCTCTTTGGTATGTACAAGCCGGCTAGGTTTTTCCTTACCCCACATACTTTAATAAGTTTATTCAATTGGGAACGTCCGAATTGTCCTTTTGTGGTTCCGTATCGCTTTGCGGTATGTTACCCCTTTTGGGAAAGCCCTTCGGAAGAAGTGGACCTCCCCTCCCTTGGTGGATCCCCCTGTTTTGAGGTTAAATAAAGCACCCATGATACCATTGGAGGAGTCTCCCTCATTTAAGGATCCTGTGGGCCGCTGGGCAGAATCGGTCACCATCTATCTTTACCATTGCGGGGTCGGCATTGCGGCCTGTTCTGGCCCCGGCCCTGGTGTTTCAGATGCTTACTGAATGGGCCAAGGGCCTGCAGCAAAGTTTGTCCTCCTGATAAGTGGATTGGGTGTATGTGTAATGCGCTCCCTGCAGGACTTCGGATGGGTCCTGAACCTCAAGAAGTCTGCCCTTACCCCGACCAGGAGGAGGAAGTGTCTGGGGCCCTGGGCCTGAGTCTCGACTCAAAGCAGGCCACAGTGATTCTCCTGGCGGACAAGCTCCAAAAGCTTTGGACTGCGATTAATATTTTCCCGCAAGCAGTCCTCCCCTGTCATCTTGCATGCAAGCTTTGGGTCTTATGGTGTCCGCCGTCAAGGCGATCCCATGTGCGTAGTTCCGTAAGAGAGAACTGCAGAGGGCAATCCTGTTGACAATTGACAAATCTCCGGCTTCCCTGAACAGCAAGATTAATCTGGGCTGGTTGACGAGGTCCTCCCTCCACTGGTGGCTCCGGTTTCCTCCCCCACAGACCTGGAAGTCCTTTTCCCCCTTCACTGGATGGTAGTCACTATGAATGCCGGTCTGGTTGGGAAGGTGTCCTGGGTTCGAAATCGGCACTAGAGCGCTGAACTCCGGAGGAGGCTCTGCTACCCATCAACATCCTGTGACTGCAAGCGACCAGGCTGTCACTGGACCACTGGATGAATTGTCTCCGGGGGGCTCCTGGTCGGGAGTCAGTCGGACAGTGGCTTACAGTATGTCAAAGATTTAAAAAAACACACAAGGCTTGTGTGGAAATCAGTGCTAAAAACCTGGCAGTTGCAACAGTGGTGTACAAACACTCATATATATTTATTGTAAAAGAGAGACATCAATTGATGCAAATAAAGTTATAAAAAACAAAAAAGGATCTCAAAAGAATGTTCTGGTGGGTGAACCCCTTTAAGTTAGTCTCTGGTGTAAATGCTGCAGTGGGTAGTGAGGCTGCTTCAGGCACAGGCTGGGGACCCAGAAACTGTGAGAGATAAAGGCAAGAAAGGGAAGAGAAAGCGCCAGGCAATTCCTAGTGCAGCATTATTTTATTAACCACTTAAGCCCCGGACCATTTGGTAGCTAGAGGACCAGAGGTGATTTCAGAATTTTGCACTGCGCTGCTTTAACTGTAAATTGTGCGGACATGCAATGTTGTACCCAAACTAAATTTGCGTCCTTTTCTTCCCACAAATAGAGCTTTCTTTTAATGGTATTTGATTGTCTCTGCGATTTTTATTTTTTGCGATATAATGGAAAAAGACCGAAAATTTAGAAAAAAATATTTTCTACTGTTTGTTATAAGAAAAATTGAATAAACTCAATTTTAGTCATACATTTAGGCCAAAATGTATTTAGCCACATGTCTTTAGTAAAAAAAATGTCAATAAGCGTATATTTATTGGTTTGCGCAAAAGTTATAGCGTTTACAAACTAGGGTACATTTTCTGGAATTTACATCTCATTTCTTGAGGTGCTAAAATGGCAGGGCAGTACAAACCCCCCCCCCCCCAAATGACCCCATTTTGGAAAGTAGACACCCCAAGGAAATTGCTGAGAGGCATGTTGAGCCCATTGAATATTTTTTTTTGTCCCAATTGATTGAATAATGACAAAAAAAAAAAAAATTACAAAAAGTTGTCACTAAATGATATATTGCTCACACATGCCATGGTTATATGTGGAATTGCACCCCAAAATACATTCTGCTGCTTCTCCTGAGTACGGGGATACCACATGTGTGGGACTTTTTGGGAGCCTAGCCACGTACGGGACCCCGGAAACCAAGCACCGCCTTCAGGATTTCTAAGGGCGCAAATTTTTGATTTCACTCCTCACTACCTATCACAGTTTCGAAGGCCATAAAATGCCAAAATAGCACAAAACCCCCCCAAATGACCCCATTTTGGAAAGTAGACACCCCAAGCTATTTGCTGAGAGGCATGTTCAGTCCATGGAATATTTAATATTTTGCCACAAGTTGCGGGAATATGACAAACTTTTTTTTTTTTGCACAAAGTTGTCACTAAATGATATATTGCTCACACATGCCATGGGCATATGTGAAATTACACCCCAAAATACATTCTGCTGCTTCTCCTGAGTACGGGGATACCACATGTGTGGGACTTTTTGGGAGCCTAGCCGCGTACGGGACCCCAAAAACCAAGCACCGCCTTCAAGGTTTCTAAGGGCATACATTTTTGATTTCACTCCTCACTACCTATCACAGTTTTGAAGGCCATAAAATGCCAAGATGGCACAAACCCCCCCCCCCCCCAAATGACCCCATTTTGGAAAGTAGACACCCCAAGCTATTTGCTGAGAGGCATTTTGAGCCCATTGAATTTTTTATTTTTTTGTCCCAAATGATTGAATAATGACAAAAAGAAAAAATAAATAAAAATGTACAAAAAGTTGTCACTAAATGATATATTGCTCAAACATGCCATGGTTATATGTGGAATTTCACCACAAAATACATTTTGCTGCTTCTCCTGAGTACGGGGATACCACATGTTTGGGACTTTTTGAGAGCCTAGCCGCGTACGGGGCCCTGAAAACCAAGCACCGCCTTCAGGATTTCTAAGGGCACAAATTTTTGATTTCACTCCTCACTACCTATTACAGTTTTGAAGGCCATAAAATGCCAAGATAGCCCAAAACCCCCACAAATGACCCCATTTTGGAAAGTAGACACCCCAAGCTATTTGCTGAGAGGCATGGCGAGTATTTTACAGCTCTCATTTGTTTTTGAAAATGAAGAAAGACATTTTTTTTTTTCTTTTTTCAATTTTCAAAACTTTGTGACAAAAAGCGAGATCTGCAAAATACTCAACATACCTCTCAGCAAATAGCTTGGGGTGTCTACTTTCCAAAATGGGGTCATTTGGGGGGGTTTTGTGCCATCTGGGCATTCCATGGCCTCCGAAACTGTGATAGGCAGTGAGGAGTGAAATCAAAAATTTACACCCATAGAAATCCTGAAGGCGGTGCTTGGTTTTCGGTGTCCTGTACGCGGCTAGGCTCCCAAAAAGTCTCACATGTGGTATCCCCGTACTCAGGAGAAGAAACAGAATGTATTTTGGGGTGCAATTCCACATATAACCATGGCATGTTTGAGCAATATATAATTTAGTGACAACTTTTTGTACATTTTTTTTTTTTGTCATTATTCAATCACTTGGGACAAAAAAAAAATATTCAATGGGCTCAACATGCCTCTCAGCAAATAGCTTGAGGTGTCTACTTTCCTAAATGGGGTCATTTGGGGGGGTTTTGAACTGTCCTGGCATTTTATGCACAACATTAGGAAGCTTATGTCACACATCATCCACTCTTCTAACCACTTGAAGACAAAGCCCTTTCTGACACTTTTTGTTTACATGAAAACTTTTTTTTTTTGCAAGAAAATTATGTTGAACCCCAAAACATTATATATTTTTTTAAAGCAAAGGCCCTACAGATTAAAATAGTGGGTGTTGCATTTTTTTTTCCACACAGTATTTGCGAAGCGATTTTTCAAACGCATTTTTTGGGGGAAAAACACACTTTTTTTATTTTTAATGCACTAAAAAACACTATATTGCCTAAATGTTTGATGAAATAAAAAAGATGATTTTAGGCCGAGTACATGGATACCAAACACGACATGCTTTAAAATTGCGCACAAACGCGCAGCGGCGACAAACTACATTCATTTTTAAAAGCATTTAAAAGCCTTTACAGGTTACCACGTTAGATTTACAGAGGAGGTCTACTGCTAAAATTACTGCCCTCGATCTGACCTTCGCGGTGATACCTCGCATGCATGATGCAATTGCTGTTTACATATGACGCTAGACCGACGCTTGCGTTCGCCTTTGCGCAAGAGCAGGGGGGGACAGCGGTGCTTTTTTTTAATTTTATTTTTTTTATTTATTTTGCTTTTTTATTTTATTTTTAAACTGTTCCTTCCATATATTTTTTTTTTTACCATTTTTATTGTTATCTCAGGGAATGTAAATATCCCCTATGATAGCAATAAGTAGTGACAGGTACTCTTTTTTTTGAAAAAATTTGGGGGGTTAGACCCTAGATCTTTCCTCTGCCCTCAAAGCATCTGACCACACCAAGATCGGTGTGATAAAATGCTTTCCCAATTTCCCAATGGCGCTGTTTATATCCGGGGGGGACATTCCCTCCCACTGCTTGTAAAAGCAGTTTAGAGGCTAATTATCTGCTAGAATTGCTTTTACATGAAAGCCGGCCACTGGCTGAAAGGAATGATACCAAGATGATACCTAAACCCGCAGGCATCATTCTGGTATAAACATTCAAAGTCCAGCAACATACCAGTACGTTGCTGGTCCTTGTTGGACATGTATTGTAATCTTTTTTTTCATGCAGCCTGTTGGCTGAACGAAAAAAAGAGATTGATCGGTGGGTATGCCCACCATTAGAATACCTCCCTTCATCCACCCACTTCTAATGATGGGCATATATGCCGAAGCATGGGGGCATCCTCCCGCAAAAAAGTTATGCCGCGTACACACGGTCTGACTTTTCCACGGGCAAGCCTCCGTTGGAATTTCGACTGTATGTACGCGGCATAAAAGGTTATGCCGCGTACACACGGTCGGACTTTTCCATGGGCAAGCCTCCGTCGGAATTTCGACCGTATATACGCGGCATTAGGAGCAAAATCGCTCCTCCACCCCTGCTGCCCCCATGCTTCGGCATATATGCTCTTTTATTAACTGTGGTGGTGAAATCACCTCCTACAGCGTTGGAGTCACGGCTTTATGTATTGTGGGAGCAAACGCTGTTGCTGTCAAGATAAATAGATCCGCGCTGCAACTGAATGGCGTACCTGAAAACAAAAAATTACATACCTGAAAAGCAAGCATGATAAAACATTGCAGAATAGAATACGGTAAAAAAGAGAAGAACAATAGAGGAGAAAATAGAGAGAGAGAGAACAATAAAACGACAACTATTTTGGTTTTTTTTATTTTATATTTTTTTTGTGTTTTGTTTTTTACGTTTTTTTTTCTTTTTTACACTTTTTTTTGTAACTTTAACAACTGTAATAGTTCGGGTCTCTCAAAATGTAATGGCATCTTGGGAGACCCTGTGTAAGTGTGTCCTAGTCTGTGAAATGCTGTACCCTACGCTAAAACTTCACTTTTGAGTGGTAGCGTTCAAAACATTCACCAAGGCAAAGACCAGGTTTGTCAGGACAGAGTGGACAAAAAACACGGGTGTCACGCCTAAATCCGCGCTTGCTACAGACACGACATCTTTTTTGGGGGGTTCGTTGGGTAGGGGTACTCGGGAGGGCATACGGATAATGCCTCTCATGCAGCCGGCTTACTGCATTTGGTTGGGAATGGTGAGGTGCAGAACCGCCTGGATACAGGAGTTCTGTGACTATCTCATTCTGGAATTTTAGAAGAGATAACGTCCCGCCTGAAGCTCTGTATAGCACATGAGCGTTCAGCAAAGCCAATTGGAATAAGGATAGAGACACTTTTTTGTACCAGCGTCTCGCCTTACGGTCAATTAGATACGGCGCCAACAACTGGTCGTTGAGGTCCACCCCTCCCATATTTTTGTTATATTCGTGGACACAGAGGGGTTTCTCCACAACACCAGTCGCCGTAGGAATTTGGACTGTCGTATCTGCATGAAGGGAGGTAAGAAGGAAAACATTCTTATTGTCCCTCCACTTCATAGCGAGCAAATTATTACACTTTACGCAGGCTCTCTCCCCCAGCCCAAGACGGGCATCTACAAGCCGCTGGGGAAAGCCCCGGCGATTAGGTCGCACGGTGCCACATGCTCCAATCTGATGATCAAACAAGTGACTAAACAGTGGCACGCTCGTGTAATAATTGTCCACATACAAGTGGTACCCCTTTCCGAATAAGGGTGACACCAAGTTCCACACTATCTTGCCAGCGCTCCCTATGTAATCCGGGCAGTTGACCGGCTCAACCTGACTATCTTTTCCCTCATAAACCATAAAGCTCCATACATAGCCTGTTGCCCTGTCACAGAACTTATAGAGCTTGACCCCGTATCTGGCACGCTTGCTGGGAAGGTACTGCTTGAAAGCCAAGCAGCCAGAAAATTTAATCAGGGACTCATCAACGCAGACAACTTGATCGGGAATAAACAAGGCTGCAAAACGTTCGTTGAAGTGGTTTATGAGGGGCCGAATTTTATAGAGCCGGTCGTATTCAGGGTCCCCACGTGGACGACAAAGTTCATTGTCGTTGAAGTGCATGAACCGCAAAATCTGCTCGTATCGTGTCCTGGGCATGGAGGCAGAGAACACGGGCATGTGGTTAATTGGGTGCGTGGACCAATAAGCACGCAATGACGGGAATTTATGTGTGCCCATGTTGAGGGAAAGGCCCAGAAAGGTCTTAAAGTCGGAAACCGTAATTGGTTTCCAATCTTTGGCAATTTTAGGCAACTGGGGGTTAGCAGCGATGAATTGACCAGCATACAAATTACTCTGGTCCACAATAGATCTATAGAGATCTTCCGTGAAAAACAGCGAATAAAAATCGATTGGCATAAAATCAGCTGTTTCCACCTGAATACCGGGTTGGGCAGTGAATGGGGGAAGTACGGGATCTGCAGAAGTGGTGGGGACCCAATCAGGATAGGCGAATTCTGCAGGAAGGGCACTATGGGCACGACGGGCCTGCCTTTGTCTTCTTGGTGGCAGCAGGACACTACTTGTGCTTGCCACCTCGCCAGCTTGAACTGCACTTATGGGACTCGCCACGTCACCACGTGATACTGCAGTGCTGGATGTACGCGCAGGCTGTACTAGGCCGCTGGTGCTTGCCAATTCACCAGAAGGAATAGCGGCGCTAGTACTACTCTGCTCCATGATACGAGAGCCCTGCGGTTCTTGCTCCTCAACAACCTCAGAAGATCGGGATCGGGTACGCCTGACCTTAGCAGGGACCTCAACTTCGTCGTCAGAGCTATCTGACGTGGGGCCGCTGACGTCACTGTCTTCTACGGGAAGATATTCTGAGCCTGAATCTGACAGATGCGTGACCTCCTCTTCACTATCTGTCATGCTCAGAATCTCGTAGGCCTCTTTACTAGTGTACCTTCGTCTTGCCATTTTGGGCTCTAAATTTAGGGGTACACTAGTAAGATTCACAGGTAAAAAAAGCACCTGACTGTCACCAAATGTATCAAACGCTACCAAAAAAACTGTTAGCGATTGCAGGGATCAGGACTGTCTCTGCGAATGCTGCAGTTATGTGTGTTGTGTTTGGTAAGTGACAGTGATCGATCGATACTGCACTTGGGTGGGCCTTCGGAGGGGCTAAACGCAGGTGCTAGCAGGTATCTGGGCTGATCCTGCTAACACTGCGTTTTTGGGAACCCTAAACCGCTGGGGACGCTAGTATAGATCTGATCAGATATTGATCTGTTCAAATACTATACCACTAAGGGAGGTGTATGCTTTGCGCGTGGGTGTTAGCGTTACTGGCACTAACCTGACGCTGCCTGGGGCGACGCAGACCCTCTCTGACGCTAAAACCTAATTGATATCAGCCGCCGGGCGATCAGGGGGTTAAACCTTTATTGGGTTATATACGGCGGGTGCCCTGATGCTATAAAAAGCAAACTAACCAACCAGCGTCACCTGTAACCTTTATATGGTGATCACTGGTGAAAGGGTTAACTACCCTTTCAGGGGGTTAAAACCTTTATTAGGTTAAATATGGGGGTACCCGATGCTATATAAAAACCTGACGGGTTACCTAAATAACTAACTGGGTAACCAGTGTCACCAGTGACGCTTATACGGTGATCACTGGTGAAAGGGTTAACTCTAGGGGCAATCAGGGGGTTAAAATAATATATGGGGGTACCTGACGCTAATAAAAACCTGTGGCGAACCTAAAAATAATTAACTGGCTATCTAGGACACCAGCGACAAGAAAAAAGCGATCGGAAAACGATCGCTTAGTGACGCTGGCGTTAGGGGGTGAAAGGGTTACCTGGGGGGCGATCAAGGGGTTAAACCTTTATTAGGGGGGGTCAGGGGGCTACCCTGGACCTAAAGGGGCCTAATCCTAACTGCCCTGCAACTTTTTACAGTCACAAATGACACTGATTGCAGTGATCAGTAAAAAAAATGATCACTGCAAACGGTGCACTGTGACTGGGGGTACTGGGGGTGACTGGGGGGTGTAAGTGTGCCTACGTGTACTGGTGTCAGTGGGCTGTTGGTGCACTTACTATGTGATGTCTTCTCTCCTCGCGCCGGATCGAAAAGACCGCCACGAGGAGAGATGACATCACTTCCTCTGCCTGTGTTTACATTACACAGGCAGGGGAAGCTCTCTCATTCGCCGGGAGCGATCGAGAGGGGGTGGCCGGAATCGAACGGCCGTCCCCTCATGCCGGATCGCTCCCGAACACTTAACCACCGCTCACTGTACAGAAGGGGGGTCCGATCGGACCCCCCAACTATACAAAGGCGATCACGTAGATCTACGTGATTCTGCCTGTTGGTGCCATTCTGCCGACGTATAATTACAGTGGGCGGTCGTTAAGTGGTTAAGATAAGCGATTGCTGACAATATGGATTGCACTCACACAGTGCTCAGTGGGTGAGGGCTTGCCACATCCACCATTGGAACAGAAACCGTCGGTATGTCCCTTTTTGATGGTGAGCCACGAGCGCCACGTATCAGCGGGGAGCTGAAGCCTCGAGGGACCTCGGGTGGAAAGCGGCTGGGTTACTCAGCATGAAGGTGATCCGAAGCTGTAAGCCTGGGAGCCGCCTACCACTGTGTTCGGCCAATCAGAATGCATTTCGGAAAGCACGACCATGCCTCCTTCATCAGCTCATGGTGGAGGCGTGGCCATGCTTCCTAAACGCAGCTGTGCTTCCCTTGCTTGCAGTATGTCAACCACCAAGGCGGAACAAGCAGTGGCACTGGAGGCATCACAGATTTATTTCAGTTGTGGAACAGCACGTTCTGCTTCTCTCCACTGTGCACATTCCTAGGCATCAAGAATTGGCAGGCTGATTACTTCACTCACCAGATTATGGATCAGGGGGGTGGTCCCTACACCCGGATGTGTCCCATCAGTTATGCCTCTGCTGGGGTACCCCAGATGTGGATTTTCTGGTGTTCTGCCTCAACGGGAAAGTACCAAGCTTTGTAGCCAGAGCAACAGATGTGCTGGTGGCACCGTGGGACCAGTATAATCTAATTTACGCCTTTCCTCCTCTCAAGCTGCTCCCTCGCCTGCTTTAAAAGATAGAGGCCAAAGGGTTTCTGGTTCTTCCAGTAGGGTGGGTCCTGAACCTCAAGAAGTCTGCCCTTACCCCGACCAGGAGGTGAGAGTGTCTGGGGCTCTGGGCCTGGGTCTCGACTCAAAGCAGGCCACAGTGTTTCTCCTGGTGGACGAGCTCCAAAAGCTTCAGACTGTGATTATTTTCCCGCAAGCAGTCCTCCCCTGTCATCTTGCATGCAGGCTTTGGGTCTTGTGGTATCTGCCATCAAGGCAATCCCATATGCGTAGTTCCGTAAGAGAGATCTGCAGAGAGCAATCCTGTTGACAAGACACACAAGTGTAGAGAAAATGTTGCACCTGGTGCGAGGCTTTGGGTGTCGGTCCACGTTCTTTTCGGTGGCTCGAGTTTTTGCCTTCCTCCAGTGAGTGTTGCACAACAGCTTGTCTCAAGTACCATTATAGGCAGGTTTCTGCCCTTGTGGTCTTTTTCCAGCATTCCTTGGCCATGCGTTCCTTGATCCACACTTTCATCCAAGGGATGTGTACCCCATTGCTGCTGTTGGACCTAAACTTGGTCCTTTGGGAGAATTCACCGTAATCCTCTGCTTACTTTTTCTCAGAGGTTGCTTTCTTGGTCGCCATCACTTCTGTCCGGTGGGTGTCAGAACTGGCAGTCTTATCCTGTGAGTCTTTCACAAGGATTAGGCGATTCTGTGTCTGTACCCTTCCTTTCCTCCAAAGTTGGTGTCGGATTTTCACCTAAATCAGGACATTGTCCTGCCTTTCTTGTGTCCACAGTCATTGCATACTAAGGAGGTTGTGTTGCACTCCTTGGATGTGGTCCAGGGTGGTTTTTGTGTGCCTGTCTGCTACAGCCTCCTTCCGGAGGTCAGATTCTCTTTGTGCTCACGGATTAGCCAAGAAAAGGCCTGTCGGCCTCCTCTGTTACTATATCCCGTTGGCTTAGGCAGTCGATTGTTCAGGCTTACGTCATTACGGTTCAGGCTCCTCCCACCCAGGATGCTCCACCAGGGTGATTAATGCCTCCTCAGGCGTCCTCAGGCGTCTATCTCAGGTTTGCAAGGTGGCTTCCTGGTTATCTGTGCACACTTTAAAAAATATAAATAAATACATTTTACAAGTTGATGTGTTTACATTTTTAGATGCTTAAACAGAGGGGAATAGAATCTGGGACTTTAAGGGTGCTTATGACAATAAGAGAAATAGATTGCCAGACATAGATTTTATAAAAATAGAAAAAGTATTTATTAACATATATATATATAAAAAACTAATACATATACATGCCTATGACCATCACCGGTATATACCTAATACCAAAATCTAAAACAGTCATGCAGATATGTATAGTTGAAGTCAAGCGTCCATAGATTTCCTACAGTTTCGCCTATTAGGCTTCATCAGGGAATAGACGCTTATACGGTTTTTAACACATTGAAACGAAACACTAGTAGGTATAAAGAAAAGGAGAAAACATATTCGTAACATATCACAGACATAAAGATCACTTTAAATGCGCCTGAAACAATACATGGGCACATCCCCAAATGACATGAGAAACATGCAATGGAGATGTCCCTACTAATCAATAAATCCCCCATTCTGTACCTCCAACACAACCTGGTCAGAAGATGGTCATGACCATCATCATGGATTGCCCCGGAGATGGCCGCCGAACGCTGTCTCTAAGGGTTACAATCCCGTAGAGGAGGGTGGGTTTTAAAATTGCAGAACAAGGTTTTTATTCGTTAGTGCAAATACCTATAGGTAAAAAAGAAGAAAAGAAAAGACACAGTCACATTTGAAAAACCAGCAACAGAGGGTGAGGGGGATTGCACTCCCATAAATAAATGAGAAACCCACTCACCAACCCGCTGTTTATTAAATCGGTTTAGTTGAATTATAAGGTTCAAAATGCGGCGGCGAAGTATATGTATATATTCCTTCTATAGGGGCAAGTTTCCAACAGGGACCCATCTACAAAATCAGAGGCAGCCAGACTTATTATTAATCAATGTATATAATGCATACACATTAATTAAAGAGCTATAAAATAGATTGGATGCTCACCAACAAGATAAAAAACTAAATCTTGAAGTGTATGCTTCTCCTGATTGAACATGGAGGTATACTTTGCTTGTATATCGATATCAACAGGGTCTACCTTGGAGATGTCATATTCATGAATTATCCCACAGGAAGACACAAGCCACAGGGAGCTGTACGAGTAGAATGAAAGCATCAATTATTATGCTCCATCTGTAGATAACCGCCAAAAAGTAAAATATAAAAAGATTTACCTGCCTTATATAAACGCCGCTGGTTGAAACCTCCACCAATGTTCCGGACATTTCAATGTGAATGTCCGGATTATATATCCTCCCCCGACCCGCCAAAATCCGGCGTGTGACGTCACATCACATGGTATGCGACGTCAGGCCGCCAATGGTGAGTACACGGACATCAATAAGGAAGATGTGAGTACGCCGCCTGATGTCCGCTGACAGGAAGTGATGACACTTCCTGTAAAGAATCAAGCACAGAAACATCCTGTGCTGACACTGCCAAACTCGATGTAAATCAAGGGGCGTGTGGAGTCAAAGATGTTTGCAGAGCAGTCTATGCCATGTACCACAGAGCCTCCGGTATGGGCGGACATCGGGCCGGAACCACGCCAGTCTAATGTGCACCCTTGAGTGTCCGTACGGGATGAAAACCAGACACAGCGCAGACAGCCAAATCAGGGGCAAAACCATGAGTGAAAGGAACGGAACATAAAGGGGAAAGGGGGAGACGATAACATAAGATGTAATTTTGTTTATCATACCCATGCATTCTCCAGGCACATTCAAAGAAAAAACATAAATATGCAGTAAGTATAAATATGAGTCACATAGGCAATTACATACATGTTGCCTAATGTGAGAAAAAAAAAAAAAAAAAACAACAGTATAACTTACACATGATATTACAAACATCAATTAATATACATTATAATCTTAATCCCTCCAAAATGTTGAGGGAAAGAGCACTGGTATAAAGTTTGTGACACAACCCCCAGGAAATGCAAATCCCTCCCCCCCACCCCCCCAAGAGAACGTTCTCCATGGATTAAAATACCCTCTAAAGGCTGAATCCCACATGAGATGTAACTATACACAGAATGAGGGGTGACCAGGACACAATCAGGCACCTGGTCCCTATGATGTAATTATAGATTGAGGGGGAACAATAAAGTAGTTCCACAACTAGATGAAATCATTGTAGAAACGGTTTGAAGCTAATGCCTTCATTCAGGCCAGGGAATCGAGTGGCTTGTAAGAGAGATCCACCTGCTCTCCAACTGGAGGAGTTTTGTATCAATCTCCCCCCCTCCTTCATGCTGGGGTATATGTTCCAAAACAAAAATTTTTATGAACTTTAGATCAAAATTATGATAGAGGCCTACATGGCGGCTGATTGGAGTTTCCATTCTATGTTTGGCAATTAAAGAGACATGGTCCCTTATACGACAAAAGAATGGTAGTTTTGTTTTGCCCACATAGAATGCGCCACACAAACATTTCATGAGGTAAACAGCCCCAATGGATTGACAGTTGCACCTGTGTTTGGGTGTCCAGATGTTGTCATTGGGAAGGGTTACGTTTTTACCTGTCAAAATATACATACAAAAATTACATTTCCCACAGGGATATGTGCCCGGGGAAGATTTTTTGAAAGTTGTTGTTTGGACAAAATGACTGGACACCAAGATATCTTTCAATGATTGTGACCCCCTATACGTAATCTCCGGGAAAGGTTTAATGAATCGCGATATTCTCTGGTCTGCTTCAAGTAAATACCAGAATTTCTTATAGACATTGCGGATCTTAGAGTGCTGTCGATTGAACTTTGTAATAATTCTAGTTGATGTGCACGACCTAGTTTCTCTAGATTTGTAAATGAGTGATTGTCTATTGAGGCATTTGACCCTGTTAAATGCCTTTCTAAGACAAGTTTTACTATATCCTCTAGCCCGAAGACGTGTATTAAGGGAATCGGATTCACGTTGAAAGTCTGCATCCAAAGTGCAGTTTCTCTTGATTCTCAAGAATTGACTGTATGGAATGCTTTTCTTTAATGGTGCAGGATGGGAGCTGTTAGCATGCAATAAACTATTGCCCGCTGATGGTTTACTGTAAAGAGTAGAACATAATTCTCTCTTATCATTTATAAAGATCTCTACATCCAAGAATGTAATTTTGAGTCGATTAAATGTATACGTAAATTTCAAATTATACATGTTCAATTGTAAACCTTCCAGAAAGTCAGTCAATTCACTCTCAAGTCCCGCCCACACCATGAAAACGTCGTCAATATAACGATGCCATGACATGATCTTACTTATGTGGGTTTTGGAATCGTTCGCAAAGAGGTCACGCTCCCACCCCCCCCCAAATACAGGTTCGCGTATGATGGTGCGCACTTGGCGCCCATAGCGACCCCCTGTATCTGGAGGTAGTGGGAGCCTCCAAAGACAAAAATATTGCGTGTTAGCTGCATGCTAACAGCTCCCATCCTGCACCATTAAAGAAAAGCATTCCTTACAGTCAATTCTTGAGAATCAAGAGAAACTGCACTTTGGATGCAGACTTTCAACGTGAATCCGATTCCCTTAATACACGTCTTCGGGCTAGAGGATATAGTAAAACTTGTCTTAGAAAGGCATTTAACAGGGTCAAATGCCTCAATAGACAATCACTCATTTACAAATCTAGAGAAACTAGGTCATGCACATCAACTAGAATTATTACAAAGTTCAATCGACAGCACTCTAAGATCCGCAATGTCTATAGGGAAATTCTGGTATTTACTTGAAGCAGACCAGAGAATATCGCGATTCATTAAACCTTTCCCGGAGATTACGTATAGGAGGTCACAATCATTGAAAGATATCTTGGTGTCCAGTCATTTTGTCCAAACAACAACTTTAAAAAAATCATCCCCGGGCACATATCCCTGTGGGAAATGTAATTTTTGTATGTATATTTTGACAGGTAAAAACGTAACCCTTCCCAATGACAACATCTGGACACCCAAACACAGGTGCAACTGTCAATCCATTGGGGCTGTTTACCTCATGAAATGTTTGTGTGGCGCATTCTATGTGGGCAAAACAAAACGACCATTCTTTTGTCGTATAAGGGACCATGTCTCTTTAATTGCCAAACATAGAATGGAAACTCCAATCAGCCGCCATGTAGGCCTCTATCATAATTTTGATCTAAAGTTCATAATTTTTTTTGGTTTGGAACATAATACCCCAGCATGAAGGAGGGGGGGAGATTGATACAAAACTCCTCCAGTTGGAGAGCAGGTGGATCTGTCTCTTACAAGCCACTCGATTCCCTGGCCTGAATGAAGGCATTAGCTTCAAACCGTTTCTACAATGATTTCATCTAGTTGTGGAACTACTTTATTGTTCTCCCCCAATCTATAATTACATCATAGGGACCAGGTGCCTGATTGTGTCCTGGTCACCCCTCATTCTGTGTATAGTTACATCTCATGTGGGATTCAGCCTTTAGAGGGCATTTTAATCCATGGAGAACGTTCTCTTGGGGGGGTGGGGGGGAGGGATTTGCATTTCCTGGGGGTTGTGTCACAAACTTTATACCAGTGCTCTTTCCCTCAACATTTTGGAGGGATTAAGATTATAATGTATATTAATTGATGTTTGTAATATCATGTGTACGTTATACTGTTGTTTTTTTTTTTTTTTCACATTAGGCAACATGTATGTAATTGCCTATGTGACTCATATTTATACTTACTGCATATTTATGTTTTTTCTTTGAATATGCCTGGAGAATGCATGGGTATGATAAACAAAATTACATCTTATGTTATCGTCTCCCCCTTTCCCCTTTATGTTCCGTTCCTTTCACTCATGGTTTTGCCCCTGATTTGGCTGTCTGCGCTGTGTCTGGTTTTCAACCCGTACGGACACTCAAGGGTGCACATTAAACTGGCGTGGTTCCGGCCCGATGTCCGCCCATACCGGAGGCTCTGTGGTACATGGCATAGACTGCTCTGCAAACATCTTTGACTCCACACGCCCCTTGATTTACATCGAGTTTGGCAGTGTCAGCACAGGATGTTTCTGTGCTTGATTCTTTACAGGAAGTGTCATCACTTCCTGTCAGCGGACGTCAGCCGGCGTACTCGCATCTTCCTTATTGATGTCCGTGTACTCACCATTGGCGGCCTGACGTCGCACACCATGTGATGTGACGTCACACGCCGGATTTTGGCAGGTCGGGGGAGGATATATAATCCGGACATTCACATTGAAATGTCCGGAACATTGGTGGAGGTTTCAACCAGCGGCGTTTATATAAGGCAGGTAAATCTTTTTATATTTTACTTTTTGGCGGTTATCTACAGATGGAGCATAATAATTGATGCTTTCATTCTACTCATACAGCTCCCTGTGGCTTGTGTCTTCCTGCGGGATAATTCATGAATATGACATCTCCAAGGTAGACCCTGTTGATATCGATATACAAGCAGAGTATACCTCCATGTTCAATACACTTCAAGATTTAGTTCTTTATCTTGTTGGTGAGCATCCAATCTATTTTATAGCTCTTTAATTAATGTGTATGCATTATATACATTGATTAATAATAAGTCTGGCTGCCTCTGATTTTGTAGATGGGTCCCTGTTGGAAACTTGCCCCTATAGAAGGAATATATACATATACTTCGCCGCCGCATTTTGAACCTTATAATTCAACTAAACCGATTTAATAAACAGCGGGTTGGTGAGTGGGTTTCTCATTTATTTATGGGAGAGCAATCCCCCTCACCCTCTGTTGCTGTTTTTTCAAATGTGACTGTGTCTTTTCTTTTCTTCTTTTTTACGTATAGGTATTTGCACTAACGAATAAAAACCTTGTTCTGCAATTTTAAAACCCACCCTCCCCTACGGGATTGTAACCCTTAGAGACAGCGTTCGGCGGCCATCTCCGGGGCAATCCATGATGATGGTCATGACCATCTTCTGACCAGGTTGTGTTGGAGGTACAGAATGGGGGATTTATTGATTAGTAGGGACATCTCCATTGCATGTTTCTAATGTCATTTGGGGATGTGCCCATATATTGTTTCAGGCGCATTTAAAGTGATCTTTATGTCTGTGATATGTTACTAATATGTTTTCTCCTTTTCTTTATACCTACTAGTGTTTCGTTTCAATGTGTTAAAAACCGTATAAGCGTCTATTCCCTGATGAAGCCTAATAGGCGAAACTATAGGAAATCTATGGACGCTTGACTTCAACTATACATATCTGCATGACTGTTTTAGATTTTGGTATTAGGTATATACCGGTGATGGTCATAGGCATGTATATGTATTAGTTTTTTATATATATATGTTCATAAATACTTTTTCTATTTTTATAAAATCCATGTCTGGCAATCTATTTCTCTTATTGTCATAAGCACCCTTAACCACCTCGCGCCCGCCGTACGAGAATATACGGCCGCAAGGTGGTTGTCAAATGCCGGGAGGCCGTTATTATACGGCCTCCGCTATTTGGCCACTGGGGGGCGCGCGCACGTGCCCGGCGCTTCACTGCAATGCCGATGCTCGTACCTGGCGGCCGCGATGTCCGCCAGGCACCCGCGATCGGCGGTTACAGGGACAAGGACATGGATCTCTGTGTGTAAACACAGAGATCCACGTCCTGTCAGGGAGAGGAGACCGATGCTGTGTCCCTTGTACATAGGGACACAGATCGGTCACCTCCCCCAGTCAGTCCCCTCCCCCCACAGTAACAATCACTCAAGGGAACACATTTAACCCCTTCCTCGCCCCCTAGTGTTAACCCCTTCCCTGCCAGTCACATTTATACAGTAATCAGTGCATATTTATAGCACTGTTCGCTGTATAAATGTGAATGGTCCCAAATTACTGTCAAAAATGTCAGATGTGTCCGCCATAATGTCGCAGTCACAAAAAAAATCACTGATCGCCGCCATTACTAATAAAAAAAAAATATATATAAAAATGCCATAAAACTATCCCCCTATTTTGTAAACGCTATATCTTTTGCGCAAACCAATCAATAAACGCTGATTGCGATTTTTTTTTACCAAAAATATGTAGAAGAATACGTATCGGCCTAAACTGAGGAAAAAAATATTAAAAAAAATAAATAAAATTTGGGATATTTATTATAGCAAAAATCAAAAAATATTGCTTTTTTTTCAAAATTGTCGCTCTATTTTTGTTTATAGCGCAAAAAATAAAAACCGCCGAGGTGATCAAATACCACCAAAAGAAAGCTCTATTTGTGCGAAAAAAAGGACGTCAATTTTGTGGGGGTATATGTGCCCAGTAAGGAAGGGGTTAAAGTCCCACATTCTATTCCCCTCTGTTTATTTATTACACAGGGATGGTGGTGCCTCTATCTATATAGTTCCTTATGCTGATATCTGCTCATCATTTATTTTTAGATGCTTGTTTAGGCTGCAAGGTTTTGGTTTGCCCAACCCTTCTTGAGACACTGCTTTGTCCCTGTGGTCCAGAATCAGAAAAAATCTGAGAAATTTTGATTTTTGTTACTGTTAAATCCCTTTTGAGTTCATTGATGGACTCGGCACCCATCCCTATTGTAGTTTAATCTTCTGACACTGCTTTGTGACTAACTGGCTGGCCTATAGCAGAGCCAGTTTGCTTATACTGTAGGTGGTGCTGTGTTTTTTCTACCTAGTTTCCTACACCTGTAGGTGGTGCTATAAAGATTATGGTAAAGAATCAGAATTTGTGGCCGTCATTGAACACCGAGAAAGGGATTTTATGGTGAGTAACAAAAATCCTGTTGTTCATACAGGTAGCACAGGCTACCTGCTAAGTAATTAGGCTTTCATGCAGTTATTTCTGCTTTGCACCAGTCAACAGCACTCCTTTATGTCTGTAATCTGATGTTCCTGGAACACACCTGCTGATGATGCTGGAACACTATTTATGTTAAGGAGTTTCTTACAGCCACCAGCATCAAATCTGCGTTTGAAGTTTGAAAGTAATTGGTGATGCAAGAAGCAGAGAGGAAGTTCACTTTGGCTTGATAAAGTACACTAACTTTGTATATGGGAGTTGGTGCTTATTCTTCAGGGAATACACAGAACTCGGATAAGGGAAAAACTAAAATTAAGCTTTTACCTTTAGCTGCTTATGTAGCTTACTTCAGACAACCACTTGTGACCTGAAATTACCTTTTTAAGTCCCACTCTGGATTTCTGTTAATTTTACCAATGCACTGCATGGGCCACATGATTGTTTGTCTAAGCGTGAAAGGTATAAGTACACATACCTGCCTTATTCCTCCCTACCTCAACAGCCAGTGCTTTGGGAAGTGAGCAGGCACTTGTCCTCCTGTACAATACAGGACTGCTTGTCCTGCATGTGCATAATGAAGTCCAAGAGATGCAGTTGGTCAGGCAACAAAGCAAAGAAACTTTGAGGGATTGGTCATGTAGAGAGGAGGAAGTCTGTGGCAGAGAAGAATAGGGTGAGTATTTCTTCTTCTTTTTTTTTCTCCCTAGCCAAACAAGCATTTAACCCACCCACTGCATAGGTACATTTAAAAGCAGCTGGGAGTTTGGCTAGAAGTATTTTAGCCTTTATTTTATAATGCATCATTATATTGATTCAGGATTTACAGAATAGGTGGGCACTTGCCTGAATTGTTTGCTGCAAAATAAACTTTTTCTGTTTTCTCTTTTTAACAGGAGTGCATGGACTATGCTGATCAGTGCTTACTGGCATGGAATCCACCCTGGCTATTACCTGAGCTTTTTGACTATCCCCTTGTGCCTGGCATCTGAGGGGATGATGGATATGGGATTGAGATGTCATCTTTCTGATTCTGGCAAGTTGGTGTTTGACTGGGTGCACTGGTTCCTGAAGATGAGAGCATACGACTACATGTGCATGGGCTTCGTTCTCCTCACCTTCTCTGACACTGTGCGTTACTGGAAGTCTATTTATTTTGCTATCCACGTTCTGGCCACCTTCTTCATCGTTTTAGGCCGAATTCTGGCTCCAAGAGCACCTAGTGTAATTAGAAACAACGAAAAAGAAGAAAAAAAACAAGACTAGTCCTCTTAGTTAAGCTGGTGTTGTATCAAGTGTGACACTGGCCTGACTGTATCAGTATTCTTGTTCTTGGTAAACTGGATGGCAAAAGTTGGACATATCATGTGCTACACTTGCTGTGGAAGACATTATTTTACCTGTATACCACAGGGAAGATTTGCTTCCACAGTATTACTTGACCTTTAGTCTCTCTAAATTTGTGCTTATTGGAGGGAAACATAATTCCTGGTCTTATTGACCATCTGTTATTCTTTTCAGTTGAATTTTGCCCAGGGTCATGTAATTTATTTCTATTTTTGTCACATCAGTTGTTTGCCATTTATGTACCTACATTTGCCATATCTTTATTATAATTTCTTTGGTTCGCTTTTAATGCACAGAATTGGGACTTTAATTGTAATCAAAACGCAACTCTATCAAACATCGATCACATTTCAGTTGGTGACACATTTGCCAGTCTTTATCTTTCTAAGTTACATTGTCTGGTGGTGCAGCTTCTTTTCCCCTCCCTATATAACCCTTTACATAGCACCCAGATGAGGAGGGAAGGGGAATTTTAGGATGTTACTTGTGCAAAAGCTCTGAGTCTGCTGTGGATGTTCACAAAAGGGAAATGTTTCAGGTAAACATGCAATAAATATACACAATCTTTATTTGGAAATGTTTGTTAAAATTAATGGTTTGCCATCAGGGTCTTTGATATTTGTCATGGGCTTATCACTACTTATGCTGGACCTCTGTGTATATGTGTGTGTGTATATATAATATGCTGAAGAACAGCTGCTAACACCATCTATGTTACTTGAACTGCAAACTGTACACACTATACAGCACTCAGTAACTCCAAAAGTGAGGCCAGTACAAGCTGGGATATCTTAAGGTGTATGTCCAGGCATTACCCAGATTTACTACAGACCTCCCTCTCCCCCTCTAGAGCATGTTCCAGCGTGGATTTTTACCTTGCTCCTGTTGCAAGAAACTGACAAACTGCCTAATAATATTACAGTACAGGACACAGACAAAGTATTCCTAGACCTTCGGTTATAGGTCATTGGACATTGGCAGAGCTTTCTCTTTCTCTAGAGCTTGCTCCCTGGGTGCCTCCCCTATAATGGTAGCTACCCCCACTAGGTGAGTCTTCAGTTTATTTCTAGTGTCCTAAGGTGATCTACCTCTTCTCCTTCATGGAGAAATAAATCTTATCAAACACTTTTTTATTTTCAAGTTCTTCAGTTAACTCCTCACTGCCCTCTAATATCACAAATGAAAGCAGTGTATCTGCAGCCTCATTAAAGCTTGGGAGCCGTGCCCAGACCCCATTCCGCAGGGACAGCTGTACTGTTGCTTTGGGCGCTTACCTTGTGCAATGCGTGTTGTCAGCCACAGGGTTCTATACAGGTCCAGGGCCATGGTCCATCCCTATGAAACCCAGTCCCTGAAGACCCATTTGGGGGGTATGTCCTCCATGACAGGCAAAGCATGGACTTTATATAACATCCAGCTTTGCAGACAGGTAAGACAGGGTCACCCTGTATGCTTCTGATGCTTACTGTTAAAGACCAGAGTGATTTTTGAATGGTATTCACTACGGTGTACATTTTTCAATTTTGGATCTAAAAATGTAACCACTCAGAGCTTAGTTTCAGGTACATGACCAGGCATCTCGCCACTTTCATTTAGAGCCATTATATGGTACTCTGTTATATGCAGTATGCTAAAGCATATCTTCATTAGTTTCCCTTTTCTTTATCGTACATCATGGGACACAGAGCCTTAAGTAATTTACTTAATGGGTAATAGGCCTACCTTCAGGTGTTGACACTGGTAAACCCTAATTAAGGAAGTTTACTCCCTATATAACCCCTCCTCCTTCCAGGAGCACATCAGTTTTTTCGCCAGTGTCTAAAGGTGTTGGTCACGAGTGAAGAAGTGCTCTGAGGAGCTCCAGGAGGGATCCATGCTGGATTTAAATTCCTCCATAAAAAGAAGCCAGATCCACCACAGTGCTACTGAGGCCTAAATGGATGGTACCTGGGACCTCGTATCCGAAGCACGAGGTTTTGCTTGTAACGCCTCTTTGTAGGGCTGGACCACAGGAAACCAGGGCTTAGGTCTTGTTACATTACCTATTTGCTTCCTGATGGGGTGCTATACATGGCCCAAGGCAGTGGAAATCCCTTTTCAGGGACCCCCCGTCCTTGAAGGTTTGGGTAAACACAGCCCAACGTGATGGGTGAAAGCTGGATTTTTTCTGTTAATTCAGAAAAATCCTGCGACGATGATAAGGTAAGGAAGAAACTTAGGTATTTTCAATATCTATGTATTTCTTCCATTAAGGAAAAGAGATTGTCATGCCTTAAAGTCTCCTCTAGAGGGAGCCTATGCACTTACCATACTCTGTCGTCTTCACTAAGCTCAGTCCGTGCTGGTTGGTACAGCAGGTGGAGGGGATATTCTTACCAAGGTAAGATAAAGCCTTTTGAAAATAGTTTTTTTTCCCCCTCTGATGGGACCAGTGGGTCAGGGAGAAAGCAGCGCTGCACCCCCCTTATTTACCCCCTCCCCCCGCCGTGGGGGACGCAGAGGTCCCGCTATGTACCACGATAGGATTGTCTGGCTGTTTTTGAGTTTCTCTGCCTCACTGCAGTCTCTGCTCCCCTCCCCCCTCCTCCTCCTCCTTCTCATGTTTGGCAGGGATCCATAGCGCCGCGCTGAAGCACGGGTAAAAAAAAAAATGGAAAAAGGAGGCGGAGCCTAAACGCAGTACCGCGAAAATGGGAAACATATAGCCATGTCAGTCTCTCCTCCGCTGCGGAGGAGGAAGCATACACAGAGACACACGAGCTGTGAGACACGTATGGGTTGCACTGGCATTCCTGATTCAGGAAAGACACTCTTTTCAGCACTAGGCTGAAACTTTATAGCGGCTTTTAAAGTCATGACTATTTTCAGCGATTTAGTGCAATTTGTATAGCGCCTCTGTTTTTGTACTTAGGACTATGCCTACCAAAAAAGCAAAGATTTCACCCCCAGGCATTGAGACTTCTAGCTGTAATTCCATGCTGTCATTCTCGCCTGAATTACCAATTATGGCAACACAGGGTGAGCCATTGGAACAAATTGATGGTGCAACTGCCTCTCACATCTCAGCACCTAGATATGTGACTGAAGATGCCCTCTCCTCCTCCCTCCAGGGTATGGAAGACAGATTAGCGGCTTTAATCGCATCCTCTATTCAGAGTGATAAGAAACGTACTAGCCCTTCCCCCACTTTAGCTTTACTAGGGGAACAGTGGACTCACAATGAGGTGTTACCCTCAATCGATCAGGAAGAAAGACAAACCGATGATTCCTCCTTGGAGGAGACAACGGTAGATGAACCTTTTTCAGCTTCCCAAACTGAGAAATTGCTGATACAATCTCTTACAGAAATGGTTCGCTCCACCCTCATGCTGCCTCTAACAGAGTCTCATGAAAACCCGGCCTCTTCCTTAGGTTCTTTGAAACCTTCCCATGCTTTGCATGCGTTTCGAGCACATGCATTGCTAGAACAGCTTATTATTTATCGGAATGGGATCATCCGGATAAACATTTTCTCCTTCCTAAGAGTTTTGCAAATCGCTATCCTCTGGAGGAAAGATTCTCCAAAAGATGGAAAGTACCAGCAGTTGACGCTGCGATTTCCAATGTGAATAATAACTTGACTTGTCCTGTAGACAATGCAAAAATGCTTAAGGATCCAACAGATAAGAAGTTGGAATCCCTGCTAAAATCTGCCTTTTCCATAGCAGGTGCCGTCACTCAGCCAGCAGTCACCGCAATAGGCGTCTGCCAATCCCTAAAGGACCAATTTAAATTGGCCCTTAGAGAACTTCCTACACAACAAGCTCGGGATTTGGCTGAACTACCTAAGGCATTATGTTTTGCCATAGATGCCATTAAACATTCCATTCACCAGGCATCCCGCCTTACGCTTATGCTTGTACATATGCTTGTACATATGCGCAGGATCCTGTGGCTAAAGAATTGGTCAGCTGAAACACCATGTAAGAACCTCCTAACTGGGTTTCCCTTCCATGGGGAGCGACTTTTCGGATAGGACTTGGATAAATATATCAAGACAATTTCTAGTGGGAAAAGCATGCTTTTACCCGTCAAAAGAAAATACAAACGCCCTTCATTTAAACGGGCCCTTTCCCCTGCGCCAAGGGCTTCCGCCTCTAAGCAGTGGCGACGGCTTCCGCCGTCAGACTCTAGAGGAAGACCTCAGAGTCAGACCCAGGCTCAAAAGAAGCCCTGGGGTAGGAAATCTGCAAAACGGAATTCTAAAGCCTCGTCATGAAGAGGCAACCCCCCTCACCAAGGTGGGGGAAGACTTCTGCACTTTTCAGAAGTCTGGAAAAAGGAAATTCAGGACACATGGGTCATCTCGCTGGGATACAAGCTGGAATTCCGGAACTTTCCACCATCTCTTTTCCTAAGATCAAGCGTACCCAAGGATCCAGAGAAGAAACCATCTCTGTTTCAAGCACTAGACCGATTAAGATCTCAAGGGGTGATCATACAGATCCCCACAAGGGAACAAGGTCTGGGGTTTTATTCAAATCTTTTCATGGTACCAAAACCAAATGAAGATGTCAGACCCATTCTAGATCTAAGAAAGCTAAATCAATTCCTGAAGATCCGCTCCTTTCGCATGGAGACAATCAGATCAGTAGTTTCTATCCTTCTAGGAGGAGAACTTCTCGCGTCAATCGACATCAGGGATGCATATCTGCATATCCCTATATTTCCTGCTCATCAAAATTTCTGTGGTTCGAATTAGATTAGAACAGCATTTCCAGTTTGTAGCCCTGCCCTTCGGGCTAGCCACAGCACCCCGGGTGTTCACCAAGGTGCTGGTACCACCTCTAGCCAGGTTAAGGGCAAAGGGCATAACAATCATAGCGTACCTAGACGATCTATTACTTATAGATCAATCAGTGATTCGCTTGGAGCAAGCTGTACGCACTACAACCAACTATCTGAAAGCATTGGGTTGGATTCTCAATCTGGAGAAATCTTCCTTAATACCGCTAAAAAGACTGGAGTACTTGGGTCTGATCATAGACACAGCCCAGGAAAAGGTGATCTTGCCTCTAGCAAAGATCAACTCCATAAAATAATTGGTACAGGGGGTCAGGTCAAACGGCAATCCCTCCATTCGCCTCTGCATGAGATTACTAGGAACCATGGTGGCTTCATTTGAAGCAGTTCCTTATGCCCAATTCCATTCAAGACTGTTGCAAAACAGTATCCTGTCTGCTTGGAACAAAACAATTCAAACCTTCGACTCGCCAATGCGACTGTCCCCAAGAGACGCCCAAAGCCTCACTTAGTGGTTACTAACCCAGAATCTGCTGAAGGGAAAATCCTTCAGACCAGTTATCTGGAGGGTCGTAACGACGGATGCCAGCCTATCAGGCTGGGGAGCAGTACTAGAAAGGACAACTGTCCAGGGACAATGGTCAAGGACCGAAAGAGGCTTGCCCATCAATATCCTAGAGATTCGGGCAGTAAGTCTGGCTCTAAAGGCCTGGACTTCCAGGCTACAGAATTGCTCTGTCAGGATTCAATCTGACAATGCCACAGCTGTGGCCTATATCAATCACCAAGGGGGCACCAAGAGTCTCTCAGCACAGAGAGAGGTGAACCATATTCTAACTTGGGCAGAAAGGAATGTTCCTTGCCTTTCTGCAATATTCATTCTGGGAGTAGAGAATTGGCAGGTGGACTACTTAAGTCGCCAGCAGTTATTCCCAGGGGAATGGTCGCTTCACCCCAACGTATTTCAGGCTGTTTGCCAAAGATGGGGACTCCGGACGTAGATCTCCTAGCATCCAGATTCAACACGAAGTTGGTCAACTTTGTGGCCAGAACAAGGGATCCATTCGCATGCGGAACGGATTCTCACTGATATATGCATTTCCCCCCATCCAGTTGTTGCCTCGACTTCTTTGCAGAATCAAGCTGGAAAGGAAGCCGATTATTCTGGTAGCACCAGCATGGCCCAGAAGGTCATGGTATGCAGAAATCGTAAAGATGGCAGTGGAGGGCCCATGGTCCCTCCCACTACGGTCAGATCTGCTCTCTCAGGGACCGATATTCCATCCTTCCTTACGGTCTCTAAATTTAATGGCTTGGCTGTTGAAACCCACATTCTAAAGAAACATGGGTGTTAGGACCTGGGCTTGAACCTGGGACCTCTGGTGTGTCTGGTGGTGACTCTACTTGCTGAGCCACCTGGAATGCTGGACAGCTCCTTGGATAGTTCATTAGACAATTCCTTGAATGATCTTTCTTGTCTTGAATCTTGTTTGCCTTGAACCCTTTGCTCCTCCCAGGAACTTCCTGATTTAAGCCATGTCCCTGCATTTCCTGGTTGCCAGAATATTGTGTCTTCACCAGCCAATATCTTGCTCCTGTCTACTGCTGCCGACCGCATCTTTGCTACCACTCACTACCGACTTTTGGCTCGTCCCCGACTACGCTTCTGCTGAATCCCAACCTGCAACTATCTGTTACCGACTTTTGGCTCGTCCCTGACTACGCTTCTGCTTGATCCCTACCTGTGTTATCTGTTTCTGGGCCCCGGCTTGCTCACCCCCTGGCGGGGCTAATCTGAGGACTGCGACCTGGCACTGACACGCAGCGAAGCCCATATCCACCTTTAGGAGCCCTGGTGAATACCGGTCAGTGCTTAGACCCCGAACCTCAGGTGAACCTGTGTCATCAGCCAGGGTGACCTGTGTGAATACCTGCTCTGCTGCTATAGCTACTGGCCTCTGAGCCTGACTCCAGACCATGACAGAATATTCTGGCCCAAAACATGGAGGCCGTTGTAGCAGCTGCAGTAGCTCCTCTCAGGGTGCAAATCGCTGAGTTGCAGACATTTGGTGTTAACTACCAGGAAAAAATTTCTGAGTTACAGATTGAAGTGAAAGCACTACAAGAGGAAATCCTTGATCTGAATAAACAATTGCGGGATTTTCGTGCCCGAGATACCGCTGCCGTAGATACTAATGCACGAATGCCCCTACCACTTAAGTTTAATGGAGACCGCCGCCATTATAGAAGGTTCCTTAATCAATGTCGTATATACTTTCAGATGCAACCTGCTGCATTTACTTCTGACAGGAAAAAGGTGCTGTTTATTATCAACCTCCTGACTGAGGAAGCTTTAGCCTGGGCCTCCCCTTATGTGGAGAAAGATGATGTCATCCTGGATGATTTAGATTCTTTTGTGGCTGCGATGAACCAAGTTTTCGATGATCCTAACCGCTGTGCTACTGCTGAGGCAAAATTGCACAATTTACGGCAGGGTAGACGCTCGGTTGCAGAGTACACAACTGAATTCCGACGTTGGATCTCAGATACCAATTGGAATCCAGCAGCACAAAAAAGTCAGTTCCGTCAAGGACTCTCAGAGCAAGTAAAAGATGAGATTGCCAGAGTAGAAAGTCCTGACGACCTCGAGGCTTTTATTAAATTATGTATTTGAATTGATCAGAGACTTACTGAAAGGAGAGACTGGGAATCCTAGGCAGTAATGGTGGCATGCGTTTTTCTACTACTCAGTATCCTCCTAAGGGTCCAAGAGTTTTTTCTGATTCTGACACTCCTGAACCTATGCAGGTGGATGCTATTAAAAGATCTATTACCACTCAGGAGAAAGAAAGACGACGTTCAGAGAACTTGTGTCTTTATTGTGGAGACTCTGGACATTATGCAGTTAATTGTCCCAATAAATTTAAAAGAACAATTGCAGCAATGGATGTTACAGTATCTGAACAAATAAACAAAATTTCTCAGTCCGTCTCTCCTTTGATTCAGGAAGCAAATAAAGTTAATTCTTTATCAACTCACTTTGTCATCCCAATAAGGCTTTTTGTGGAAAGCAATGAAATATCTTGCGCTGCTATGCTGGACTCAGAGGCCGGGGGAAACTTCATGGACATCGAATTTGCCCAAAGTAATAACCTTCAAATAAGAAATGAGCTTGCCCCTATTGATATGGAAACTGTGGATGGCTCACCTTTGTCTTCAGGTCCAGTTACTCAGGAAACCATCCCGCTTAAACTCCTGATCGAGACTGACCATCAGGAGACTATCAGCTTTGAGCTGATCACATCACCCAAGTTCCCTATTATCCTGGGCATCCCTTGGTTCTCTATCCATAATCCCTCCATCAACTGGGAAACACGTTCTTTAAGCTTTACATCTGACCATTGCAAAAGACATTGCAAAGAATCTTATCAAATAAGCCCTCCACCAACCCAAGATTTACAAGCAGTTTTGGCAACTACCAAGCCATACAACAAGCTACCTCCACAATATCTTGAGTTTCGGGACGTTTGTGATAAAAAGAATGCAGATCAGCTGCCTCCTCATGGCTCTTATGATTGTCCCATTGAATTGCTTCCAGGGGCAGAAATACCATTTGGGCGCCTTTATTCTTTATCAGAACCTGAACTGAAGGTGCTCAGGGAGTGGATTAATGAGAATCTAGAGAAGGGTTTTATCAGACACTCAACCTCTTCTGCTGGGGCAGCCTTATTCTTCGTGGTGAAAAAGGACTCCACCCTGCGTCTGTGTATTGACTACAGAGATTTAAATAGGATCACAATTAAGAATCGCTATCCACTCCCACTGATTCCAGAAATGCTTGAGAGACTCCACTCCGCCAAGCTCTTTACTAAATTAGATTTACGGGGGGCATACAACCTTGTCCGCATTCGTCCCGGAGATGAATGGAAAACTGCTTTCAGAACCAGATATGGACATTTTGAGTCTTTGGTCATGCCCTTTGGGCTCTGCAATGCTCCTGCAACTTTTCAACATTTTATTAATGATGTTTTTCGAGATTTGCTTGATCAGTTTGTAATAGCATATTTGGATGACATTCTCATTTTATCTGATACTTTGGAAGAACACCGCAAGCATGTCTGTATTGTTTTCGAGAGACTAAGGCGGAATCAACTTTACATCAAACTAGAGAAATGTGAGTTTGAACAAACTCAGATCCAGTTCTTGGGATACATAATGTCTTCTGAAGGGGTAAGCATGGATCCTGATAAGATCAAAGCAGTGGTGGATTGGCCTGTCCCTAGGAATGTTAAGGAGATACAGCGGATTGTTGGATTTGCCAACTTTTACAGAAGATTTATAAGGAATTTCTCCAAGGTAATTGCTCCAATTACACAGCTGACAAAGAAAGGGATACCCTTTTTGTGGTCACCTGAGGCACAGACTGCCTTTAGTAAACTGAAAACACTCTTCACTTCTGCACCAATACTGGTACATCCAGATCCAGAACTACCTTTCATCCTAGAAGTTGATGCTTCTAATTCTGCTGTGGGAGCTATCCTTTCTCAGCGAATTGGAGAAAAAATGCAGCTTCATCCTTGCGCTTATTTCTCTCGAATGATGTCTCCAGCCGAGAAGAATTATGACATTGGAAACAAGGAACTGCTGGCAATTAAGGAAGCATTTTCTGAGTGGAGGCATCTGCTGGAAGGGGCTAAGCACCCTGTAACCGTTCTCACCGATCATAGAAATTTAGAATTTATTAGGTCTGCTAAAAGGTTGTCATCTAGACAAGCACGTTGGACCCTTTTCTTCTCCAGGTTCAATTTTGTTATCTCATACCGCCCTGGGTCAAGGAATGGTAAGGCTGATGCCCTATCACGGATGTTGCCTGGGCCTCTCCAGGAAAGCAACTCTGAATGTACAATCCTGTCTCCAAAGAACTTTCTAGGGGCCACGAGTTCAAAAACATTTCTTAATCTCCTCAAGGAGGGGTATGAGAATGACCCGCTTCTTAACCCTCCTAAAGACATAAACCTCAAGTACAATAATGGTTTTTGGACTCAAGCGCATTGCCTCTATGTACCTGAATCAGTTCGGGTAGAAGCCCTCAGGTTGGTGCACGACTCTAAACTTGCTGGTCATTTTGGGGTTTCTAAGACAGAAGAACTCTTATGTTCCTTTTGGTGGCCTGGGTACAAGAAAGATGTAAAGAGATATGTGGCTTCATGTCTAACCTGTGCTCACAATAAGACACCCCGATCTTCTCCTCTGGGGTTACTTCTACCACTGCCTGTTCCATCTAGGCCATGGGGGTCAATTTCTATGGACTTTGTGGTCGACCTTCCTCTTTCAAAAGGGATGACAACCATTCTGGTAGTCGTTGACCGTCTCACTAAGATGGCTCATTTTATTCCAGTTAAGGGGATACCCTCCGCCGAGCATACTGCTGAGGTAATGGTTAGAGACGTTTTTAAAATTCATGGAATTCCTGATGATGTGGTGTCTGACAGAGGGGTACAGTTTACCTCAAAATTTGAGAAGTTTTTGCTCAGCTTTGGGTGTAACAATTAATCTGTCCTCAGCTTTTCATCCACAGTCTAATGGTCAGACCGAGAGGACCAATCAAACTCTGGAGCAATACCTTCAATGTTTTGTGAGTTACCTCCAGGATGACTGGGTGGACTACCTTCCTACGGCAGAGTTTGCTTATAATAACTCTAAACATAGCTCCACTTCCCAAAGCCCATTTTTCTTAAACACCGGGTATCATCCAGTTTTTATTCTTGATCTCCCTATCTCAATTTCAATTCCTGCTGTTACCAACAGACTAACTTCATTACATGAGATCCAGGAGAGATTGACTGATACATTGAAGGAGGCGCAGGAATATTACAAGAAGGCCGCTGACAGACACCGTAGGTCTATTCCCACCTTTCAGGTAGGTGACAAAGTTTGGTTATCTACCAAAAATTTAAAGGTTCAGGTTCCATGTGCTAAGTTGGGTCAAAAGTTTATGGGACCTTTTGAGATTTCTGCTCAAATCAACCCGGTCACTTTTCGCCTAAAACTTCCTGACAATATGAAGATTCACCCGGTTTTTCATATATCGCTACTCAAGCAGTTTCATGAAAATACTTTTTCTGGAAGAATTCATCTTCCTCCTCCACCTGTTGAAGTACAGGGTGAAGAATTCTTGACTCCAGGATCTCTAGGAACAAATTGCAATATTAGGTTCAATGGGAAGGATATGGGCCAGAAGAAAATTCTTGGGAGCCTGAAAAGAATGTTCATGCCCCTAGATTAACAAGGGAATTCCACCAGAGGTTTCCTCAGAAACCTGGCCCTAAGACGTCCAGGGGACATCCTGGAAGGAGGGGAGTACTGTTAGGACCTGGGCTTGAACCTGGGACCTCTGGTGTGTCTGGTGGTGACTCTACTTGCTGAGCCACCTGGAATGCTGGACAGCTCCTTGGATAGTTCATTAGACAATTCCTTGAATGATCTTTCTGGTCTTGAATCTTGTTTGCCTTGAACCTTGAACCCTTTGCTCCTCCCAGGAACTTCCTGATTTAAGCCATGTCCCTGCACTTCCTGATTGCCAGAATATTGTGTCTTCACCAGCCAATATCTTGCTTCTGTCTACTGCTGTTGACCGCATCTTTGCTACCACTCACTACCGACTTTTGGCTCGTCCCCGACTACGCTTCTGCTGAATCCCAACCTACAACTATCTGTTACCGACTTTTGGCTCATCCCCGACTACGCTTCTGCTTGATCCCTACCTGTGTTATCTGTTTCTGGACCCCGGCTTGCTCACCCCCTGGTGGGGCTAATCTGAGGACCGCGACTGTCGCCAAGTGGATTCGGCAAGTGATAATTCAAACTTATGATTTAAGGGGCAAGATTCCCCCATTTTGAGTTAAGGTGCACCCTACCAGGTCGGTTAGTGCTTCTTGGGCAGTGCGTCATCAGGCCTCCATGGCTCAGATCTATAAGGCCGCAACTTGGTCTTCAGTGCATACATTCACAACATTTTATCAGGTGGATGTAAGGAGGTATGAGGATATCGCCTTCGGGGCCGCAGTGTGCTGCAAGCAGCAGTGTAGATCCTCAAGTCTGGGTGTACCCTGCGGGTTGTTTCTCCCACCCCTCAAGTGGCATTGCTATGGGACGTCCCATTAAGTAAATTACTTAAGGCTCTGTGTCCCATGATGTACGATAAAGAAAATAGGATTTTTATTACAGCTTACCTGTAAAATCCTTTTCTTCTAGTACATCATGGGACACAGAGGTCCCTCCCCTCTTTTGGGATTTAGACATATTGCTTTGCTACAAAAACTGATGTGCTCCTGGAAGGAGGAGGGGTTATATAGGGAGTAAACTTCCTTAATTAGGGTTTACCAGTGTCAACACCTGAAGGTAGGCCTATTACCCATTAAGTAAATTACTTAAGGCTCTGTGTCCCATGATGTACTCCAAGAAAAGGATTTTACAGGTAAGCTGTAATAAAAATCCTATTTTTCAGGCTATTTCCTTTTTTTAAGGTGATTCTGCCAGCAATGCCTCAAAACCTTCCCTGCATTGTCAGCCGCTCCATTAGGGACACTGCCCCCCTAATCCATGCGCCCGGCCCCTAATCTACATGCAGGGTGCCAGGCGCTTGGATTTCAGTGTGTTTTTTTTTTTTTTAAAAGCACTGGCTTAAAAAAAGGGTGGGTTTAGGGTGCAGAGCACTGCGCCCTGAGCCCACCTAGTTGTGTGACAATAGCAAAATAATATTCGCTATTGTCTTCCTGCTTCTCCCCCTGGCCAATCAGGAAGCGGGTTTTAAGACCCGATTGGCTGAGAGGAGAAGCGAGCGTATCGGCTGCCGAGGAGGAAGCCACAGAGGAGGAGGAGGAGATGCAGGGTGAAGCCGCTGAAGCTGCCCACAACCTAGATGGGGTAAGTGCGGGGCTGGTGGGTGGGACAGATGGGCGAGCGACAGTGGTGGGTGCTTTCCTGTCCTAGGGTGAAAATCAACATTGGCTAGATCTGCTTAACAGAATAGCCTTCCCCAACCAGCAAGGCAGCCTGTGATGCAGGTTGTCACCACCGTCCAAACCCCACAGACTTTTTGATTATCTTAACCACTTCCATACCGGGCATTTTCACCCTTTTCCTGCCCAGGCCAATTTTCAGCTTTCAGCGCTGTCACACTTTGAATGAGAATTGTGCGGTCATGTACCCAAATTAATTTTGATAATTTTTTTTCCCCACAAATATAGCTTTCTTTTGGTGGTATCAGATCACCTCTGCGTTTTTTTATTTTTTTGCACTATAAACAAAGAAAAAGCGACAATTTTGAAAAAAAAACACAATATTTATTACCTTTTGCTATATCCCAATTTAAAAATAAAATAAAAAATGTCCTCAGTTTAGGCCGATATGTCTTCTACATATTTTTGGTAAAAAAAAAAATCACAACAAGCGTATATTGATTGGATTGCGCAAAAGTTATAGCGTCTACAAAATAGGGGATTGAATTATGGCATTTTTATTATTTTTTTTTTTACTAGTAATGGCGGCGATCTGTGTCTGATTTTTGTCAGGACTGCGATATTGCGGTGGACAGATCGGACACTTTTGACACCATTTTGGGACCATTCACATTTATTCAGCAAACAGTGCTATAAATATGCACTGATTACTGTATAATAGTGACTGGCAGGGAAGGGGTTAACACTAGGGGGCGATCAAGGGGTTAAATGTGTTCCCTAGGGAGTGATACTGACTGGGGGAGGTGACCGATTGGTGTCCCTATGTACAAGGGACACACCATCGGTCTCCTCTCCCTGACAGGACGTGGATCTCTGTGTTTACACACCGAGATCCACGTTCCTGCTCTGTGACGAGCAATCGCAGGTGCCCGGCGGACATCGCGGCTGCTGGGCACGCGCATCGGGTCCCAGTGATGCGGCGAGTGCAAGGGAGGGTTATAACCATATCATATTTTCTTTTGCCATCTTTGTCCCATTGCGGAGATTTCCTTTCACTTCCTGTCCCAAAACCAAAACAAAAAGTTTGAGGAAAACATTGCAAATTAAGGGAATTCCTTGGGGACCCCCAGGTCACCTGAACTAGTGTCCCCATTGTAAGATTTCACCCTATTACTTTTCTGGGGACAATATAAAAATTAGGACAAATAGAGTGTGAATATCATTAACGGGAGGCACAGAGAGAAATAAAAACAGACGGGTGGTCTAATCCCTCTCCACCTTATCCAAAACTAAAAATCATTCCGTCATATGACGTCCTCAGCTTTGTGGGGGTATATCTGAATGATGCCTGCAACCACAGGCATCATTCAGATATTGACTTTTTCAGCCGGTGATTTCCTACACCATAAGAATGATCAGCCGCTTGATCGTTTTTACGGGCAGCGAGAGGGGACGTTGCCGCCCTCCGGTGTTTCTACCGACCCTCACCTCTGCGAACGGTAAGTCGGAGAACGGATCCGCTGGCCCCGGATGTTTATCAGAGATTTCCGGTGGACCAGATGGTCGCCGGAGTCTCTATGATCGTCGGAGGCCGAGCGGGATGTTATAACGTCACGCCCGGCCTCTGCATTCAAACAAGCGGCGCTGCCTCGGCTGGGAAGCCAAGATCGTTTTTTATTTCAGGCTTCCCAGCCTAGAGGTGAGAAATGGGGTCTTATTGACCCCATATCTCACTGTATGCTCACTATACTTTACACTGACATCTATAATAGGGACTATTCCTTCCACAAACACCAACGCTGGCTCACTAGTCTTTCCACGGACACCAATAATGGGGACTATTCTTTCCCCTGACACCAATGATTAGTCACTATTCCTTCCACTGACACCAATGATGGGTCACTATTGATCCCACTAAACCCAATGCTGGCTCACTTTTCTTTCCACTGATTCCAACGATGGGTCACTATTCTTCCCACTGACACCAATGATGGCTCACTATTCTTTCCACTGACACCAATAATAGGGACTATTGCTTCCACTGACACCAATTCTAGCTCACTATTCTTTCCACTGACACCAATAGTAGAATATTACTCCTCCCACTGACTCCAATGTTGGGTCCCTATTCTTTACACTGATTCCAATGTTGGGTCCCTATTCTTTCCACTGACACCAATAATAGGGACTATTCCTTCCACTGACACCAATGATGGGTCACTATTGATCCCACTGACTCAAATGCTGGCTCACTTTTCTTTCCATTGAAACCAATAATAGGAACTATTCCTTCCACTGTCACCAACAATGGGTCACTATTCCTCCCACTGACACCAATGCTGGCTCACTATTCTTTCCACCGACACTAACAGTAGGATATTACTGCAATGATGGGTCACTCTTCCTTCCATTGACACCAATGATGGGTCACTATTCCTTCCATTGACCGCAATGTTGGCTCACTATTCTTTCCACTGACACCATTGACGGGTCCCTATTCCTTTCACTTACACCAATGCTTGCTCACTATTCTTTCCATTTACACTAACAATAGGATTTTACTCCTCCCACTGACACCAATGATGGGTCACTATTGATCCCACTGACACCAATGATAGAACACTCAGATCCTCCGTGCTGAATAAAATAGTGATATGCCTTACTACCACAAAAAATCAAAATTCCCCTATCCACAAGTAGCATAGATAGTAATGTGGAGTAACTTCTTGACCCTTAATATGCAAAAATCCCCAGGTCCATATGCAAATGTATCACTGAACAATACAAATCTTCATAAAAAGATTACTCTAGATAAGGGTTTAAAATATGCACCAATGAGGAATTTAAATAAATTTGAAGCATATGTGGATATTTTAAAGTACACGAGGAAGCTGAATATAAAAAAGTATTTATTGAATACCCAAATGCAGCAGAACAAGAAAGTATATATACCAGGAAGAGTACAACACAGTGATTTATGCAATAAATCATTGTTCAATCCACAGGTATCAAATAATCAGCATGTGGAGGTATTCAACAAAATGGTGCTACAAGATTTGGAGAAACTAAAAATCAAAAAAAATACCTGGCCCTCAGGCTATAAATAGAGGGATAAAAGAACTAGAAAAGAATAAGCAAGTAGTAATTAGACCTGCGGACAAAGGGGGAGCTATTGTTGTACTTTCAAAGGAGTATTATCACAGAGAACTTATGGGGCAATTGAATGACAGTAATACATATATCAAATTGAGAAGTAATCCAACTAGTGAATATAAAGAGGAACTGTCGGAATTAATTGGAAGAGGCTGTGAGAAAAATATATTAACCAAGAAAGAGCAGAAATACTTAGTACCGGATATGTGTAGAGTTCCAGTCATATACACAGTACCGAAGGTACATAAAGATTTAAATAACCCACCGGGAAGGCCCATCATCAATGGCATACAATCTCTTAACTCAAGATTGGGGGAGTATGTGGATCGTTTTATGCAGCCCTTGGTGCCAAAAACACGTGCGTATTTAAGAGACACAAAACATCTCTTACAATTGTTGGAGAAGGTTGAACTAAATCCACAACAGAAATATATATTGGCCACGGCGGATGTTGCTTCGCTCTATACGAACATAGAGCATGAGCAAGCCATAAAAGCCTCCAGATGGGCTCTGGATGCCTTCAGTAGTATAGCATCCAAACAAAAAAGATTTATTCTAAGAAGCCTGGCTTTCGGATTACAACACAACTATTTCTGGTACGGATCTGAGTACTACAGACAATTAAATGGAATAGGGATGGGGGCAAAGTATGCCTCTAGTGTTGCAAACATTTTCATGTCCGAATGGGAGGAAGAGGCTATATATTTTGAGAAATCGGAACATCTGATCCTATATAAACGGTTCATTGATGACTGCATTGTGATATGGAGTGGTGATGAAAGGACTCTAATTGATTTCTTTCATAAGCTCAATGTAAACCAGAGAAATATCAAATTAACATATATAATAAGTGATAAAGCTATACAATTTCTGGATTTAGATATATCGATAGAGAACAACCAAATAAAAACAAAAACGCATTTCAAACCGGTAGAAAGAAACCGCTATATACCGACAGATAGTTGTCATTATGACCCTTGGTTGATCAACATACCTAAGGGCCAGTTGGTCAGGCTCCGACGGAATTGTTCGGATACAAATATATTTTTGGAACAGGCGAACACTATTGGTAACAAATTTATCTCCAAAGGATATAATGAAGACTTTATCCAGGACAAAATAAGAGAGGTATATGAAACCCCGAGAAATCAGCTCATAAAGGATAAGGAAAAAATTAACAAATCTCAGGAGGTAGTATTGATTATGGATTATAATATTCAGCACAAACAGTTGGAAAAAATTGGCCCATATTGAAAGCAGATAAACAGCTACAAAGTGTTCTACCAGATATCCCCAGGGTGATATATAGAAGAGCACCAACTTTGAGGGATCTAGTGGTAAAAAATATCCCTGACCCACCAACAAAAACAAATGTACTTACCTTTTTTCCAGGAAAGGGATTCTATCCATGTAAACGTTGTTATGCATGTAGAGAAACAGGTTTAAATGGGGTCAAATGTTCTCATTTTAAGTCCAATACCACTAGAAAGGATTATAATATCAGAGATTTTATTACGTGTAGAACAGAAGGGGTGGTATATATGTTGGAATGTACCTGCTCACTACAGTACATCGGTAGAACAAAGAGACCTCTATGGAAAAGAATAAACGAACATGTGCAAAATATCAAGGCAGGCTTTCCAAAGCATAATGTTTCTAGACATTTTGATTTGTGCCACAAGAGAAATCATGGAGACCTAAAATTCTGGGCTATTCAGAAATTCAAACCACACTGGAGGGGCAGCCACAAGGTAAGGGAAATTAGTAAAAGTGAATCCCGGTGGATTTATGAAATCTGCACTTTGGCGCCGAATGGTTTGAATATAGATTTCGATCTAAATTGTTTTATTTCAGATTATTAATTATTTGTGTCAATCAAACACATATATGGAAAATATCCCTTTTGGATCCTTGGATGGATATCCATTACCACATCACATTAGAGTAATAGGGTATGGATAGGTCCCTCTTACTACAGGCTAGATTTACAGTTATGAGATAATGAGTAGAGTCACATGGGATCTGATGCTATACACATTTTATCGGTATTTATGGTTTTAATAATACATTTTTAAACTTTTTAACTGACATTATACACTACAACTTCCAATCTGCGGATACGGATCACCATGTTATGACATGGAGGGGAGTGAGTTAACCCAAATGTTGTAATTGTTAATGTTTTTAATGTCATTTATTGTTGTATATGCATATGATGCCAGCAGTTCCCTTTTGCATCACATGAGGGCCTGGTGTTGTATTTTCTAAAATCCATTTGTTTTAAATCAGTTTTACCATAAGGTTTTTAAAGTTGTTTGTATATGTCGCAAACCTGTATTAATGAGGTGCGGCTTTATACATGTATTTGTACTGATCATGTACTATTAAAAGTTTGTTAATTTGAATGATGAGATATCAGCGCTGACAGCAATGATGTGTTGTAAATTCAGACCATCACCATGGCAATTAGCAAAGCGATCTGCTGTCCTCTACATAAGGGCACGCTGTAGGATCACATGCTACCCATGAGTAAGTCACGTGTCAGTGATGCAACGCGTAGGGGGAGGAGCCTAAGTGACGCTTGCAGCAGCAGTCTGAGTGAGGAGCACACTGAAAACTGAGCTGATCAATGCTGATTATCTTTGGAGGTTATGTGAGTACGGGCTGCAGCTGTGAAAGGTTGAGCCTGTGTTAAGCATATTGCGCAATGATCTGTTTCCTTTCTTCTATTCACATGTATATGGAAACACCTTGAAAACCGGAGTGTTTATAAGAAGGAGAAGGCCGTTCACAGGAATAATTTTGCATAAACTATAGTGTTTATGGTTCTTTTTATGAAGATTTGTATTGTTCAGTGAAACATTTGCATATGGACCTGGGGATTTTTGCATATTAAGGGTCAAGAAGTTACTCCACATTACTATCTATGCTACTTGTGGATAGGGGAATTTTGATTTTTTGTGGTAGTAAGGCATATCACTATTTTATTCAGCACGGAGGATCTGAATATCTTTGTGTGCACATATTAGGTGGTTGGTGATTAGCGCATCATTTATTTGTATATTCACTTTTGCACGGACACAGGAATCCTTTGTTTGATTGCAGCTTTCACTATTTGGTTATCAATTTATTTGTTTTTTTCACTATTTATTTCATTAGCGCTTTAGTACACAATATTTTCAATGATAGAACACTATTCTTTCCACTGACACCAATAATAGGGACTATTCCTTCCACTGACACCAACAACGGGGTACTACTCCTCCCTCTGACACCAATGCTGGCTCACTATTATTTCCACTGACACCAATTATATGGACTATTCCTCCCCCTGACACCAATGCTAAATTACTATTCTTTTCACTGACACCAGTGATGGGTTTAATCCTCCTACTGACACCAATGTAGGCTCACTATGCTTTCCACTGACACCAATAATAGGGACTATGCCTTCCACAGACACCAACGCTGGCTCGCTATTCTTTCCACTGACACCAATGATGGGTCACTATTGATCCCACTGAACCCAATGCTGGCTCACTTTTCTTTCCACTAAAACCAATAATACGAACTATTCCTTCCACTGACACCAATTATGGGTCACTATTTCTCCCACTGACACCAATGCTGGTTAACTATTCTTTCCACCGACATCAACAATAGGATATTACTGCAATCATGGGTCACTCTTCCTTCCATTGACACCAATGATGGGTCACTATTCCTTTCACTTGCACCAATTCTTGCTCACTATTCATTCCACCTGACATCAACAATAGGATATTACTCCTCCCACTGTCCCACTGACACCAGTGATGGGTCACTATTCCATCCACTGACACCAATGATGGGTCACTATTGATCCCACTGACACCGATAATAGGGACTATTCCTTCCACTGACACCAATGATAGGATATTACTCCTCCAACTGACACCAATAATGGGTCACTATTCCTTTCACTTGCACCAATTCTTGCTCACTATTCATTCCACTGACATCAACAGGATATTACTCCTCCCACTGTCCCACTGACACCAGTGATGGGTCACTATTCCATCCACTGACACCAATGATGGGTCACTATTGATCCCACTGACACCGATAATAGGGACTATTCCTTCCACTGACACCAACGATAGGATATTACTCCTCCAACTGACACCAATAATGGGTCACTATTCCTTTCACTTGCACCAATTCTTGCTCACTATTCATTCCACTGACATCAACAGGATATTACTCCTCCCACTGTCCCACTGACACCAGTGATGGGTCACTATTCCATCCACTGACACCAATGATGGGTCACTATTGATCCCACTGACACCGATAATAGGGACTATTCCTTCCACTGACACCAACGATAGGATATTACTCCTCCAACTGACACCAATCCTTCCATTGGCAGCAATGGTGGCTCACTATTCTGTCCACTGACACCATTGATGGGTCACCATTCCTTTCACTTACATCAATGCTTGCTCACTATTCTTTCCACTGACACCAACAATAGGATATTACTCCTCCAACTGCCACCAATGATGGGTCACTATTCCTTCCACTGATTCCAATAAGGGGAACTATACTTCCCACTGACACCAATGATGGCTCACTATTCTTTCCACGGACACCAATAATAGGGACTATTGCTTCCACTGACACCAATGCTGGCTCACTATTCTTTCCACTGACACCAACAATAGAATATTACTCCTCCCACTGAATCCAATGATGGGCCACTATTCTTTCCACTGACACCAATAATAGGGACTATTCCTTCCACTTACACCATTAATGGGTCACTATTCCTTCCATTGACACCAATGATGGGTCACTATTGATCCCAATGACACCAATGCTGGCTCACTTTTCTTCCCAATGAAACCAATAATAGTTACTATTCTTTCCACTGACACCAACAATGGGTGACTATTCCTCCCACTGACACCAATTCTGGCTCACTATTCTTTCCACCGATACCAACAATAGTATATTACTGCAATGATGGGTCACTTTTCCTTCCATTGACAACAATGATGGGTCACTATTCTTTCCATTGACAGCAATGTTAGCTCACTATTCTTTCCACTGACACCAATGATGGGTCACCATTCATTTCACTTACACCAATGATTGCTCACTATTCTTTCCACTGACACTAACAGTAGGATATTACGCCTCCCACTGACACCAATGATGGGTCACTATTCCTTCTATTGACAGCAATGATAGCTCACTATTCATTCCACTGACACCAATAATAGGGACTATTCCTTCCACTGACACAAACGATAGGATATTTGTAAGAAAATAAATGGCTGCACATCCAGGAATTCCGATTGCCTTTTATTGTTCAAAGTGATAACACCAAAGACACCAACACGAGGTCACGTAGACGCGTTTCACACAAACATCTTGTGCTTAATCATTACAACTGACACAAACAATAGGACATTACTCCTCCCACTGACACCAATGCTGTCTCACTAATCTTTCCACTGACACCAACAATAGAATATTACTCCTCCCACTGACTCAAATGATGGGTCACTATTCTTGCCACTGACATCAATAATAGGGACAATTCCTTCGACTGACGGCAGTGTTGGCTCACTATTCTTTCCACTGATGGGTCACCATTCCTTTTACTTACACCGGTGCTTGCTCACTATTCTTTCCACTGACACCAACAATAGGATATTACTCCTCCCACTGACACCAATGATGGGTCACTATTCCTTCCATTCACGTTGGCTCACTATTATTTTCACAAACACTATTGATCTGTCCTCATTCCTTTCCCTTACACCAGTGCTTGCTCACTTTTCTTTCCACTGACACTAACAATAGAATGTTACTTCTCCAACTGACACCAATGATGGATCACTATTCCTTCCAATGACGGGTCACTATTCTTCCAACTGACACCAATGATGGCTCACTATTCATTCCACTGACACCAATAATAGGGACTATTGCTTCCACTGACACCAACAATGGGGTACTGCTCCACTCACTGACATGAATTCTGGCTCACTATTTCTTCCACTTACACCAATGATTTGTCACTATTCTTCCCACTGATACCAATGCTGGCTCACTATTCTTTCCACTGACACCAATAGGATATTACTCCTCCCACTGACACCAATGATGGGTCACTATTCCTCCCACTGACTCATATGATGGGTCACTATTCTTGCCACTGTCACCGATAATAGGGACTATTCCTTCCACTGACAGCAATGTTGGCTCACTATTCTTTCCACTGACACCATTGATGGGTCACCATTCCTTTCACGTACACCAATGCTTGCTCACTATTCTTTCCACTGACACCAACAATAGGATATTACTCCTTCCACTGACACCAATGATGGGTCACTATTGATCCCACTGACACAAATGCTGGCTCACTTTTCTTTCCACTGACACCAATAATAGTGACTATTCCTTCCACTAACACCAACAAAAGTGTACTACTCCTCCCTCTGACACCAATGCTGGCTCACTATTCTTTCCACTGACACCAGTGATGGGTTTAATCCTCCTACTGACACCAATGTATGCTCACTATACTTTCCACTGACACCATTAATAGGGACTATTCCTCCCACTGACGCCAATGCTGGCTCACTATTCTTTCCACCGACACCAATAATATGGACTATTACTCCCACTGACACCAATGCTGGCTTACTATTCTTTCCACTGACACCAGTGATGGGTTTAATCCTCCTACTGACACCAATGTAGGCTCACTATACTTTCCACTGACACCATTAATAGGGACTATTCCTCCCACTGACGCCAATGCTGGGTCACTATTCTTTCCATTGACACCAACAATAGGATATTACTGCAATGATGGGTCACTATTGATCTATTGATCCCATTGACACAAATGCTGGCTCACTATTTTTTCCACTGACACCAACAATAGGATATTACTTCTCCCACTGACACCAATAATGGGTCTCTATTGATCCCACTATCACCAATGTTGGCTCACTATTCTTTCCACTGACTTAATTGATGGGTCACCATTCCTTTCACTTACTCCAATGATGGGTTAGTATCTTTCCACTGAAACCAACAATTCCTTCCATTGACACCAATGTTGGTTCACAATTCCTCCCATCGACACCAATGATTGGTCACTATTCCTTCCAGTGACACGAATGATGGGTCACCATTCATTTCACTAATGCCAATACTGGCTCAATATTTTTTCCACTGACACCAACAATTGAATATTGAAACAATAAATATCGTGATGGTGACTGCGCTGTGGTGACTAAATACTGTAAATAAATTAGAATTATCAAAGGAATGGGAGTGTGATGGGGAAGGGAAGGGAAAAATGAGGGGATGGGTGAATCATAGGCTACAATGTAGCTAAATAGCAATGTTGTGCAAATGGACTTACAAGTGTAATGTGTAAAAAACTAATAAACAAATGAAGACATATAGGTGATGGGTTGTGCCTCTTAGGCCTCTGATGAAGTCATGTGACATGACGACACGCGTCAGGACATAGCACAGACACACTGCCAGCAGAACCGAGAGGAGACGAGCTCGCCGCTCGTAAGGATACCAGACCCGTTATCCCACTTTTAAATGTGAGTTTTATTTGCGTATGAATAAATACCCCTAGGGGTTTACAGACCCACACTATATTTCCCTTCTTTTTTATTGCTACAACTTTGTGATTGCTGCTGCGGACATCTGAGGATCGCATCTGAGGATCGCACTGCACTGCACTGTTTGCATTAAGACGCCAATCCAGTGTTCCATTGGTACGAGCGCGGTGCTCGTTTGGATTGAGGTCCACGCTCACTATCATTCAAGTGAGTGTGTGAATATTTATTCTTCAGCGATTCACTTTGCCGCACCCACAAAGTTGTGCTATTGATGTCCCTCTGCTTTATATCTTTTCATATACATTCCAATGAGCTATAAAGAAACTGTGAAATAAAGACTGCACTACAAGGACGCTCCATCATCCCTCATCATTAAGATCCATCATATACTGCTCCCCCTCTTAGGAGGGAGGTAAGCGTTTTGTGACTTACTGATCACTGGGTGGACATTACAGGAAAACTTCCAAGCACACCCTTGGTGATGGGACTATATTTTTTCTATTTTTCTATATATGACTTTATGCATATTCATCATACCTATTTGGGAGTTTGTTTTGAGGTTCTTTTGACATTTTTGATTCTCATTGGTTTAAGTTTGCAGATGCACTTTGTGTGTTCTATTTTTATTGGTTGTTTATTATCAGCATACCCCAGGAATTTTTTTCCCCCAATCTCCATCATGTTTGCAATATTGGAGTGTTGAGAATTTGTTTATATGTCTTCATTTGTTTATTAGTTTTTTACACATTACACTTGTAAGTCCATTTGTGTCACTGTGCACATTGCACAACATTGCTATTTAGCTACATTGTAGCCTATGATTCACCCATCCCCTCATTTTTCCCTTCCCTTCCCCATCACACTCCCATTCCTTTGATAATTCTAATTTATTTACAGTATTTAGTCACCACAGCGCAGTCACCATCACGATATTTATTGTTTCACTGTTGACTTGGACCAGACTTCCCGGTGATTGCTGCAGTACTCTATTCCCTTCCCATTTCCTTGCACCACCCTACACTTATTTTCACTACTCAGCTAGCGCGAGGGTTCTCTTGTTTTTACATTCAACAATTGAATATTACTGCTCCCATGGACACCAATGATGGGTCACTATTTTTTCCACTGACACCAATTATGGGTCACTATTGATCCCACTGACACCAATGCTAGCTCACTATTGATCTTTTATTGAAAGGAATCAAGCAACCAATTTTATACAAAAGTAAAAAACAAAACCATATTACAAAACTTCAACAGAAATCAAAGAAATACACGTCCATATTCAGAATATATACATAATCCAAAACATTTTTAGAAAACTATCTACATAAAGCAGCAGAGAGGGCCTAAGAGGCACAACCCATCACCTATGTACGCAGCCATTTATCAAAAATTTATAAAAAAAATAATAATAATCTAGGGTGATAAGAGACAGACAGCCAAACCCCGGGAAAGAGACTCCTGGCAGTCAGGGATGCTTGAAACCCCTCCACGCCTTCAACCAAGCTCCCTAACCCCGCTTGTCTCTCTCAAGCTCCTGAATCTTTCCCACCTCATGCAAAATGTCATACATTACCACTTCAACAGGAAGGATTTTATGCCGAATGGTGACCTGACAGCGTGCGTTCCAGGTGAAATAACGCACTACTAGGCTAACTAAAAAAAGTGTATCTAAACAAAAAACTCCACCAGTATTGAATGCTCCATACACCCACTCAGCATAACCCAGCCTGGGGAGGAAAGGAACACCGAGGGCCCACCCCACCTGTTTGTACACCTATGTTAAAAGGGCAATGAAGCAGAAAATGGTCCATAGTCTCCTCCTCATCTGCACACTCCTCCTGAGGACAGCTACGATCCATCCCACTGCGGAATTTCAAATTGCCCCAAACATAGAGCCTCCCAGGGAAGCATAACCAGGCCAGATCCCTAAATTTAGGGGGTACTCTATCCAAATTAATCAGTCTTAACCCTGCCCTCAAAACTGGGCCTGGGCAATCCCTTAAGGCCAGTGGGTCATGAAAGACTTTGCTCAAGACTCGACTCATAAGGACTTTCCTTGTAACCAATCGGAGAACTTCAGCCGACAATCGCCACTGCCGCAGTAACTTCAGGCACGGAGCGACATAGGCTGGTAGCTGACCACGATGACCCCTGAGATTCTTCACTTGGCCGCCGCCTTCCAAAAGTCGTAGAAAAGGCTTAAACCAAGATCTAAATATGCCTACCCATCCAGGAGGTTCCACTGCAAGCATATTACCAATGTTAAATTTGAGAAATAGCAGTGAAAAGAAAAGAACTGGGTTGATCATACCTAAGCCACCCTCCCTCCTGTCCTGGATAGATAGGTGACATTCCTCTTGATGGGGTTCAGTCTGTTTCCCCACAACATCTGGAAGAACACACTACTGACCCTAGCATAGAAAGACACTGGCAAGATGCAGACAAAGCTGACATACAAGAAGATCGGAATCAGGTAAGTCTTAATCAGATCAACCCTTTCCCTCATAGATAACTTCCATCTCTTCCAGCTGACCACCTTAGTATTGGCAATTTCCAGTCTGCCTTCCCAGTTTTTGAGCCCATAATCGCCGGGTCCAAATTCAATGCCTAGAATCTTAATTCTTTCCTGGGGCACTGGAAAGGTGTCCGGAGATCAAACCCCTCACCTTCCTTTCCCATCCAGAAAACTTCACTCTTTTCCTGATTGGTCTTGGAGCCTGATGCTTCAGAATACCGTGATGTCAGAGAGACCACCTCCTCCACTTCATCCGTCCCAGTGACAATCACTAACACATTGTCCGCATAGGCAACAAACCTCATTGGCGGCTCACCTGCAAGCCCCACTGGTACCCCACACAACATGCCGCTCTCTAGCCTCCTAATATAGACACCAATGCTGGCTCACTATTCTTTCCATTGACACCAATAATAGGGAATATTCCTTCCACTGACACCAATGATAGTATATTACTCCTGCCACTGACACCAATGATGGGTCACTATCCCTTTTACCGACACCTACAATAGGATATTACTCCTTCCACTGACACCAATGATGGGTCACTATTCCTTCCACTGACACCAATGATGGGTCACTATTGATCCCACTGACACCAATTCTGGCTCACTATTCTCTCCACTAGGGATGAACCGAACACCCCCCGGTTCGCACCAGAACCTGCGAACGGACCGAAAGTTTGCGCGAACGTTAGAACCCTATTAAATACAATGGACGCGAACGTTCGAAATCTAAAGTGCTAATTATAACGGCTAATATGCATGTTATTGTCCTAAAAAGGACGCAGGTTCTGCCCCAGGGGACATGTATCAATGCAAAAAGAAGTTTTAAAAACGGCCGTTTTTTCGGGAGCAGTAATTTTAATGATGCATAAAGTGAAAAAAAAGTGAAATATTCCTTTAAATATCGTATCTGGGGAGTGTCTAAAGTATGCCTGTAAAGTGGCATGTGTTTCCCGTGTTTAGAACTGTCCCTGCACAAAATTACATTTCTAAAGGAAAAAAAGACATTTAAAACTGCTTGCGGCTTTAATGTCATGTCTTGTCCTAGCAATATGGATGAAAATCTTTGAGAAAAATGGCATGGCTACCCCATCACCCCCCCCCCCCCCCACCCCAGCCGATTACCAGCCCCTTTGGGTCTTGTATAGATATTAAGGGGAACCCCGCACCCAAAATAAAAAAAGGCCCTATATACTCTGAACAGCAGTATACAGGCGGTGCAAACAAGACAGGGGACTGTAGGTTTGTTCTTAAGTAGAATCTGTTTGTAATTTTGAACAGGTACATTGTTTAAGTGTAGCTCCAGCCCAAAAAAAAATTTTTTAAGCTTTTTGGAAAACATAGGGAAGGGTTATCACCCCTGTAACATTTGTTTTGCTGTCTGTGCACCTGTTCAGAAGATTTCACCTCACTTTCCATCCCAATGACAAATGTTTTTGGAAAAGTGGGGTTTTTATTGAAACAAGGATTGGTGATAAAGCATCAGTAGAGAGGAAACACCTTTTTCCCATATTAACTCTTACAGGAGAGAATTTGCCTTCCTAGGGGTAGATTTCCTCTCACTTCCTGTTGTCTCCTTCCGTTTGCAAGTAGGAGTCGTTTGTAAGTCAACGGACAACGGTCAATTTGAATGGCCAGTGTGATAAGGGCCTCCAGGGTATTTGGGACTCCGACACGTGCCAATTCGTCTTTCAGACCTTCTGATAACCCCAAGCGGAACTGGTGTCGCAGGGCTGCGTCATTCCACTGTGTCTGCACTCCAGCGTCTAAAGTCTGTAACATAATCTTCGGCCGTTCTGCGGCCTTGCTGGAGTGCATGAAGGGCAGCCTCTGCTGTGGTGGTTCGTTGCGGGTCGTCGTATAATTCGGCCATCGCGCCGAAGAAGGCGGTCATGGACTGTAACAATACATCGTTCTTTTCCAACATCCGATGAGCCCAGGACTGGGGCTCACCCTGAAGCAGTGATATGATGAATCCTACTTTGGTGGTTTCAAGGGAGAAAGTTCGAGGTTGCAGGGCGAAGTACAGTTCACATGCATTGCGGAAGGATCGAAATTTTCCCCGGTCACCTGAAAATCTCTCTGGTGCTGGAACTCTGGGTTCAGGGGGCAGCATCACCACTGAGGTTGCTGCAGTGGTAGTCCTTGAGGCAGAAGGCTCAGCAGTGCTTGCTGGTGTAGCTAGAGTCTGTACACGTTGTTCCAGTTGCGTATAACCCTCCTGTAGAGATTTGACTGCTTGGGTAAGGGCTGCAAGGTGCTGGCAGATGTCATCCATGCCAATCACTGAAATCAGTCTGCACTATTAACCCTTAGGTGGCAGATCCATGACACCCACTAACTCCTGCAGATGCCTGTATTAGAGAACAGCAAAAAAGTGTATATACAGGTGTATACTGTGCTGGGGCACACAACACCCACTACTCCTGCCGATGCCTGAGAAAAGAACACACTGTCCCTGCCTATCTAGCTTAGAGAACAGCAATAAAGGGTAGATACAGGTGTATACTGTGCTGGAGGCACACAACACCCATTAACTCCTGCAGATGCCTGAGAAAAGAACACACTGTAGAACACACTGTCCCTGCCTATCAAGCTCTTTCCCTGCACACCAGAACACACTACACAAGGCCGCCGCACTGGCGTCCTTTTATAGTGTGGGGCGTGTACTAAACCCCCCTGAGCTATAATTGGCCACAGGCATCCTGCCTGTGGCCAATTATGGCTCTCCTCACTGCCGGCGCTGTGATTGGCCAAGCATGCGGGGTCACAGTGCATGCTTGGCCAATCATAGCGCCGGCAATGCTGTGCGATGGCGCAGTGCATTGTGGGGCTTTCGCGTCACACGAATTTGGCGCGAACGGCCCACAAAGTTCTGGTTTCGCCGAACAGGCGATGTTCGAGTCGAACATGCGTTCGACTCGAACACCGAGCTCATCCCTACTCTCCACTGACACCAACAATATAATATTACTCCTCCAACGGACTCAAATGATGGGTCAGTATTGATCCCACTGACACAAATGCTGGCTCACTTTTTCCACTGAAACCAATAATAGGAACTATTCCTTCCACTCACAACAACGATGGGTCACTATTCCTCCCACTGAGACCATTCCTTTCACTTACACCAATGCTGGCTCACTATACTTTCCACTGACACCAATGATGGGTCACTTTTCCATCATTGAACGTGGCTACTCGCATAGACAGATAAAAGAGGCCAAAAAGAGAGCGGCGATCAGAGACCGCTCAGATCTCTTACTCAAAAAGCCATTGGTTAATGAGCTCCCACCAAATTCCAATGACCCGATACGGATTATTACCTCCTTTGGATCACAATGGAACTCTGTTCGCACCATTCTAGAGAAACACTGGGGCATCCTGACCAACACGTCTGATTTGGCCCGGATTGTCAGTGGTTCGCCCATGCTCGTGGCGCGACGCGACAGGAGCCTGGGTGACATGCTGATTCAATCCGAGTTTGTCAGGGAGCCTGAAACTATATGGCTCTCTGAATATCCACGTACTACGGGGCATGTTTCCGTGCAATAAATGCCAGATATGTCCGTATGTCCATAAGACATCTACTTTCAGTGATGCTCGGGGAAATTGGACTTTTGAAAATAGGAAATTTGATAAATTGCTCCACCTCCTGTGTTGTCTATATGATAACTTGCCCATGCCCCAAGATATACGTAGGCAAGACAAAAAGATCCCTCAAGATACGGATCGGAGAGCACCTGAGAGAAATAAATGATAAAGAGAAGATCCCTGAAAAACCATTAGCAAAACACTTTGCACAGTGCCATGGTCGATGTTCCAAGGGCCTCACAGTTAAGGGGATCTATGTCCTAAAACTACCCACTAGAAGGGGGATTTTGATCGCATCCTCTTACAAAAAGAGAAATGGTGGGTGTACCGTCTGAAATCCCTTGTATCGATTGGTTTGAATACTGAGCTAAACTTACAGGTCTTCTTGGAGACTTAAAAATCCATCAATATGGGGGGCGTGGTCTGGACATGGCCGAGTAGAGTCGCACACTTGTGGAGCTCCTGGTCCTGCCCAGCCTTTACCAGCTTATACAACAGTGATATCCACCAGTATTCCCCGGTATGTACTCCGCTGGGAAGCGGAGAGGAAAGACTAAAAGAAAAACCCCTCCTAAAGCACATCCGAGCGGCGAGATACTCAAATTCCTACGGAACAACTGCGGAGCCTCCCCGGACACCAAGATGGCGGACACCACGAGGCAAGGCCCTCTCAACACACAGCGACCGCAGGACTCTCCTCTCCCCCTGTCACCCTCCTTAGCCCCAGACATGGACTTTAACACCCCGGCGGTCTTCTCCTCGGGGTCACAGGAGCTACAACACCCGCATCTGGCCCCGCTTACCTTGAGAGCCGATGCCGAACTGCGGGCATTACTCCAGGCCTTACCCACGAGAGCGGATTTTGAGGCGCTGGCTAGCAGGCTGGAAGCAGCTCACATAGAGGAGATTACGATGGTGAGAGAGGAGGTGAAGACACTGTCAGAGCGGATGGGAGCGGGAGAAACCTCAGTGGTTGCCCTGGAAAGATGTATGACCACGGTGGAGGCTCTACAATCATCCCAGGCAGCTACGGCCCTCACACAACAACTCCAGTTAGAGGAAATGGGGGACCGCAGCAGGAGGAAAAACCTGTGAGTAAGAGGCATGCCAGAGGCCACGGAAGCAGAAGACCTGGCAGCTTCTACGTTGGCCATATTCCGGGACTTAATGGGGGGGGATTTCCCAGCCAACCTGTCCTTTGACAGGATCCACAGAGCACTAGGTCCCCGCTCGATGGACCCGGACAGGCCACGGGACATTATATGCCGCATTCATCAATATGCGCACAAGGAGCTGGTGCTGCGAAAGGCTTGGGAGAAGGGGGACGTGGACTTTGATGGCGCTCCCCTTCGGATCCTGCCTGATCTCTCCAGGGCAACTCTGCAGCGACGAGCCATGTTAAAACCTGTGCTGGAGGTGGCCCGACAATCCGGAATTACATACAGGTGGGGATTCCCCATATTGGTGACCTTTAAAAAGGCGCAGCAGTTCTTCACACTGCGCACCTCCTCTGATTTACCTGACCTCTTTGCCTTCCTGGAAGCGGATCCCTTTGACGTGCCGGACTGGCTTCAGTTACTACAGCGCCCGGCCCCCTGCTCTGGATTCCCGGGACGACGGAGAGGCCGATCCCCCAGGCCGCAGAGGGATCGCTGCAGATCAAGATATACTTCCGCGGAGGTGTCAAGGGAAGCCTGACGTCGGCAGGCGATGAGGTGAGCCGCCGGATACCACTCCCTTAGCCCTGCTCCTCCAGTTCTCATTTTTGTTTTCTCTCTCCCCTCTCCTTTGATTTTTTTTTCTTCACTGATGTCTCACCCCCCCCCCCCCGCCTCCGGATTGTTTTTTTTTCCATCCCCCCCTGTCTGAACTAGCTCCCGAGGCAGACCCATCACCCGCCTCCACTCTCTTTGAACCTGCTCCACCGGATGTCAATTTATTTTTTCTCTCCTCTGGCTTCTCTCCCTCTTGGCTCGCTTATTTTTTTTTCTCTTCTGTTGTCCCCCCCCCCCCCCCCCGGATTGCTTCTCTCCAACCCTCCTGGGTCCAAACTGGCTCCTGATGCGGACTCACCGCCGCACTCGTTGTGCGGCCGCGGTAGATGTCTGTGCCCCGGCGCATTCCCCCTCGCATCTCCGGATTGGGGCTGGGGGTGAGGGGGTGGTGTGGAGGTGGAGGCTTGAACCATGATCTACGGTTGCAGTTGTCCCCGCTGAACTGGGTAAGAGACGGTATGGGGATGTGTTTTTTTTCTTTTTCTTTTTAGTGTTTGTTGTTTTTTTTCTCTCTCCTTACTGCTGAGTGCCTGGCTGCCCCCTTTTGCTTTTTCACTATCCTCCCCCTTCACCCCACCCCCCGCTCACCATGAGTCGGTCGGCGGTCTGCCCCACCCCCACATGAGACTCCATGGTGCTTAATCGCACGCCACCAGCTGACAGGACACTTAAAGAGGCTGGTAACGAGACTCAGATGCTTAGATCGGATTTCTCATGTGTTGTGATCTTAATTGTGTGGTGGGTTGATTGCCATGTCTGTATGCCTCTTCATTCATTGTATGCTCTACAAGTAGGTCTGCTGGTTGACAGTATATCACACGGGGGATTCTGGGGATGAGCCCTCCGTGCCATGGGGATGGGTGGGGGCGGGACTCCTGCGGTCACCCGTGGGAGGAGGAGAGCGGCGGAGGGGGAACACCCGGGGTCTGACCCATGTGGTCGGATGTCCACGACCCACAGGGGGGCTCAGGTAGGGGGTTGGGTGTAGTGGGGTTCAGATGGAACGGGAGAGTGATTCCGACTCCCCGGAGGTCAGATGTTCTGCCTTTTTAGATGATGGGAGGTCCATCACGTCACGGATGAGGTAACTGAATCACGGACGTGATCTTTGCCTGGGATTGGGCGGTTTGAGTGGAGTCGGCGCCGCTCTCCCACCTATCTCTTGGGATGCGGAGGGGGAGACACCCCATATAGTCACCCCCTGGATAGGAGGGAACGGGATCAGGAGGGGGAGGCTTATTTAGACGGGGAGATGGTTCCATGTAGTGGCTCCCTCTGACTGAAAGGCTACATGTAGGATAGAAAGTGAGATTTACCATGTTTAAGCCGGTTTACTGTTATAAATCCACTTTTGGTAGGATGTATGTTTTCTTTGTTTTAAACATTACTGTTATTCTTTCCCAAGGTTTTTTTTTATGGGGATACAAGGTTAATTTTGGTTACCAGGCTGGGGGGGCCGGGCTGGGCTGGGGTAGCTTCCCTCGGTCCTTTCTATCCTCCTCCCCAATAGGCCGAAGTACCACCTCTGGTGTGAATCGGGGCGTGCTTCTTTGCGAACAAGTTTTGTTCACTTCTCTTAGTCTATATATTGTAGGTTTGCTGATACATACCTATATATATCAAACAATGTGGGGGGGGGGTCCGACTTAATGGTAGAGACACCCAAAGAAAATGCACCTCATCCCATGAAATATGTATACATAGTAGCAAAGGGGAAGAAAGGGATTTTTTTTCCTCCATTTTTTTGACCATCTAGCTGTGTGTACATTGTCCTTTACTAGCAACCACCTGTATGTGGCTGTATATGTGTACTTTTTTAAAATGAATTTCATTAAAATATTGAATACTTTTTATCTCTAGTGTTATTGAATCTCTCACTACTACAGATAGCACCGTGAAAATCCCTTTCTTCCCCTTTGCTACTAATATATTTTTTTTTTTGTCTTTCTTTTTCCTTTCTCCTTTCATTCTTCTTTCTTTTTCTCCTTTCTCTGTTTTCTCCCTTATTTTATTTTTTATTTTTTATTTTTCTCTTTTCCTCTTTCTCTCTCTCTGTTTACAACACCCTCTTCCCCTCATTTTATTCTTCCCCTTCCCCATTCCCTTTGTATTGGTCCTATCCTTTTGACCCAGGGATGATGGACACCCTTCATATTTTTTCACTAAACGCAAAAGGGCTAAATGTGCCTGAAAAGCGCCGTATGCTCCTGAATGATCTCAAAAGAGCTAGAGCTGACGTAGCGTTAATCCAGGAAATGCACTTCAAAACCGGGGGCCTCCATGCCTTAGAAACCGATTCTTCCCATCTGTGTACCATGCCACTAACAAGACAGCAAAAAACCAAGGGAGTGTCCATACTCATATCTGGAACAGTGCCCTGGACATGCAGCGATACCTTGGTGGATGCCTAGGGTCATTATATGTTCATAAAGGGAATGATAGGGGACATAAGGGTGACTTTGGCCACTTTTTATGCGCCCAATGACCGACAGGACACCTTCCTACACGACACACTAGACCTCCTGATGGAATTCAAAGCGGGACAGTTGATCGTGGGAGGCGACTTTAACATTCCTCTATCCCCCTTGGTCGACACCTCATCGGGTCGTTCCTCCGTACGCTCCGGAATACATAAACGCATTATCCGGGACTTGCACGACACCCAGCTGGTTGACGTATGTAGGCTCCACCATTCTGGGGAGAGGGATTACACCTTTTACTCGCATCCACATAAAGTGTACTCGAGGATTGACTACTTTTTTGTCCCACACAGCCAACTGGAGGCGGTACACGACCCGACGATCGGTAACATCACGTGGTCAGACCACGCGCCCATTACTATGCGCTACGATCTCTCAGCGACCTCGACATCCAGAACTAGGTTCTGGCGCCTGAACGAAAGTTTACTACAGACGCTGGAGGTCACAACTGAACTACAACACTACTTCAGGACTAACGACACAGACAACTGCGACCCGGGTATTCTGTGGGAGGCACATAAATCCGTAATCAGGGGGATACTAATCAAACATGGCGCACGCATTAAAAGAGAACGGGAAGAACTGTTACAGCTTCTGGATAAGATTTGCATGGTGGAATCTAAGCACAAGCGAACGCCGGTGCCCTCCTTGGAGGCTGAACTGCTTTCTCTTCGAAGACAAACGGTGGACTTACTCCACTATAGAGCTAAAGCGGCGTTACAATTCTGCCGGATTCGCGTACGAATCGGGAAATAAATGTGGGAAACTACTCGCTAAAGCGGTCAGGAACCACAGACTCAGAACTTTCATAGTGCAGGAGTTTAGGAATTACTACTCTTCTCTCTATAACCTCTCTATAACCTCCCGCCTAGGACCCCTACTGACGTGACGATAGAAGAGTACATTGCCACCTCACGACTGCCTCAATTACCTACGACGTCCGGAACGGAATTAGACGACCCCATTACTGTGGAGGAACTGCAACGGGCGATGGGAGGGACGAAACCCGGCAAGGCGCCGGGTCCTGATGGGTTCACCTTGCAGTACTACCAATCTCTCCTCCCACTGCTGGGTCCACATATGGTGAGGATGTTCAACGGTCTTGGGGAGGGGGGCTCCTTCCCTAGGGATACCTTGCGAGTGCATATCTCCCTTATTCATAAGGAAGGTAAGGACCCAACAGCGTGTGGCAGCTACAGGCCCATTTCCCTATTAAACTCGGACCTAAAGCTTTTCACTAAGATCCTAGCCAACAGATTGACCCAACTTACGCCGAATATCATTCACTTAGACCAAGTGGGTTTCGTCCCTGCCCGAGAGGCTAGGGATAATACCACCAAGGTGCTCAACTTGATCCACATAGCGACCATGTCAAAGACACCCTGCGTCTTTCTCAGCACAGATTCTGAGAAGGCGTTCGACCATGTCAATTGGACCTTCATGTTTTCCGTCCTTAAACGGATTGGCTTGGGACCTAAAATGCTCCAATGGATATCCAGTATATATTCCATACCCTCGGCCCAGGTCAAAGCTAATGGAATTTTGTCTGAAACTTTCCCTATCACGAACGGGACCAGACAGGGGTGCCCGCTCTCACCCATACTTTTTGCATTGGCTTTAGAACCATTCCTGTGCACGGTGCGCGCACACCCCGACATTACAGGGGTCACTGTGAGTGATGCACAATTTAAAATCTCGGCGTATGCAGATGATTTATTGTTCTCCTTGACCAACCCGGTAGTGTCCCTACCGAACCTGCTTCGGGAGTTTGATAGATACGGAAACCTTTCCAATCTAAAAATTCATTTCGACAAATCGGCAGCAATGGGGATTAATATTCCTCCCACTAGATTGAGCTCACTGAAATCCCAGTTCAAATTTAAATGGTCGGACAGTTCTCTTAAGTACCTGGGAACTTTGATCCCGGGCGATTTGAAGCACACCTTCAACCTCAACTTTCCACCCTTATTGACCAAGGTCCGCCTGTTGTTACAGGAGTGGACCAGGGGCTTGCATTCCTGGTTTCGTTAACTTTATATGGGCTAACTCCAAACCCCGACTCCGTAGACGTCTTTTGACACTGCCGAAACATCTCAGAGGACTGGCCCTACCAGATTTACGTAATTATTACGGGGCGGTGCATCTTGGCAGAATCATAGACTGGAACCGCCACAGTAAGTCTAAACTCTGGGTCCAACTAGAACAAGCCCAAACAGTGGTGCCGCTGAAGGGCGCCACCTGGTGCTTTGACCGACTACCCCCCGCCCTGACTTCCCACCCGGTTATTGGCACCACCCTTCGGATAGGGGCGGCGAACTTACTATCAACCCACCTTTCCTCGGGTGAATCTCCCCTTTAACCAATATTGGGAAATCCAGTGTTCCCCCCCGGGCCTGGAATCGGCGGAGTACATGTCACTTACATCGACGGGGAGGGACCAGGCCTCACATTTCTTGGAGGACGCTCCGTGGCCCTCTGTTCAAGTTCTAACTAACTTAACTCCGCTCCCACACAACCTGACTTGCCCTTCCTGCAGAAATGGGAAACAGACCTACAACGTTCGTTCACTGACACCCAAAAACAGACGATAATTCGATTCTCCTTGAAAACATCGATATGCACAAAAATTCAAGAACTTCGCTTCAAGATCTTGACCAGGTGGTACTACACACCCCAGGTATTGCATAGATACTTCCCTAATTCCACAAACCAATGTTGGAGATGTCAGACTGAGGTGGGGACGCTTCTTCATATCTTCTGGTCCTGTCCCCGTTTGCAACACTTCTGGACAACAGTTAGGACTATCATTCAGAAATTTACCGACCATGCAATCAGTAACGACCCCGTCTTTTTGTCTTTTTCCTGCTTCATGCTACCTCAATACCGGCACGGAGCTACAAGAAGTCAATCATTCGGCACTTGCTGAACGCAGCCAAATCCTGCATCCCCCTCAGATGGAAGAAAATTTCACCCCCGTCAGTGGGGCTGTGGTTGCGCAGGGTGGAGGATATCAAAAAGCTGGAGGATTTAGTCCTCACTGCTCAAAACAAACAAGAAAAGCACTCTGAGGCGTGGAGGCTCTGGAACATCTTCATCTTTTCTGATGAAGGATCAGCCCTACTTAACTCTTAACTCTTAATTCGACAAAGGGATACAGCCTTGATAGTTATTACGACTGGAGACGTGCTTATAACTCTGGGTCAACCCCCCCACGTTTCCCTATCCCTTTGAACCCCGCTCTCCAATCTCCCTTTTCTCTCCTTTCACTTTTCCTTTTTCCTTGTCTTTCTTCTAGTACTTCCAGTTGTTTTTTGTGGGGAGTTTTTCTCAGGGACCGAGTCCTCCCCCCCCCTCTTTTTTTTTTTTTTGAGGGTCAATTCTTATAATTTCTGTTGTTCTCTTCCCCTTTTTTTCTCTCTCTCTCTCTCTTTCTTCCTTTTTTGATTAATGGGATACGAGAATTGGACAGGGCAATCGGAATCCTGATAGTTGCGACATGGAGATACCCCCTACCGGACGGTCATAAAGTAATGTGAAACATCTGGGGAGGATACTAAACAGATAGTCACGGGCTCTGCAATAATAGTACCCGTGTTGTGTTATCTACATCAAACGTCCGGCCCTGTCTGAGATAAATGGTTGTGAATCTGTACGTTACACTCTATTTGTATGGTAATGTTTTTATTCTATGTATGTCTATATAAAACAATAAAAATTCATATTTGAAAAAAAAATCCATTAATATGGTCTAAATATCACATAATGTCTAGCATTTCGGTAGCCAAACCAACAGGCCAAAGGTGTCAATTCTTTATTCTTTATTATTATTTATTATTTTTTCCTTGTTCTTCCCTTCTTTTGCTCCCCACTTTAGAGTACGGGGTAGACTAGATTACATTTTGATCTACCATGTAATTTAAAATGTCGTTCTCCTTCCCTTGTATGCGTATTGTATTTTGTCTTGTTAGTCATTGTTTTTGTTTTTTTTCCCCTTCCCTTTCATCCCCTGTAGCCATATAGTAAGAACAATTGATGGGCCTTATTCATTGCCAAGCCGATATAGTGACAGAGACCGCCTCATTTGAATGGTGACCTCTCTCACTGAGAATGCAAATGGCACGATAATAATGCGGAACCACGGAGAGTTGCTATATGGACTATCTGTTTCTTCCCAAACAGGACAAGGCCTTTCTTGAATTGCTTTGCTTCCCTATTGGTGCAAATCACCAGCTGATCAGCACATAAGAAAGTGCTGTGGCTGGCGATGTTGAACGTCTGAGATGAAGCTATGCCAGAGAGCACGGCGAAACGCGTTGACGTCACCACCCTGCACAGTCACGTGACGTTGTTCTGTGTGGAGTGAGCGGAACATGCAAAACGAGTGGAGGACGCTATGAGCCAATGCGGCTATTGAGCCAGAACTAGCACTTGTGTGACAGGGAGATAATCGGCCACTTGCCAAAGTCCCGCTGAAGGGACGGGCCGCTGGGAACTCTGCCTGGGCACTGTCCAAGCTAGACGTGCAGACCCGACTACCTTTTCATCCTCTCCCTGATACACCACCATGGATACTAATTTCAGCAAGCCGCGGACCCGGTAAAATGCTAGCATCATTGAGAAATCCAGCGGTAATGTATGATTTTCCATACCAATTTGCAATTGTTGCTAGCTGATTGAACAACTTAACACAGCTGCCATTCTCAGCCTATAGTGGGTCATGACTTGCTGATCTAGCCTAATAAAGGGCAACTCAATGACTGAATGTATCCTGATCAGTGAGCTTATGAGCTAAGTTTACCATCCAAGTTTACCATCTACTGATGAACTAAACACCACTCCATCATTTTGGTGGTTCACATGCGTGATCAAAACAAGCACCTTAAACTGGAATCCCAGTATCCTTCTTGGTCGTTTTGGATAATTGACTTACCGCTCACATAATCACGTTGCTCAATTTGGTTTTCTTCAGCAGTCAGCATCATTATCAGTGACTTATTATCTATGATTGCTCATATTGTTTCCATCAAATACTAATTTAAGCGAGTAAGATGCCTTGATTTCTCCTTCCCTCGCCCCTCCTTCCTCCCTCCACACCTGGTCCAGCCCCCAGTGAGTAGCACCAATTGACCAATATATATAAAATAGTCATTTATCGTTTAGTTAGATGTCTTCCCATTAAGGGTTTACTATTATAACCTTGATTGGAACAGGTTGCTCATAACTCGCGGCTGAACCAAAACGTCCGGACTAGTGTTGTGTTTCATGTATTGTCATTGTATGTCCTGTTTGTCATTTATGTCCATGGTTAAAGTGGTTGTAAACCCACTTTTTCAACTTGCACCTACAGGTAAGCCTAGATTAAGGCTTACCTGTAGGTGCAAGAAATATCTCCTAAACCTACACGGTTTAGGAGATATTTAGTTAAATGACAGGCGTAGACAACGGCGCATTCATGGGGTTAATCCCATTCACAAATTTGTCTACTTCCCAGCAATCGCTGGGCGTAGCCGAATGTGAAGGCTCCCGCGCGCATGCGCAGAGTGACGTCTCTGCCGCTCCGGCCAATCACAGTGCCTGAGCGGCGCTGTGATTGGCTGGAGCGGCGATACCCGGAAGTAACCTTCCGGCTATCGCTGCAGAGATGGCTGCGGCTGAAGAGGGAGACGAGGACGGCTTCGGGGGCCCCGATCTAAGGTAAGTGATGCATAATGAACTATTATGCTAGTCATATTAGCTCATTATGCCTTTCTCTTACAGGTCGTTTAAAAAAAAAAAAATTTAAAAGGGTTTACAACCACTTTAATAATCTCCATTTATAACCACTGTATTAACCGGTTCCTTAAAACTGCAATTTTTAATATATCTAATCTTTTGATATTGGACTAAACTTGATGAACTTTAGAATATTCCAGCTTGATCATTATTTGTTGCTAAAAGTAACCCCTTCCAGCCGGCCTATACTATAGGCCACCCCCCCTTCTTCCCTCCCCCCCTTTTTGCCACTTTTTCTTCCAGTGACACCAATGATGGGTCACTATTCTTTCCACTGACACCAATAATAGAGACTATTCCTTCCACTGACAGCAATGTTCGCTCACTATTCTTTCCACTGACACCATTGATGGGTCACCATTCCTTTCACTTACACCAATGCTTGCTCACTATTCTTTCCACTAACACCAACAATAGGATATTACTCCTCACACTGACACCAATGAAGGGTCACTATTGATCTTTTATTGAAAAGAATAAAGCAACCAATTTTATACAAAAGTAAAAAACAAAACCATAGTACAAAACTTTAACAGAAAACAAAGGAATACACATCCATGTTCAGAATATATACAATATATACATAGTCCACTACCAAAACATTTTTAGAAAACTATTTACATAAAGCAGCAGAGAGGGCCTAAGAGGCACAACCCATCACCTATGTACGCAGCCATTTATCAAAAATTAATCAAAAATAATAATCTAGGGTGATGAGAGACAGACAGCCACACCCAGGAAAGAGACTCTTGGCAGTCAGGAAGGGTTGAAACCCCTCCACGCCTTCAACCAGTCCCCCTGACCCCGCTTGTCTCTCTCTAGCTCGCAAATCTTCCCCACCTCATGCATAATGTCATACACTACCACCTCAACAGGAAGGATTTTATGCCGAATGCTGACCTGACACTGCGTTCCAGGTGAAATAACGGACTGCTAGGCTAACTAAAAAAAGTGTATCCAAACAAAAAACTCCACCAGTTTTGAATGCTCCATACACCCACTGAGAATAACCCAGCCTGGAGAGGAAAGAAACACTGAGGGCCCGCCCCACCTGTTTTTACTCCATGTTAAAAGGGCAACGAAGCAGAAAATGGTCCATAGTCTCCCCCTCATCTGCACACTCCTCCCGAGGACAGCTACGATCCATCCCACTGCGGAATTTCAAATTGCCCCGAACATAGAGCCTCCCATGAAAGCACAACCAGGCCAGATCCCTAAATTTAGACATTCCTCTTGATGGGGTTCAGTCTGTTCCCCCACAGCATCTGGAAGAACACACTACTGACCCCATCATAGAGAGACACTGGTAAGATGCAGACAAAGCTGACATACAAGAAGATCGGAATCAGGTAAGTCTTAATCAGATCAACCCTTTACCTCATAGATAACTTCCATCTCTTCCAGCTGACCACCTTACTATTGGAAATTTCCAGTCTGCCTTCCCAGTTTTTGAGGCCATAATCGCCGGGTCAAAATTCAATGCCTAGTATCTTAATTCTTTCCTGGGGCACTGGAAAGGTGTACGGGAGATCAAACCCCTCACCTTCCTTTCCCATCCAGAAAACTTCACTCTCTTCCTGATTGATCTTGGAGCCTGATGCTTCAGAATACCGTGATGTCAGAGAGACCACCTCCTCTGCTTCATCCGCCCCAGTGACAATCACCGACACATCGTCCGCATAGGGAACAACCCTCAATGGCGGCTCACCTAGGAGCCCCACTGGTCCCCCACTACATGCCGCTCTCTAGTCTCCTGATGAAGGGGTCGATTGCAAACACATAGAGCAGGGGACTCAGGGGACAACCCTGGCGCACCCCGGAGCCAACCTCAAAGGACTGTTCAACCCAACCATTTACAAGAGGAAAGCCTTTTGCCCCCTTATACAAGACTTTTAACCAATCGTCAAAATCACCCGGCAGACCGTACTTACTAAGGAGCAACCACAGGTACTCATGGTTAACACGATTAAAAGCCTTTGCCTGATCCAATGTCAGCAAATACTTTCCCCAACCTGCAGCCCTGCATCTTCCCAAGGCCTCCCGGACAGCTAAAACCGCTGTGAAGGTGCACCTACCCTGGACCGAACAGTGCTGATGGCGAGAAAGCAAAGACTCTGCTACTGATGATAGGCGCCAGAAAAATATCTTTGCCAGTATCTTTCTGTCGACATTAAGAAGGCTGATGAGGCGCCAATTCTCAATCATCGAAGGATCTTTACATTTTGAAAGAAGAATCACAGCCAAGTGCCTCATGGAAGGGGAAAGCACCCCCTCAGCAAGGCAACTGTTAAAAACCTCTACCAAATGTGGGGCCAGAATAGACTTAAAGGCTTTGTAAAATTCAGCCGTCAAGCCATCCGGTCCAGGTGACTTTTTGATGGCAAGCTGTTCAATTACCCTCATCACCTCTTCAACTGTGATCTCCTCTGTCAAATTCACCAATGGAACATCTCCACTATTTAGACCTGGAGTAGAGTCCAAAAAGCTTTCCATCTTGTCACGGTCAAGCTCTTTCCTCCCAAGAAGGTCGGCATAAAAGGACCTCACGACCTCCAGAATCCCTGACCTGGACTTTGTCAAGGAACCTGTACTATCCTTAAGGCCAACAACCTTTTTAACAGCTACACCTTGTTTGCAGTTCTGGTAAGGGTCAGGCGAGTGGTACTTCCCATAGTCCCTCTCCAGAACCAAAGAGGCATGCTGGTCATATTGACACTTCCTGAGAAGGAGTTTCACTTCGGAGATTGACCCAGTATCTCCTCCTCTCGAGACAAGAATAGCCAGCTTCCTCGTAAACCTTGGTAGGTCATGTATTTATTAAACTGTTTTCTATTAGCTAGGCCCCTGAAGAATCCAGCAATCCTCTTTTTGGTCAGCTCCCACCAATCAGCCTTGCTGCAACAAAAGTCCAGGATGGTCACCTGTGCCTGAAAGAATTCCTCAAATGATTGTCTAACATGTTCTTCCTTGAGGAGAGTCTAATTCAATCTCCAGATGCCCTTACCCCTCTGAGGGGCGTCTGAAGCATTCAGGACCACAGATAGCATACAGTGATCAGAGAACTATACTGCCTGCACCACTGGGGGCGAGAAAGCAGAGGTCTCCTTAAAAAAAAAAAAAAACTATCTATCCTACTCTGACTACTACCTCGATGAAAGGTGAACCCAGTGTCATCCGGGAGGTGCTTAATGTGCACATCCCCAAGACCAGCATCCCTAACCATACTATTTCAAAAAACGCTATCATATCCCAGCCTGTCCTTCCTGTCCTTGGGCCTAGTTACTGTATTAAAGTCACCTCCAAAGACCCACTTTGTGTGCGGCCCATAAACATTAATTATGCGCAGGTCCTGCCCTCCCATAAGGACTTCTAAGACCATACATCTCCAGGTCTCCACCTTAATGACCCTCCGGACTGTTACCATGCCGGTTTTAAACACTGCCACACCGCTGTATGGCTCGGCCGCAAGAGACCAGTAAGATGGACCATACCTCCACTCTCTCTTGGCCATATGAATATCTGCCAAGGAGGTGAGCCTAGTCTCTTGCAAAAATAAAATTTCAGCATCTAATTGACTGAACAAAAAGAAGGCCATAGAATGAGCTTTTACTGACTTAATGCTGGCGACATTTATTGTCCCCACTTTTAACGGAGGGGGAACCGCCATTTGGGTTATTGGGTGGATTGCTTCTTAGCTCCCCTCTGCTGCTCATCACCAGAAGCCTCTCTTTCTTGAGGCCGCCTCAAACTCCATTTCCGAATCAGAACTTTGCTCCAAAGAAGCTCCAGATGAAGAAATATCCCACTTAGAAGGACCTATGACAGTTGGAGACAGGCACTGGAGCTTCCCGTCACCGTTCCGTCCTCAGTCTGCCTCTTCCGCCTCCCAATCTTCCTTCTCTCCTCCAGGTACTGCAGGTCAGCTTCAGAGATGCCCTCATCTCTTACCTTTTTCTTTGAAGTCTTTCCACAAGACTTCTTTACAGAAGAAGCAACCTTTTTAGTACTCGCTATTAGTCCTGGTGGGGGGGGGGGGCGCTCCTTTTAAGTCAGACTTGGGTAGACTCCTGGGAGGTAACTGACTCGGGGGGCTCAGACTTGGAAGGTTCTGACACAAGAGAAGAGGGAAGAGACAGAAACAGAAGTAATACTTAGACACAGGAGGGGTGCCCACAGGAACTGGGGAGGGATCCTGAACAGGACCAGGGGAGTCGATCACCACTGAGGAGGATGGTACACCAGGGGCCTCACCCTCCATCCTGTCCAGCCTGAACAAGTCATCTATTACCTCCTTCTCCATATTGTGCCAGGCTTAAGGAAACCTGCTGTAGGGGTGGCCAAGGTGCAGGCACAGGTTGCACCTGATCATCTCGGTGCAGTCCTTAGCCATATGACCCTGACCCCGACACACTGAACAGGAGGAGCTCAAATGCCCCTTTTCTCCACAGCAGTGACACAGCTTCGGCTGACCAGGGTAGAAAATAGTCATCCTATCCCTCCCTATGAAAGATGAGGGCGAGTGACGGACAGGGCCGCTGTTAGAAATCATGGGGCCCCCGTAAGCCTACCTGACGTGGGCCCCCTTAAACCACGCCCTTGACCCCACCCCTGGCCCCACCCCCTGACCCCAGCTTGAAACAAAATGCAGGTTTGTTGCCATTTACATATGCGTGTGGAGTCAATGCATGCATTTGCAATTAATAAGCACAAAGGAGAGAGGGCAGTTTAATTTTCTTTTAAATTGTATTTTATTACAAATAAAAAAAAAATCTTACACTGTATCTTTACATTTGATGAACAACATTGCTTGTGATAGCATGGGCCATGACAGGTCCTCTTTATGGAGAGATATGAGGTATTTTAGACCCCATATCTGTCCTCTGGCCTCCAAAGCATCTGATCAAACCATGATCAGTTTGTTAAGATGCTTGTTCAAGCCGGTGGTGGCTTCTTTACATGAGCCCGAAACTGGCAGTGACAAAATTCTCGGCACTTCCCGTTTCTGACATCACACAGTGGGAGGAACAACATCTATCCCTCTCACTGTGTCCCGGGAACCGGATGCTACTGGTCACATGTTAAAAGCAGTAAAGGTGGTGTAGCGCCCTGCTCCCAATGACTGGGCGTTATGTTAAATTTAGTGGGTGTCTGAGCTGGTAGTTAGCTCAGACTCAATAAATAATTAAGGCAAAATCAGCCTCTGTGCCGGCTATGGCTGTGTTGGAAGACTTCCCACTGTTTGCCTGTAGGTGGCATTACCACCCCAGGCCAATGTGGAAGACTGACAGGTCAAAGTGCATTGGGTGCCTTTCCCCGGGAACAGTTCAGTGGGAGTGGTCTACCCGCTGAGCATGCTGGGGAAGGGTACTTAAGGGGCAGACGCCATTTTTTGGGGTCCTTTTTCCCCTCGTGGCCCTCCTGGTGCAAGGAGTGTGTTGTGTGATTTTTGGCCTCGGGACCATGTTGGTCCGAGGCTGCAACTCTACCAAGTAGGCCCAGTTATGTTGACTGGGGCTTACACTTTGAAGGTGATCCTGTGCTGTCTGTCCTGCGGGAGGAAGCCACTCAATGGAGGAAACCAGGGGAGGACCTGTCCTGGAGAATAGGGATGAGCCGAACACCCCCGGGTTCGGTTCGCACCAGAACCCGCGAACGGACCGAAAGTTCGCACGAACGTTAGAACCCTATTAAATACAATGGATGCGAACATTCGAAATCTAAAGTGCTAATTATAACGACTATTATGCATGTTATTGTCCTAAAAAGGGTTTGGGAACCCGGGTTCTGCACCAGGGGACATGTATCAATGCAAAAATAAGTTTTAAAAACGGACGTTTTTCGGGTGCAGTCATTTTAATGATGCATAAAGTGAAAAAAAAAATGTCAAATATTCCTTTAAATATCGTACCTGGGGGGTGTCTAAAGTATGCCTGTGAAGTGGCACGTGTTTCCCGTGTTTAGAACTGTCCCTGCACAAAATGAAATTTCTAAAGGAAAAAAAGCTATTTAAAACTGCTTGCGGCTTTAATGTAATGTCTGGTCCCGGTAATATGGATGAAAATCTTTAAGAAAAATGGCATAGCTACCCCATCACCCCAGCCCATTACCAGCCCCTTTGGGTCTTGTATGGATATTAAGGGGAACCCCGCACACAAAATAAAAAAGGCCCTATATACTCTGAACAGCCCTATACAGGCGGTGCATACAAGACAGGGGACTGTAGGTTTGTTCTTATGTAGAATCTGTTTGTAATTTTGAACAGGTACATTGTTTAAGTGTAGCTCCAGCCAAAAAATAAATTTTTAAGCTTTTTGGAAAACATAGGGAAGGGTTATCACCCCTGTAACATTTGTTTTGCTGTCTGTGCCCCTGTTCAGAACATTTCACCTCACTTTCCGTCCCAATGACAAATGTTTTTGAAAAGTGGGGTTTTTATTGAAACAAGGATTGGTGATAAAGCATCAGTAGAGAGGAGACACCTTTTTCCCATATTAACTCTTACAGGAGAGAATTTCCCTTCCTAGGGGTAGATTTCCTCTCACTTCCTGTTGTCTCCTTCCGTTTGCAAGGAGGAGTCGTTTGTAAGTTGGATGTTTGAAAGTAGGGGCCTGCCCTATATACTCTGCTGAAATTTGCCCCTTACATGTTGGTGTTGCCACAACACTGTAAGCCATCACAGTTACTCTTGGTGGGCGCATGAATGGGCCCTGCTGTGAATTATTAGATCAAGAATTGTAATTACATGCCCCTGTTAAACAGGGGCAGAAAAATTGGGCCTTAGGCACTGGTGCCACAACACTGCAACCCCTCACAGATACTGTACTTGGAGCACAGCAATGAGCCCTGTTGCAAAGTATTGCATCAAAAATTGTAATTACACGCCCCTGTTAAACAGGGGCTGAAAAATTGGGCCTTAGGCACTGGTGCTGGTCCCACGACACTGCAACCTCTCCCAGATACTCTAGTTGGAGTGCCGGAATGAGCCCTGCTGCAAAGCATTGCATAAAAAATTGTAATTACACGCCCCTGTTAAACAGGGGCTGAAAAATTGGGCCTTAGGCACTGGTGCTGGTCCCACGACACTGCAACCTCTCCCAGATACTCTAGTTGGAGTGCCGGAATGAGCCCTGCTGCAAAGCATTGCATAAAAAATTGTAATTACATGCCCCTGTTAAACAGGGGCTGAAAAATTGGGCCTTAGGCACTGGTGCTGGTCCCACGACACTGCAACCTCTCCCAGATACTCTAGTTGGAGTGCCGGAATGAGCCCTGCTGCAAAGCATTGCATAAAAAATTGTAATTACACGCCCCTGTTAAACAGGGGCTGAAAAATTGGGCCTTAGGCACTGGTGCTGGTCCCACGACACTGCAACCTCTCCCAGATACTCTAGTTGGAGTGCCGGAATGAGCCCTGCTGCAAAGCATTGCATAAAAAATTGTAATTACATGCCCCTGTTAAACAGGGGCTGAAAAATTGGGCCTTAGGCACTGGTGGCGGCACCCAGAAACAAAAATGTTCTTCCAAGCTATCATCATCAATCGGATCATTGAGGAGGAGGAGGATAGTCAGTCAACATAACAGGACAGTCACTCAGCATCAGTCTTGAAGGGATGTGACATTTGAAAATAAATTAGTCTGTTATATCAGCTTCAGGTGTTTGGTAGCTGGTGGTGATCCAAGACTGGTTCATCTTTATGAAAGTCAGTCGATCAACCGAGACGGTGGACAAGCGCACCCTGTGATCCGTGACAAATCCTCCAGCAGCACTGAATGTGCGTTCTGAAAGAACGCTGGATGCAGGACAGGCCAGTAGCTCAATTGCATACTGTGCAAGCTCTGGCCAGTGATCCATCCTCAAGATCCAGTAAGCCAGAGGATTTTCGGTGGGGAAGGTGTCCAAGTCTGACCTTGCCCCTAGGTATTCCTGCACCATGTATATCAGACGCTGGCGATGGTTGCTGGAACCGATCATACCTTGGGGCTGCGGACTAAAGAATTGTCTGAACGCATCGGTCAAACGGCCACCTTCCCCACCGCTCCTTCTTTGACTGACCGAAGCCTCAGCAACTCGTTGTCCAGGACCAGGAGTTTGTAACCTCCCAGTCTCTAGGAACGCGTTGCACAGACCTTTCTGCAAGGCCTCCCGGAGATGTCTCATCCTCTGCTCCCTCTGCGACGGTAAGATAAGGTCCGCAACCTTACCCTTGTACCATGGATCAAGGAGAGTGGCCAGCCAGTAATGGTCCCTCTCCTTGATCCGAAGAATACGAGGATCCTTCTGCAGACTTTGCAGGATCAGGGAGGCCATGCAGCGTAGGTTAGCTGAGGCATTCGGTCCGGAGTCCTCTGGGTCACTAAGGACGACATGATCCGCAGCCACCTCCTCCCAGCCACGTACAAGTCCACGGGTTTCTTGGGACTGTAAATCATCCCTAAAAGACTGCTGCTGATGATGCTGAGTGCCAGGCTCCACCTCCATGCTGACACAATCCCTCCTCCTCCTCCTGTGCAATGGGTGGGACAGAAGGAACACTGTCTGGGTAAAGGGGGCCTTGAGAGGCAAGGAAGTCCTCCTCTTCCTGCCTCTGTTCTGCCTCAAGTGCCCTGTCCATTATTCCACGCAGCGTATGTTCCAACAGGTGGACAAGAGGTACAGTGTCACTGATGCATGCACTGTCACTGCTCACCATCCTCGTGGCCTCCTCAAATGGTGCCAGGACAGTGCATGCATCCCTGATCATGCCCCACTGGCGTGGTGAAAAAAACCCGAGCTCCCCTGACCCTGTCCTGGTGCCGTAGTCGCACAGGTACTCATTGATGGCCCTCTGCTGCATGTGCAGCCGCTGCAGCATGGCCAACGTTGAGTTCCACCTGGTGGGGATGTCGCATATAAGGCGGTTCTTGGGCAGGTTCAACTCCTTTTGCAGCTCAGCCAGGCGAGCACTGGCATTATAAGATCTGCGAAAATGCACACAGACTTTCCTGGCCTGCCTCAGGACATCCTGTAAGCCCGGGTACCTGCCCAAGAACCGCTGCACCACCAGGTTAAGGACGTGAGCCACACAGGGCACATGGGTCAGTTGTCCCTGTCAGAGGGCGGAGAGGAGGTTGGTGCCATTGTCGCAAACTACCATTCCTGGCTTAAGCTGGCGTGGCGTCAACCACCTCTCGGCCTGCCCCTGCAGAGCAGACAGAACCTCTGCCCCAGTGTGGCTCCTGTCGCCCAAACACACCAGCGCAAGCACGGCATGGCATCTTTTTGCCTGCGTACTTGCGTAGCCCCTTGAACGCCTACGGAGCACCGCTGGTTCCGAGGAAAAAGCACAGGAAGAGGCCATGGAGGAAGAAGAAGAGGAGGGGGTGGAGGAGAGAGGTGTGTCACAACCAGTAGTAGCATTTTGGAGGCGTGGCGGCGAAACAACCTCCAACACTACTGTACCTTGTCCTGCATCCTTCCCAGCTGCCAAAAGAGTGACCCAATGGGCCGTGAAAGAAAGGTAACGTCCCTGTCCATGCCTGCTGGACCATGAGTCAGCGGTAATATGCACCATAACGCTGACCGCCCTGTCCAGCGAGGCCAAGACATTGCCTTCCACATTCCGGTAGAGAGCCGGAATCGCCTTCCGTGAGAAAAAGTGGCGTTTGGGAACCTGCCACTGAGGAACCGCACATTGCACAAACTCACGGAAGGGGGCTGAGTCTACCAACTGAAAAGGAAGCAGTTGAAGCGCTAGCAATTTAGCCAAGCTAGCATTCAACCGCTGGGCATGTGGATGGCTGGGAGGGAACTTCTTTTGACGGTCCAGCAGCTGGGGCAGGGAAATTTGCCTGCTAGAATCTGACGCCGGCGTACTGCTAGCAGAGTGCCCGCAAGTACTTGGCTGTGACACACCTAATTCTACACCTTCATTCCTCTCAGAGCAGGTTTCAGAGAGGACTGAAGGTATAGTGGGGTTGGAGATCCCAGCTGATACAGTGCAAGGAGAGGTCCGCTTTGTTCTTTGGTGTGGGTCTTTAAGGTAGGCTTGCCAACGAGCTGCATCGCAGGTCAACATATGTCTGGTCAAGCATGTGGTGCCCAAGCGGCTGATGTTTTGGCCACGCGATATACGCTTGAGACATATGTTGCAAACAGCAGCTGTGCGATCTGATGCACTCGACTCAAAAAAGGCCCACACCAAAGAACTTTTTGAATAACGGGCAGAGGCAGCGCCCTGCACAGGCGGAGCTCTGCGGTGTTAATCCGTCGGTGTGCTGCCCTTACGCTGCCCCCCCGAGGGCATCCTGCCTCGTTGGAGATGTGCCTCCTCCTCATCCTCCTCCTCCTCCTCTCTCCTATTAGGCACCCACGTGGAGTCAGTGACCTCATCATCCCTGCCCTCCTCATCACTGGAGCCAATCTGGCAGTATGCTGCAGCTGCTGGAACATGACTGCCAGATTGCTGTCCTTCTTGAGCATTCCCTCTCTCTGCTCTCACGCTACTGCCTTCCTCTAGCTGGGTATCATCATCAGACCCTTCGAAACGCTGGGCATCCTCCTGGAGCATGTACCCAACACTGTGCTCAAACAGTTTGGGGGACTCTTCAGGAGGACATGGTGGGTCTAGGGAAGGAGTGACTGATGATGACATTGATACCAGGGAAGAGGACGCTTTGGCAGCTGCTTTGCCAGTACCCTGAGCCTGGGTGAGAGAGGATGAGGATGGCTTGGTCATCCACTCTACCAAGTCTTCGGCATGATGCGGCTCAACACGTCCAGCTGTCGAAAAGAAGGACAAGCGTGTCCCATGGCCACGTGCTGATGGCGATGCACCGCGTCCACGACCAGCACTGTTGTCTCTAGACACAGAGCCTGCTTGCCCTCTTTTATTGGCTCCTGACTGTCTGCCTCTCCTTGTTTGCCTTCCAGACATTCTAATGGCCTGCAGGGAGATGGGAAAACCAGCAATAAGGCCTATCTTCAGGAGTATATTTTGCAGGAAGCACACTACGCCCGCTGTAAGTGCTGCAAATGCCTGTTGGTGTAACACACCAGGAAAACACAGCAATACGGGCTAGCTTCAGGAGTATATTTTGCAGGAATCACACTACGCCTGCTGTAAGTGCTGCAAATGCCTGTTGGTGTAACACACCAGGAAAACAGTAATACGGGCTAGCTTCAGGTGTATATTTTGCAGGAATCACACTACGCCTGCTGTAAGTGCTGCAAATGCCTGTTGGTGTAACACACCAGGAAAACACAGTAATACGGGCTAGCTTCAAGTGTATATTTTGCAGGAATCACACTACGCCTGCTGTAAGTGCTGCAAATGCCTGTTGGTGTAACACACTAGGAAAACAGAGCAATAAGGTGTAGTTTCAGGAGTATATTTTGCAGGAATCACACTACGCCTGCTGTAAGTGCTGCAAATGCCTGTTGATGTAACACACCAGGAAAACACAGCAATATGGGCTAGCTTCAGGAGTATATTTTGCAGGAATCACACTACACCTGCTGTAAGTGCTGCAAATGCCTGTTGGTGTAACACACTAGGAAAACAGAGCAATAAGGTGTAGTTTCAGGAGTATATTTTGCAGGAATCACACTACACCTGCTGTAAGTGCTGCAAATGCCTGTTGGTGTAACACACTAGGAAAACAGAGCAATAAGGCGTAGCTTCAGGAGTATATTTTGCAGGAATCACACTATGCCTGCTGTAAGTGCTGCAAATGCCTGTTGGTGTAACACACCAGGAAAACACAGCATTACGGGCTAGCTTCAGGAGTATATTTTGCAGGAATCACACTACGCCTGCTGTAAGTGCTGCAAATGTCTGTTGGTGTAACACACTAGGAAAACAGAGCAATAAGGCGTAGCTTCAGGAGTATATTTTGCAGGAATCACACTACGCCTGCTGTAAGTGCTGCAAATGCCTGTTGGTGTAACACACCAGGAAAACACAGCAATACAGGCTAGCTTCAGGAGTATATTTTGCAGGAATAACACTACGCCTGCTGTAAGTGCTGCAAATGCCTGTTTGTGTAACACACTAGGAAAACAGAGCAATAAGGCGTAGCTTCAGGAGTATATTTTGCAGGAATCACACTACGCCTGCTGTAAGTGCTGCAAATGCCTGTTGGTGTAACACACCAGGAAAACACAGCAATACAGGCTAGCTTCAGGAGTATATTTTGCAGGAATCACACTACGCCTGCTGTAAGTGCTGCAAATGCCTGTTGGTGTAACACACTAGGAAAACAGAGCAATAAGGCGTAGCTTCAGAAGTATATTTTGCAGGAATCACACTACGCCTGCTGTAAGTGCTGCAAATGCCTGTTGGTGTAACACACCAGGAAAACACAGTAATACGGGCTAGCTTCAAGTGTATATTTTGCAGGAATCACACTACGCCTGCTGTAAGTGCTTCAAATGCCTGTTGGTGTAACACACTAAGAAAACAGAGCAATAAGGTGTAGTTTCAGGAGTATATTTTGCAGGAATCACACTACGCCTGCTGTAAGTGCTGCAAATGCCTGTTGGTGTAACACACTAGGAAAACAGAGCAATAAGGCGTAGCTTCAGGAGTATATTTTGCAGGAATCACACTACGCCTGCTGTAAGTGCTGCAAATGCCTGTTGGTGTAACACACCAGGAAAACACAGCAATAAGGTGTAGTTTCAGGAGTATATTTTGCAGGAATCACACTACGCCTGCTGTAAGTGCTGCAAATGCCTGTTGGTGTAACACACTAGGAAAACAGAGCAATAAGGCGTAGCTTCAGGAGTATATTTTGCAGGAATCACACTACGCCTGCTGTAAGTGCTGCAAATGCCTGTTGGTGTAACACACCAGGAAAACATAGTAATACGGGCTAGCTTCAAGTGTATATTTTGCAGGAATCACACTACGCCTGCTGTAAGTGCTGCAAATGCCTGTTGGTGTAACACACTAGGAAAACAGAGCAATAAGGTGTAGCTTCAGGAGTATATTTTGCAGGAATCACACTACACCTGCCGTAAGTGCTGCAAATGCCTGTTGGTGTAACACACCAGGAAAACACAGCAATACGGGCTAGCTTCAGGAGTATATTTTCCAGACGCCTGCTGTAAGTGCTGCAAATGCCTGTTGGTGTAACACACCAGGAAAACACAGTAATACGGGCTAGCTTCAGGTGTATATTTTGCAGGAATCACACTACGCCTGCTGTAAGTGCTGCAAATGCCTGTTGGTGTAACACACCAGGAAAACACAGCAATACGGGCTAGCTTCAGGTGTATAATGTGCAGGAGGCACACTCCGCCCGCTGTAAGTGCTGCCAATGCCTGTTAGTGTAACACACCAGGAAAACACAGCAATAAGGGCTAGCTTCAGGTGTATACTGTGCAGGAGGCTTAGCAACAATGACACTGACACTGTCCCCTGCCTATCCTTCTCTCTCCCTGCACACAAGGTTTATCAAAGAATATGACACTGACACTCTCCCTGTCTATCCTTCTCTCTCCCTGCATACAAGGTTTAGCAAAGAATATGACACTGACACTGTCCCCTGCCTATGCTTCTCTCTCCCTGCACACAAGGTTTATCAAAGAATATGACACTGACACTCTCCCTGCCTATCCTTCTCTCTCCCTGCACACAAGGTTTAGCAAAGAATATGACACTGACACTGTCCCCTGCCTATCCTTCTCTCTCCCTGCACACAAGGTTTAGCAAAGAATATGACACTGACACTCTCCCTGCCTATCCTTCTCTCTGCCTGCACACAAGAATAGCACAAAGAATATCACACTGTCCCTGCCTATCCTTCTCTTTCCCTGCGCCGGAACACACTACACAAGGCCGCCACACTGGTGGCCTTTTATAGTGTGGGGCGTGTGCTAAACCCCCTGAGCTATAATTGGCCACAGGCAACCTGCCTGTGGCCAATTATGGCTCTCCTAGCTGCCGGCGCTGTGATTGGCCAAGCATGCAGGGTCACAGTGCATGCTTGGCCAATCACAGAGCCGGGATTGCACTGCGATGACGCAGTGTATTGTGGGGCGTTCGCATCACTCGAATTTGGCGCGAACGGCCCAAATCGTTCGATGTTCGCCGAACCATCGAACAGCCGATGTTCGAGTCGAACGTATGTTCGACTCGAACACCGAGCTCATCCCTACTGGAGAAGACCGAGCGGAAGGCTGGTGTCTCGAGGAACGCCTGGTGATTCTGTTGGAGGATGCACCATAGCTAAAGTTACCTTGCAGTCTGCCGGGTCGGCTTAAAGGCTCTTTGACTGCTTGGCTGGAAGTTCGGGTGTTATGTCCTGTGGCAGAGGATCCCGGATTATCCTATTTTGTTCACAACCAGTCTGTGGCAGAGACTGGTCCTGATCATTGTCCATGCATCATTCCGGCTGCTAGGCCAAGTGAGAAGGGCCTATCCGGGTGAGCAATACCCACTCGAGGAAGAGTGGTGAATGACTTTGTATTTGAGAAGTTTTCCCCCAGTGATCTGTACTGCGTACCTGAACTTACCCCTTTCCCTTCATCCTTCTACTATTCTTCACAAGTTTTAAGCAAAATAAAATAAAACCGAACAGAAGGTTTTACATCTTGTGTGGACATTGGAGTTCTTACAGACTTTCTTCCCCTAGACAACGAATACCAAGGTAACATGCAAGGCCCAAATTTAAACCAGCAGCTCCTACGGGGGTGTGCTACAGTGGTTATGAGACCCCCTTCCACTGTCTGTAAAAGTAATCCAGGGGCTCCTTAGCCACTAGAATTACTTTTACTTTGTCCAGAATTGCTGGGGATAAAAAGCAGTTAAAGGGAATTGGTTTGGGGAGCAGTAAAAATGCAGCTCTGCTGCACGTTTACTGCTACCCCAAATGAAGTGTAAAGTACCATCTCACTGTTTCTTATGATCATCAGCATTATGATAATCACACAGGCAGCACAGTAAGCAGGTACTCTATCATGGCTCTCTGTCACATTGCTTTTGAGTGCTGACTTTAACTTATGGCTGTACTGTATGTAACAGACTGTAACAAAGCACAGCCATAACAAAGTCAGCACCCAAAAGCAATGTGACACAGAGCCATGATAGAACCATTATAGAGCACCTGCTTATTGTGCTAGAAAAAATAATAAAGCTGCGCAAATTATGAAAATATTGGTTTACACCACTATAGTATCAAAAAATGGTATACACAGAGCTCCGTCTCTATTGCCAAAAGATGACAACGATATATGATTAGAGGTCCTGACTAATTGCCAGCCACCTACATCACATTCAGCAAGAGGGCAAAGTCCTGTATTGTGAAGAAAAAAATATATGTTTTTTCAAACTATAAAGTCCAGAAAACCAAAGCAACAACGAAGTGTCGATGAGGATCTTCTTGTTCAGCTATTTGGTGACTTCAAACTTAAAAACACCCAATGAAAAGTGCCATACACTTGATAGATAGAGATTCCACCACCACCAGTTCTTACTGCCGCTTACCAGAAATATTGATCCCTTCAGAGATCAATACAGATGGCTATTCCCCTGCCAGGGTCTCTAGGTGAATAATCAATGTCGGCTTTTCTCCCGGATTCTACGCCACTCTGGAACATGGAGAGTACCGAGCGCAGCACAATCCCGGATCCCGCCCGCCCTCCCCTCCATAATCTATTCGCTGCGGGATCCGGGATTGTGCTGCGCGCGGCTCGGTACTCTCCATGTTCCGGAGTGGCGTAGAATCCGGGAGAAAAAAACAGCCAATGAAAAGTGCCATACACTTCCAGCCAAGCAGTCAAAGAGCCTTTAAGCCACCCGCCCTCCCCTCCGTAATCTATTCGCTGCGGGATCCGGGATTGTGCTGCGCGCGGCTCGGTACTCTCTATGTTCCGGACTGGCGTAGAATCCGGGAGAAAAGCCGACATTGATTATTCACCTAGAGACCCTGGCAGGGGAATAGCCATCTGTTTGTATTGATATCTGAAGGGATCAATAGTTCTGGTAAGCGGCAGTAAGAACTGGTGGTGGTGGAATCTCTATCTATCAAGTGTATGGCACTTTTCATTGGGTGTTTTTAAGTTTGAAGTCACCAAATAGCTGAACAAGAAGATCCTCATCCACACTTCGTTGTTGCTTTGGTTTTCTGGACTTTATAGTTTGAAAAAACATATATTTTTTTCTTCACAATACAGGACTTTGCCCTCTTGCTGAATGTGATGTAGGTGGCTGGCAATTAGTCAGGACCTCTAATCATATATAGTTGTCATCTTTTGGCAATAGAGACGGAGCTCTGTGTATACCATTTTTTGATACTATAGTGGTGTAAACCAATATTTTCATAATTTGCGCAGCTTTATTATTTTTTCTACTACTATTTTATTGTGTGTGTCTCAAACAGAAGTTGCAGCATTTGTTATTGGAGAAGTAGATTCACTTTCACTTTATGAGTGGTTTATTTTCTCATTAATTGGGCAGCGCAGTATATTTTACACATTGCTTATTGTGCTACCTGTGTGATAATTGTAATGCTGATAATCTGCTGTGAGATACATAATGGGACCCAGTGAGTATTCTATCCTCTATTCCTCACTCACTGTGTCCATTGCAACCTCGCTGTCTTCCTGCTCTCCCCTTTCACCCGCTGACAACTTCATCATATCTCGGTAGGACTGCAGCCGGGAGACGAACGGACAATCACAGTATCACTCCACCAGCCGGGACTAATAAAATAGTGGGGTGGAATGATGTACATGTGCCCGAAAATAAAGAAATAGTCCCTCCGCTGCGCATGCACTCCCTTCCAGGAAAATGATATAATCCCCCTCTGTAAGCAAGTAGGAGCGGGAGAGGAGTTTAGAAAACATTTTTTTTGTTCTTTTTTTTGTAAATGCAGTAACGAACTGTAATGATGCTCGGGCCCCACTTTGTAGCTGATGGGGGCGGGCCCGGTACAACAGGGCTGGTTGTACTGCCCTATCAGCGGCCCTGGTGACGGACAACATTCCCATCCCTGGCCAACCTAACTGTTACCGACCAACCCCCAGTCCAAATGTTACGCTCATCAAGGATTTTATTGGGCTTAATCAAAACCTCCCCATAGTTCCTTAACCAAACCTCTAGATCCCGAGCAGGAACACTCTCATTAGTGAGAATAATTGTGATCTTTTTCACTGTTGACCTCTGAAAAACTGCAACTGGGATCAGACCTTCCCATTCAGGTCTTGACCTGCACCGAGCCTCATGTCGCTCCCAGAACAGGTCAAGACCCTCTGGCCTGGTGAAGCTTACCGTATAATCCCGTGTCCCAGCTACATGTATTAGGGCATACAGGTCATTTGCCCCAAAACACATCTCCAAAATCAAATCCACCACCGCACGCCGCGCTGAAGGGATCGCACCACCTTCCCATTTGAGAATGACTACGTTCCGTCTGGGACCCCCAGCAGAAACCAGAGACCCAAGACCAGATCCTGGGGTGCTCAAAGTGGTAGCTTGTATGGGAAAACCCCGCTTGGGAGCGGAGCTACCAGGAGCAGAGCATACCACCTGAGCAAACATAGGTTTATCAGGGCCAAGACCCCACACTGATGTCACATTAGTCTGTACATTATTATTATTTTATATTATTATTATCATCAACTGCTTGTACTTTGTTGGCAGGATTGTTCATCACATCTGTAGCAGGACGATTGTCCATCACACTGGTACTTGGGTGATTGTTATCAGTCACAGAAATATTTAATTTCCCATCAGGAATGGTCACAGTTTTGCTGCAATCCCAGCTGTCTCCTGATGCTGCACTGTAGAGTCTTCAGCAGCTTTGGGGCAAACAGCTTTGGACTCAGCTAAAGAAGGGTTAATAGGCTGTGCTGACACTTGTAGTCCCTCCACAGAAATGTCGTTTTTTAAATGTAACTTTTGCTGCATTGCAGAATCAGCAGGTACAACATTGCTACACACAGGATTAGTAGCCTGATTGTCATTAGGCACATTGCCAGCATCAGTCACGGTGTTGAAAGGCACAAAAACAGTTTTATCCACTACATGGGACTTGGCAGGCTTTACCTTGTCAAGGTCTGCTATGTCCTCATCGTGAAAAACCATCTGAACCCCCCGCATAGGAGACTCCATTACCTGGATGGCCCTCAGCATGCCCCCTGAGTCCTGGGGAGGCATTGGCTGCTCACCTCTCCCTGGGGGGGGCAGGGGATCAGAACTGGGGGTCTCCTCCTCCATCTCCATCTTTGTCATCCATCCAAACCTTCTGTCATTTCCAAACTTCTCCTTGAAGGACCCATCTCTTCCTTCCATCATGGCCACAATGGTCTCCTGATTAGGGTGACCACATTTCCAAACTGCCATTCAGGGACAACCCCCCCCCCCCCCAAAAAAAAAGATGCTTTTTGACATCTTTTTTTTTCAGATTTTTGGGGCAGGGGCGTATCATGAAATCAGTGGGCCTGTGTGCAAGATCAAAAGTGGGCCCTAGGAGAAGAACAACAACAATATGGCGCGCAAAGCTCTTCGTGGTGAACAGTTGACATGTCTTAAATTGGGCTAAATATTGGCTTAAAGGGGGTGTTGTTTAAGAGAGTCTGCGATGACTTATATAGTGCAGAATGTGGTAATGTTAAATAGGGAATGCAGAGTGTATGGTGGTGAGTAGTGTGTAAAGGATAGGAGTGCGGAATGTATGGCGGTGGGTAATATGTACAGGAGAGGAGTGTGGAGTTTATGGCGGTGGATAATATGTACAGGAGAGGAGTGCGGAGTGCATGGCTGGGGGTAGTTAGTGGATAGAGGAGGAAGAGGAGTGCAATACCACCTCCTGATAGTCTGTCAGCCACTGCTATACCTCCTTGGTGGTGGGGCACTCCGAAGGATGTAAAGGGGCACTCTGGAGGTACTAAGGGGGCACCCTGGAGGTTGTAAGGGGGGATGTAAGGGGGCACTCTGGCGGTACTAACTTAGTCAGAGCCCCCTTACATCCTCCGAGGTGCCCCCTTAGTGCCTCCTTACATCCTCTGAAGTGCCCCCTTACACCCCCCTCCACAGTGCCCCCTTACACCCCCCTCCACAGTGCCCCCTCACATCCCCCTCCACAGTGCCCCCTTACATCCCCCTCCACAGTGCCCCCTTAGTACTACTGTACTAAGGGGCACTCTGGAGAAAGTAAAGGGGCACTCTGGAGAAAGTAAGGGGAGGAAGTAGGGGGGCACTCTGAAGGCACACAGATAGTACCACCAGAGTGCCCCCTGCAGAGAGTCCTGAGGAGTGATGGCCATTAATCCATGCCAGGTCAATGTTAGGAAAAACAACACACCACCCACCTCATGGCTGCCCTATTGCAGTCCTGCTTGCTCTCTCCCTGCCACAGCCCTGACTTAAGCCTGGCCTGTGGTGCATGTCCCTATGTTATCTGTACCTGAATTACTGCAGTTCCTTGTAGGCGTCACTCACTTCCTGAAGCACAAGTCCTCGGTCTTTACGGTGAAGTGCAGGGAGGAGGGGGGAGGAGAAGATCCGGGACTGGAGTCTGGACACTGCATGCGATACTCCTCTTCGGTCAACCTGACAGACTATGTCACTTCTGCTTTCTCATGCCATTGTCGGACCCTCCACCTGTCACTTGAGCAGTAGCAGCAGTCTCGCACATCCATGACTGTTGTATAACAGATGTTACTACTACAACCCTCATTTAACCCCAACCTATTCTATGTTACTATTTAACCCCAACCTATTCTCATTACCTTAATAATTGAGACCACACCAGATTTGGAGTAATAAAGGCCGTAGCAGCCTATTTTATTTAAACAAATCTATATATTCAAATTAACATAAACATCTGTAGCGGGGTCTCCTTTAAGACTCCCGGGACTACATTTCCCAGAGTCCCGTTTGGCACCCAGGGTGCAATGTTTCCACCGCAGAGACTTGTGGGAGAGAGATAAAAGGAGGAGGTGTGGAGAGCTCAGCCTCTTTGGGACACCGCGCGGCTGCTGACTGGTCTTCCTGTGCGGATCTGCTGGAGTGCAGGGCCTGAAGCCTGGGGCCTTGCGCAACTTTCGAAGAGCCTTCCATCCCACTGCAGAGCCTGGGTGGCATCTGACTTTGTTTACCGCGGACATCAGTTGGATCGGGGACCCGACCGTTGCAGACGCTGTGTGCAGAGAGACAGCAGGTGGAAGTCCCGGACTGGGATCGCGTCCGGAGTGGTGAGCGAGCACCTGCTCAATTCAATAGGCTGTACTGTGTTTAGGCCTATAGACTGCCTTAGCCCACCGATCCTTTATTTGCTGTTCCACTGGAGACCGGTAGCAGGACAGAGTTAAAGGGTCTCCAGTATAGTGTTCCTTGCGATTGCCTACTTGTGGATTACAAATATTGGTCCTGAACGTGCACCACCATTTCAAGTTTGCATGCGAAGAAATCCTTATTCAAAAGACTACGTTTAATTCTGTGTCAGGCCTGACCAGGGAGGGGGTAGAAGATTGTTTAGTGCGCCACAGGGCGCGTAGATAATAATAGCTGCGCGTGGTGGATTACCGCACTGTGCTATTACTGTATGCTATACCTATTGCTGCAGGGCTCTGTAAGCAAGTTATATGTTATGTTTAACCTATGCCTTTTAGCCTAAAGTAAAGCCGTTATACCTTACCACTTGCTATCACTGTGTTATCATTGCACATAGTGCTTATATCTCATCTGAAGTTGGGGTGTGGGTATAATCAGGTATAGATTGTGATAGATAACATCCCTAGACTAACTGTGCCATAAGAGACTTGACAAGATTGCCCGGGGTTGGTGGAGCTGTATTCAGGGCCCGAAATCAAACCAGCGGCTCTCTTAACAGGGGGTAGCGCTACACATCCAAACATCTGTTACTCAACCCATAAATCTACTTAGCGTTGGTCATTGCAGGAACTTCATACCCATCTGTGAACAAGCAATATTGCACTGCGGTACCTCTCCAAGTGTATTAATAGGCCTCAAGCCGACAGGCTGGCTCAGAGACAAACACTGACCGCAGTGCCCCCATTACCACTTCCCAGCTAACCTCCGTTAGCTGGAAACCACCATCAGGACCCATACCAACGATAGTTCCCAAAACACTTCTTTCTGTAATATCTTCCTTCCCCTGCAACGACCAACACCCGCCACTGCCACGACGTCCAATGTTACCCGAACCTGTTCTTAAACGAAAACAAGAAAAACAGATACATCCAAAAAAAAACTGAACCCAACAATTTGGGAGGGTGGGCGGGAACTTTCCCCCACGCTGTGTTAACTCATCTGGGAGGAGCTAATCTTTTATATCTTACCCAGCCCCTCCCCCTCGGCACCACCTATCCCTACCTCTCATGTAATACCACTGTTTCCTCTGTCATGTCAGCCCTCCGCTTATGACATTGCATTTACATGGCTCTGGGCTTTTCTTGACTGTTGTATAACAGATTGTAACGGCACCCCAAGTATGAAAGGGGTTAACGCCACTAGGATATTCCCTTTCCAACCACACGACAGCCACCAGACACTCCAACCAGCCGAATAAGACCCCATACAAATACTTCTCCCTCCACAGACGAGACAACCACTCTGTTTAGGTTTCCAAAATCTGACAAACTTTAATGACAAACTCCCAGTTTTATACACACAGAGAGGAGGTTCTTACATTCTCCTAATCTTCTTCTCACAATACACCTTTGACCAGACCTAATTTACATGAGCTAATTAACTACAGCTGATGACTCAGACACATGACCTTTATGCCGCGTACACACGATCATTTTTCCCGTCGGGAAAAATGACTTTTTTTTTTTTCGCCGAGAAAAACGATCGTCTGTGGGCTTTATGTCGTTTTTCTCGTTGAGAAAAACGACGAGAAAAATTAGAACATGTTCTAAATTTTCTCATTGTTTTTTCCATCATTTTTTTCCGCGGCAGTTTTCCCATAGGGAGACACTGCCGCGGAGCCCACAGACGGTCGTTTTTCTCGACAAAGAAAAAAATGACGGGAAAAACGGTCGTGTGTGGGGGAAAATGCCGTTCCCTCGTTTTTCATTTAATTTCATGTCGTGATTCACGGCGGTGTTTTCACCGCCGTGAATCACGATCGTGTGTACGCGGCATTAGGCTAGCCTCACTGTCTCCCAATACACATCTGACATCTTAGGAGACAACAGGTGAGTTCATTAGCTAATCCCTTTACATCTTAAATTACTATGCATAACCTTTATGTTCCCCAGACTGTCTGTTTACAATACACACAAGTACAGAGTTAATTATCACAATGAAAGATCCTCAGAAGCCATCCTAGATTCATTTTGATCACACAGGCAGGGGCTGGAGGTGATGACATTAGCATCTAACAGTATGTGTCCCAACATCATGAAGGAGTCACTTTTCAGTTAACCTGTTGAGTTCATAATCAAACAGTAAATAGTTCTTTACAGATATCCTGGGGAATATTGTGGAAAAATATCACTGTCCCATTTTAATGCAATCCAAGACATATTCTTAATGTCCATTATTTTCTTGCTCACCCTGTGCCCAAAGTGACCCCTGTCACACAGATGTTACTACTACAACCTTCATTTAACCCCAACCTATTCTCATTACCTTAATAATTGAGACCACACCAGATTTGGAGTAATAAAGGCCGTAGCAGCCTATTTTATTTAAACAAATCTATATATTCAAATTAACATAAACATTCAAACATCTGTTACTCGACCCATAAATCTACTTAGTGTTGGTCATTGCAGGAACTTCATACCCATCTGTGAGCAAGCAATTTCACTGCAGTACCTTTCCAAGTGTATTAATAGGCCTCAAGCCGACAGGCTGGCTCAGAGACAAACACTGACCGCAGTGCCCCCATTACCACTTCCCAGCTAACCTCCGTTAGCTGGAAACCACCATCAGGACGATAGACGATAGTTCCCAAAACACTTCTTTCTGTAATATATATTCCTCCCCCTGCAACGACCAACACCCGCCAAAGCACCCAAGGGAAAAACCTTACCCTTGGATGCCCCTCCACACCCGAAGTGCTCTCTGAATGCCTTCCTGTAAACCTAACACCCACAAGTCTATTCCCACCTCGTTCAGATGCACCCCATCAGTCCTCAGGTATCTCCAAGTCTCAGACTCCAGTTCTACATGCCTAATAGCCAACCCACCATTCCTAACTATGAACCTGGTCACATCCCTATCAATCTTCCTCCGTGCCCTGTTAACACCCTCCACCGACCTGGCCAATCTCCATGTAGTGCGAGCTACCATGTCCGACCAAACGGTGACCATGTCGGGAAATTCCACCATTAGCGGCCACACATCAAATTTGATATCTCGCGTAATGTCGATCATCGATCTAACCCCCAGATCGTTGCTGCCCACGCGCAAAACTAAAACGCCGGGCGGCCTATCCCTTTGCGCATACCTATGCACCTCAGGGACAATCCTACCCCATAACATCCCCCGGGACACCCAACCACTGAATGCAAGCCTCTTGTCTTGAAAAACCCAACTGCCTGCCTTCGTAACGAATGTCACCCCTCCGGGCCCCCCAGCACACATAGGAATGGCCCATAATCCAGACCAGTCCCGTCACTGCACCTGAAATTAGAAGAGGACAAACAAAAGCCATGTCCACCAATACTCAACACTCCAACTACTAAAACTGAAGCTCCTCCCCCGCCCACACTAATGCCTCATAACCCAACCACCAGATGCGGCCGAACGTATGTTTGAAATCTCCTTGATTCCCACCATCCAATGCGTTTCACCGCATCCACTTCCATACCACTCCTGGCTGCCTCTGTCGATGCCCCTATCCTAAATGAGTGCGATGAAAATTTCCTATCCACCAAACCCAATACCCTCAAGCATTTTCTAAAAATTGCAACAAACTGGAAACGGGACAACGGAGCCCCGTCCAAATGAACTAAAAAGGACCCATGAGTTAGCGGGCGGATATCTAAAAAACCCCGAACAGCCCCCAGCGGGCACAACGGCGATACCGGCACAGGGAACACCAGGACCTGCTTCCCTTTTCCCGTTTGATCTGTCTTGGACCTGCATAGAAATAAAGACAATCCCCCAACTCCACATGACACCACCTGACTCATAAGACCCCCGTGGACCTTTTTTGATGGACTGACCAACTCCCCTATCCGAAATGCCCCAAAAAATGCTAACAAAAATGCCTCCTTGAGCAAGGCAACTTCGTATGCCAAAGAACACCCCCCCCCAAGCTGGGCTACAATACCCCCAATGATTTCAAAAGTTACCGGCCTCCTGGTATCCCTCTGGACCACCCCCCGCCGGTAACCCTTTACTGCCTGTCACACCCAAAAATCCTTGGTGAAGTCAGGTTGCCCTTGTAATTTGAACAGAAACGCTAAACCAGCCAACTTTTTATTCAGACCAGACGCGGATACCCCCTCTCCTCCATCAGCCTCGCAATGTAATACAGCACGAGCAACCACACCGGCTCCCCCTCCGGCTGTTCGCCTGCACCTTGAACAAACGACAGCCACTCCTGCCATACCTTGTTGTATGCTGACCATGTAGTCTCACTCACCGACTTCCTGATCCATCCTGCGATGAGGCCAATGCTATCCCCCACAACCACTCGGGACAAGGTACCCCCAGCTGCTCCGCGTCCGGCGCCAACTCTCAGAACCTGTCCCACTGGAAGCGAGATAACGCATCAGCTATAACATTCTCAACTCCCGGGAGGTGTACAGCATAAATTAACACATTAAGCTGCAAGCATCTCAAAACTAATGCCGCGTACACACGATCATGATTCACGGCGGTGAAAACACCGCCGTGAATCACGACATGAAAAAAAATGAAAAACGAGGGAACGGCATTTTCCCCCACACACGACCGTTTTTCCCGTCATTTTTTTCTTTGTCGAGAAAAACGACCGTCTGTGGGCTCCGCGGCAGTGTCTCCCTCTGGGAAAACTGCCGCGGAAAAAAATGATGGAAAAAACGATGAGAAAATTTAGAACATGTTCTAATTTTTCTCGTCGTTTTTTCTGCCGTTTTTCTCAACGAGAAAAACGACATAAAGCCCACAGACGATCGTTTTTCTCGGCGAAAAAAAAAATGACATTTTTCCCGACGGGAAAAATGATCGTGTGTACGCGGCATTAGTGTTGCAGTAATCTGATGACTGGTGGAGACGATGCAGAAACCCTATTGATCACCTGCACCACCCCTAGATTGTCACCATGGAAATGCACCTTCAGATCCCTGAATGATGCTCCCCATAATTCTACAGCCTGCACCACAGGAACAATTCCAGCAGCACCAGATTTTTTGTAAATCCTGCCTCAACCCATGACCGAGGCCACGGACCAGCACTCCACTGACCCTGAAAGAAGGCCCCAAAACCAGTGCATCCCGCTGCATCCGTAAACAGTTCCAGATCAAAGTTGCTAACTGGCCCAGACATCCATATCGCCCGACCGTTAAAAGAGTCCAAGAAGGTATGCCATACCCTCAAATCCTCCCTGTGCTCTCTGACCAAACTCACAAAATGCTTCGGAGACCTGATACCAGCCGTACTTGCCGCAAGCCTACGGCTGAAAACCCATCCCATCGGCAAAATCCGACACGCAAAGTTCAGCTTACCCAATAAAGATTGCAGTACTCGCAGCTGAACTTTGCGTAATCCAATCATACCAGCAACTTCCCTTTTCAAATCTGTTAACTTGTCCTCCGTTAGGCGGCATTCCATAGCTTCTGAGTCCAGGACAATACCCAGAAACGTGATGACCGTGCTGGGTCCCTCCGTCTTAGGTGCCAACGGAATGCCAAACCGGTCCGCTATGTGTTCCAACGTAGCCAGGAGCACTGCACAGGTCCTGGAAGATGCTGGACCAATGCAGAGGAAATCATCCAGGTAATGAATAATGGAATTCACACCCAAGACATCCCGCACCACCCATTCGTCAAAGGAGCTGAATAACTCAAACAATGCACAGGATATAGAGCAACCCATCGGTAAGCATTGGTCTACATAAAATTCATCGTTCCAATGACACCCCAGCAACCGGAAACACCGCAGCATCGAATGATGTATAGGTCACCGAGCAAGCCTCCTGATTAGGGATGAGCCGAACACCCCCCGTTCGGTTCACACCAGAACCTTTAAACGGACTGAACGTTCGCACGAACTTTAGAACCCTATTAAATACAATGAACGCGAACGTTCGAAATCTAAAGTGCTAATTATAACGCCTAATATGCATGTTATTGTCCTTAAAAGGGTTTGGGGACCCGGGTCCTGCTCAAGGGGACATGTATCAGTGTAAAAATAATCTTTTAAAACTGTTGTTTTTTTGGGAGCAGTGATTTTAATGATGCATAAAGTGAAAAAAAATTTGTGAAATATTCCTTTAAATATCGTACCTGGGGGGTGTCTAAAGTATGCCGGTGAAGTGGCACGTGTTTCCCTTGTTTAGAACTGTCCCTGCACAAAATGACATTTCTAAAGGAAAAAAAGCCATTTAAAACTGCTTGCGGCTTTAATGTAATGTCTGATCCTGGCAATATGGATGGATGAAAATCATTTAGAAAAATGGCATGGCTACCCCATCACCCCCCCCCCCCCCCTACCCCAGCCCATTACCAGCCCCTTTGGGTCTTGTATGGATATTAACAGGAACCCCGCACCCAAAATAAAAAAAGGCCCTATATACTCTGAACGGCAGTATACAGGCTGTGCAAAAAAGACACGGACTGTAGGTTTGTTCTTAAGTACAATCTGCTTGTAATTTGGAACAGGTAAATTTTTTAAGTGTAGCTCCAGCCAAAAAATCTATTTTTAAGCATTTTGGAGAACGCAGGGAAGGGTTATCATCCCTGTAACATTTGTTTTGCTGTCTGTGCACCTGTTCAGAACATTTCACCTCACTTTCCGTCCCAATGACAAATCTTTTTGGAAAATTTGTTTTTTTTATTGAAACAAGAATTGGTGATAAATAGGGTTGTCCCGATACCACTTTTTTAGGACCGAGTACAAGTACCGATACTTTTTTTCATGTACTCGCCGATACCGATACATTTTTTTTTATTTCATGTGACAGTTTTCAAACCACAATACAGACTAATGATATCTTTATAGATTATGAAGAACTCTAACTCAAGACATTATAAAATAATAAAACTGTTTTATTTGCTTGTCACGCAGTAATAAAAAAACTTTTTAACAGAACATGTTGATAAATACAAAAAATATATTTTACAACATCAAAATATATTAATAACAACAATAAATAACAAATGTAAAACCAACCAACCAAAAGTGCAAAACAGTAAGCAACTATAACAGTGCATTGTTAATCATGGGGAACAGTATGGGTTGGATTAACAGGCAATATAGCTAATAGAATTATTATTTCTCAAAAGTTAGTGGCAAGTTCTTTTTAAGGAATAAAAGCATCTCTGCTTGTTCAGCCATAAGCCTGTTTCTGCTATCAGTAAGGACGTTACATGCTAAGCTGAACAGTCTATCACTTTCCACACTACTGCATGGGGCAGAAAGAAATTTTTGGGCCATTTTAGCCAGAGTTGGAAATCTCACTTTATAAACTGCCCAGTACTTCAGGGGTTTCTCTGAACGAGGTACAGTGATCTCTCCCAGGTAAGCTTCCAGCTGTATAGTAGCAGCTTTTGGAGCACTGCTCTCAGACGTAGATGAACCTTCACCAGCAATTTCTGCAAATACACTGTCCAGACTGGTACCTGGCAAGTCACGGTGAGGTCTTTTGCAGAGGCGGCTCTCTAATTAGGCAAATTAGGTGGTCGCCTTAGGCCTCACACTCACAGGGGCCTCGCGGCCGCCTAATTTGCCTGACATGTGTGGGAGTTGGAGCGAATGTCCCCCGGTTAGTGTCCCCAAGCTGGCGGGGTGAGCAGGCGATCCCGTAAGAGTCCGTATAAAGCTCTGCACTGCTATATTAACAGTGCCGCGCGACCTGGAGCATCTTCCTCTGCCTCCCTCGGCACTCTGCAGCCCCCCCTCTAACTGTCCTCCTGCGCTGCCTGTGTTCCGGGCTCGCCGATTCTGACAGAACATATGCAGACAAATTGTAGAGGTGGAGGCGGAGCTTCCGGACGCCGCTGAACCCGCCAGGAAGGATGCATGGACGCACATGCAGGAATTCGTTTAGATGTGTGGAGGGAGGTGAGCTGTCAGCTTTTTGGGAGAACTTGGGACTTGAGGAATGGACTAAAGATGGGGGAGGGGCGGTGAGAGCAGTGTCTGCAGCAAGGTGGGAGAGGCCAGTTCTGGTGCTGTGCTGCTGACTTTAGTTGCTCCATGCATGCCCTGCAGTGATGGAGCAATACATTAGGGCTCATTCACACCATATATCACCTTTATACCATCTGCACCCCTCTCATGTCATACTACCCCCCACCATACACTCCACACCCCTCTCATGTCATACTACCCCCCCACCATACACTCCGCACCCCTCTCATGTCATACTACCCCCCACCATACACTCCGCACCCCTCTCATGTCATACTACCCCCACCATACACTCCGCACCCCTCTCATGTCATACTACCCCCACCATACACTCCACACCCCTCTCATGTCATACTACCCCCCACCATACACTCCACACCCCTCTCATGTCATACTACACCCCAACATACACTCCGCATCCCTCTCATGTCATACTACCCCCACCATACACTCCACACCTTTCTCATGTCATACTACCCCTCACCATACACTCCACACCCCTCTCATGTCATACTACCTCCCACCATACACCCCGCATCCCTCTCATGTCATACTACCCCCCACCATACACTCCACACCTCTCTCATGTCATACTACCTCCCACACCCCTCTCATGTACATACTACCCCCCACCATACACTCCGCACCCCTCTCATGTAAATACTACCCCCCACCATACACTCTGCACCCCTCTCATTTCATACATATTGGGCATGGCCTTTTAGTCTGATTAGAAATTTTAGTCAGATTTTTATTTAAATTTTTTACAGTTTTATTATTGTTTTACAATTCAATTTTTTTTGTATGTTTTGGTGAGAGTTTTTTTATTTCTTTGACAGACCCCTTAAGTCTCACTAAACAGACCCCTTAAGTCTCACTTTTAAAACAGAGAAAGGAACTGAGTAAACACTTTCCCCAGTCCCTTTCTCTGTAGCCTTAGCTGCACTGCAGATGAATGAACGGGAGACAGAGGCTCCTGTTAATTCATAAACCGAAGCATAGTAAATGGTTTACTATGCTTCAGTTATGAATGAACGCAGTGAGTGATCAGTACCGATCACTCACTGTGTTCATTTAGAAAAGGAAGGGGCTGGTAAATTACATTTTTACCAGACCCCTTTCCCGGCCTCCATCCTAAAGATCCTCCACAGTAGTCAGCGGGAGAGAAGAGGAGGGAAGTCGGCAGCGCTGTGGGGGGCATACAGTTAATTTTTATCGCTTGAATTGTTTTTCCCATTATGAGCGTGAGTGGGGTCTCATGTCTAAGTTTTGCCTAAGGCCTCACAAAGCCTAGAGCCGCCTCTGGTCTTTTGGAAGCTGGTTCTTCATTTTCCTCAGACACAATTGTCTCTTCAGAAATGTTTTGCAGTTCCTGTATTAACATTTCTTTTGCCTCCCTGGAAGTGTCTGAATTACAAAAAAATCGATCTTTATACCTAGAATTAAGAAAAAAATAAACCATAAATCAAATCAATGCAGCATATTCTTTATGTGAAGAAAAAGATTACATTTTATAGCAGAAAAATTAACATTACCTTGGATCGAGTAAAGTTGCGATACAGTAAAGTGGGTTTCGCTCAGTATCAGAGAAGCGATACCATGGTCCTCATCCACTTTTGATAAAACTTTCTGTAGCACTGTGACTGCAGGAATTGCATCAGAGGCAAACGCATCTGAACAACTCACTTGGCGAGTCATCTCTTCAAAGGGAGCCAAGATATTGATCAACTTCTCTATCAGATTCCACTGGTTTGCAGTAATGGTGGCAGGGAGCTCATGTTCAGACACATACACTCCAAGGGCCCGTTTCTGCTCAAATAGAGACTTCAGCATGTAAAATGTGCTGTTCCAACAAGTCTGCACGTCTTGTTGGAGTCTTCTTACTGGCTGACCAAGCTGTATTTGGATGTCTTGCAGCCAAGAGTATGCCAGGTTAGAATGCTTGAAGTGGCCAATTATTCTGCGCCCGACTCCCACAGCATCTGCAATGCTGCGCTGTGATAAAAGTCCCTCTGAGACAGCAAGCTGCAGTGTATGTGCAACACATGAAATACTAGGAAGTCCAGCATCTCCCATACCTTTTACCATGTTTTTAGCATTGTCCCGGACCACAACATGAACAGAACTTTTGGGAATCGCCAAGTCTGAAGCATTTCCTCAAGAATGTTCGCTATTGCTTGACCGGTGTGGGAGCCTTCAAATTTCGTAGCATGGAGCATGACCTGATGCAACGAGAATTCGCCATCTATCCACTTCACCGTTAAACTGATGAGAGAGAGTGGACTCACACTACTGCTCCAGATGTCTATGGTGAAGCTAATTGCCTTTATGTCCTCCTGCAACATGATAGTAATGTGCGTTTTAACCGTGCCGTGGATCAGTGTTTCTCAACTCCAGTCCTCAAGGCGCCCCAATAGGTCACGTTTTCAGGATTTCCCTCAGATGAAACAGCTGTGGGAATTACTAAAGCAGTTAAACTGATCAAATAACCTGTGCAAAACAATGGAGAGCCTGAAAACATGACCTGTTGGGGCGCCTTGAGGACTGGAGTTGAGAAACACTGCCGTGGATCTTTGGTAAGATAACGTCTGTTATGTAATGGCGACTGGGAATGTCATACTTCAGCTCCAACACATTAAGAAATCTCTTAAAACCCATGTTCTCAACAATTAAAAGAGGTTGATCATCCAGAATAATAAATTGGGTGAGCGCCTCTGTTATCTTTACAGCTCTGGGGTTGTCTCTTGACAGCTTTTCTCTTCTGGCAAAAGTTTGCTGCAAAGTTGGCTGCTGAGTGTTACTGCTAGTGCTGGCGGTAAATTCTCCATGTTCAATTTCATGTTTTGGCTTCAAATGTTTTATCAGATTACTGGTATTGTAAGAGCTGATTTTTGTACCTCCTCTAGATAATTTTGCAGAACAAAGTTTGCAGTCTGCCATCCGTGGGTTGTCCTCATTAATTTAAAAATACTTCCACACAGCTGACATTCTGCTGGTGTCTCTGTGCAGTGTGCACTGAAAAACTCTGATAATTTGCGCGACCTTGGGTGAAAAAGGCAAAATAAAAAATTAAGCATCCATTGTTTAATTACTTCTAAATCAGGCACTCTCACCCCCTTCCTGCCCAGGCCAATTTTCAGCTTTCAGCGCTGTCACACTTTGAGTGACAATTGCGCAATGCGCAGTCATGCTACACCGTACTTTTTTTTGGTATAATTTTTTTTCACACAAATGGAGCTTCTTTGGTGGTATCCATTTTATTTAATCACTGCTGTGTTTTATTTATTTTTTTGTTAAAAAAAAAAGCCTTTCTTAGGTTCCAGGAAAAGGGGAAAGCTGCGCCAAGTAAATGAAAGATTAAATACAGTATATGATGAAGGTTTGAGCAAATAAATAGTCCATATGAAGAACCAGACCTCCTTAAATTGGTGGTCAGAAGGAAGAATGCCCCTTACATTGATCAGTGGGAAGAATGCTCCTTACATTGGTGGTCAGTGAGAAGAATGCTCCTTACATTGGTGATCAGTGAGAAGAATGTCCCTTACATTGATCAGTGGGAAGAATGCTCCTTACATTGGTGATCAGTGGGAAGAATGCTCCTTACATTGGTGATCAGTGAGAAGAATGCTCCTTACATTGGTGATCAGTGGGAAGAATGCTCCTTACATTGGTGGTCAGTGAGAAGAATGCCCCTTACATTTGTGGTCAGTGGGAAGAAGGAGGAGGACACACCCAAAGAGCTCTCTGAGAGAACCAGCCTTTTTTTTCAAGCCTGGGCCTTGCCTGCTAGCTTGGCCCAGGAATAATGCCTGATCCTGGGGGAGGCCCTAGGAGGGATTCCCCTGATGATACAGGGCCTAGTGAGGAGGAGGAGGAGGAGGTGGAGGATCTGACTGTGGGTCCAGGCCCTGGTCAGAATGTGGATGTCTACAGACAGAAGATCATTGATCGTTTACGGGCGATCGGAAGAACTGAGGAGAAACTGAAATGTTAAAAAGCTGAGCATAAAAACTTCAGGACCAAGTATTTCCAGGCCTGGAGTAAGAATCATTTGGCCATGAAGCCTGAGTTACAGCAGATGGAAGAGAAGGTAAAGAAGCAATCTTTATTGTTGGAGAAGTTAAAAGATAAAAGTGGAGCTTTTGCAGAAAAGTTTAAAAATGAGAGGAGATTTGCCAGCCAGACATCGGTGAGTTCCTTGGATCAGCAGCCACAGGTAACGGACAACCCGTCATCTGTCTCTGCACCTCTCCCCCCATGTCAGGCTGGGGAATCACCAGCGGCAACCAGCCAGGGGGTTGAGAGTGAACATGGCACCCTAAAGTTCATCCAGCAGATGGAGTCACCCCTAAGGGCAGACAGGTCTGCTGGTGATCCATCAGAAGTCCCTACGGATGGGCAGAGGGGTTACAGACCGGCAGAGCCAGCAATGGTGGAGAAATCCCAGTGCACTGTGCAGCCTCTTTCCACCATGTCTGCCCCTCCAGCTGTAGTGAATGGTGTCCCAACTGAGGAACAGAGAGAGAAGGAGCTCTGCAAACAGCTGCCTGTTGGAGTTTCTGCTGTGGAGGGAAAACCCCTGGCAGAGGTGTCATCAGCCCACCAGAGCAATGAGGATGGATCTGCATCATGCTCCCCGGCACATGGATTTTGCTGCTACTGCTGGGACTTGTAGTTCCACAAGCAAGATGGCTGCCAGCTCCAAAGAGCCTGTTTCACCTTCACCTGGGCTGGTTGATGCAGGTGGGGGAGGGGAGCAGCACAGTGCAGCATGTGAAGTGGAAGCAGCCATGGAAGTCTCCTGCAATGATTCACCTATTGCTGTATCACAACAATCTTGCTTAGCTGACAATCCTGTCCTGATGGAGAAGAGTCTGCCTGGAGGTGAAGTATCTATGGGTACAGCAGTGAGTATGGACACGGCAGGAACTATGAATGTGCCAGAAATTAATGACAGCAATAACATTAATAAAGCAATGGATGTGGTGGTGGGTTGTGAAGGGGTTAATGTTGCTGCTATAGGTAAAAATGAAATTTCTCCTCCTGCTCAGCAGAGGAAAGACTCATCAGGTGTACAATTGTCATCTGCCAGAGTTGTGTCAGACGTTTCTAAACGCACAACTGGATCCTCTGCAGGGAGGTCTGTGAGCACTGGCAGCTATGCGACAGTTTTGGGGAGTCGCACCAAGGAGGGTGGGGGGAATGCTGCAAATGTTAGTGGTCACAATTTGGGGAGGTTTGGTGGTGGGATGGTTAGTGGGTACCAGAGGAGAAATGTGGTCCAATTGAAGTGGGAGGGGGAGGGGACCCCACCAGTAAGGGGGAGGGTGGCAGAGTTGGTTCTGGAAATGGGGTTTAAAGTTTCAGATATTTTTGCTTTGATTTGCCCCGCGGGGAGTTACGAGTTTGATTTGTCCTTTGTAAAGCCTGAGGGTTTGGATTTGTTTTGGGAACGATTTAGGAGGTGCGGGGGCCTTCCTCAGTGGAACGGTTGGGTGCCAAAGGTGATTTCCAGGCAGCCTCTGATAAAATCTGTGACGATCCTGGTGCGTAATGAATCTATACCAGAGGCTGATTTAATAGTATGGCTACGCCGATATGGTGAGGTCCTCGCTCCACTGCGGAAGGTCCTTGATCTGCATGGGATTTGGACAGGGGCCTGGACAGTGTCATTAAAATTAGGGGTGCTGGAAAATGTAGTCCAACATCTGCCCTGTTCAGCCTTTCTGGGGAGGGATAGGCTGACCATTTTTTACCAAGGTCAGCCTAAAGTCTGCAACAAATGTGGTGAAAAGGGCCACTTTGCATCTACCTGCACCCGTAAAAAGTGTTCAATGTGCCAGGAGCTGGGCCATTTGGCTAAGGATTGTACCGAAATTCGGTGCAATTTGTGCCAAAAGCTTGGTCATCCTTATAGTCAATGCCCAGAGGCATTACATAACTTGCCGGGATTGGAGACTGAGCTGCAGAGGCTGGATAAGGAGGATGAGGCCACTGAAACTGTTGTTATCCCTCCTGTGTCTGTGACATCTGTTGTTTCTGGTTCTGTCTCTCCTAGTGATGTGGTCCCTGAGTCTGTCCCTCCTGTGGTTGTCCCTATTCCATCTATACGTAGATCCTCCAGACTGGCGGAGGCTGCTGGGGGGGGCAGGTTTAGCGGATCTTCCCACTCAGCCTCCAGTCCATGCCCCTCGGATGCGCAAGCCTGGTCAGGGGAATGTGGGGGTGCTGGATGGGGGTGGGGGCGATGGAAGGGTGTCCATACCCCATGTCTCACGCTCTGATGGGGATTCGGATGATGAGGGGTGGGAGAAGATCAGGAGGAAGAAAAAAAAGAAGAGGAAGACGAGAAAAGCGGTCATTTCTTCCTCAGAGTCGGACCCAGGAGGGGTTCCTCTTGGCAACACCGTTTCTGTTTTGTCGGGTGATGAGATGTCTGATGTGTCTTTCTCTTTATCATCTATGGATGAGGGGGAGTCACGTAGTTTTAAGAGAGCTGTTTCTGGTGATGAGAGTGTGGTAAAGATTAAGAAACGACTACCCTAATCATCCTGATGGTAGTTCCCACTCCGATAAAGGTGGCGACCATTAATGTCGCCAGCATTAAATCTGCAAGAGCTCGTGATATTGCCTTATTTTTGCTCAGTGAGTTTGATGCCGAGATTTTATTTTTGCAAGAGACCTGGCTCCATACTTTGGCCGATGTCCATCTGGCAAAAAGGGAGTGGAGATGCGGTCCCTCCTTTTGGTCTCTTGCGGCTGAGCCCTGCAGCGGAGTTGCGGTCCTTTTTAAAACCGATATGGTAACGTGCCGGCGGATAATTGAGGTAGAAATGGGTAGATGCATGGTCTTGGACGTTTCTGTTAGGGGGCAGGACCTGCGCCTGATTAATATCTATGGGCCGCAGTCAAAATGGGGCAGGAAATGCCTCCTCACAGAGATCAAGCCCTTCCTTTTTACGTCCCAGCAGGTTGTCTTTGGAGGTGACTTTAACACCATAATTGTAATTCCATGCCCCTGTTAAACAGGGGCTGAAAAATTGGGCCTTAGCCACTGGTGGCGGCACCCAGAAACAAAAATGTTCTTCCAAGCTATCATCAGGTTTATTGAGGAGGAAGAGGATAGTCAGTCAACATAACAGGACAGTCACTCAGCATCAGCATAGGCAGTCTTGAAGTGATGTGACATTTCAAAATAAATTATTCTGTTACATCGGCTTCAGGTGCCTGGTAGCTGGTGGTGATTCAAGACTGATTCATCTTTATGAAGGTCAGTCGATCAACCGAGTCGGTGGACAGGCGCACCCTGTGATCGGTGACACAGCCTCCAGCAGCACTGAATGTGCGTTCCGAAAGAACGCTGGATGCAGGACAGGCCAGTAGCTCAATTGCATACTGTGCAAGCTCTGGCCAGTGATCCATCCTCAAGACCCAGTAAGCCAGAGGATTTTTGGTGGGAAAGGTGTCCAAGTCTGACCTTGCCCCTAGGTATTCCTGCATCATGTATATCAGACGCTGGCGATGGTTGCTGGAACCGATCATACCTTGGGGCTGCGGACTAAAAAATTGTCTGAACGCATCGGTCAGACGGCCACCTTCTCCACCGCTCCTTCTGCTACTGACCGAAGCCTCAGCAACTCGTTGTCCAGGACCAGGAGTTTGTAACCTCCCAGTCTCTGGAAACGCGTTGCACAGACCTTTCTGCAAGGCCTCCCGGAGATGTCTCATCCTCTGCTCCCTCTGCGACGGCAAGATAAGGTCCGCAACCTTACCCTTGTACCGTGGATCAAGGAGAGTGGCCAGCCAGTAATGGTCCCTCTCCTTGATCCGAAGAATACGAGGATCCTTCCGCAGACTTTGCAGGATCAGGGAGGCCATGCAGCGTAGGTTAGCTGAGGCATTCAGTCCGGAGTCCTCTGGGTCACTAAGGATGACATGATCCGCAGCCACCTCCTCCCAGCCACGTACAAGTCCACGGGTTTCTTGGGACTGTAAATCATCCCTAAAAGACTGCTGCTGTTGATGCTGAGTGCCAGGCTCCACCTCCATGCTGACACAATCCTCCTCCTTGTCCTCTTCCTGTGTGATGGGTGGGACAGAAGTAACACTGTCTGGGTAAAGGGGGCCTTGAGAGGCAAGGAAGTCCTCCTCTTCCTGGCTCTGTTCTGCCTCAAGTGCCCTGTCCATTATTCCACGCAGCGTATGCTCCAACAGGTGGACAAGAGGTACAGTGTCACTGATGCATGCACTGTCACTGCTCACCATCCTCGTGGCCTCCTCAAATGGTGCCAGGACAGTGCATGCATCCCTGATCATGCCCCACTGGCATGGTGAAAAAAACCCGAGCTCCCCTGACCCTGTCCTGGTGCCGTAGTCGCACAGGTACTCATTGATGGCCCTCTGCTGCATGTGCAGCCGCTGCAGCATGGCCAACGTCGAGTTCCACGTGGTGGGCATGTCACATATAAGGCGGTTCTTGGGCAGGTTCGACTACTTTTGCAGCTCAGCCAGCCCAGCACTGGCATTATATGATCTGCAGAAATGCACACAGACTTTCCTGGCCTGCCTCAGGACATCCTGTAAGCCCGGGTACCTGCCCAAGAACCGCTGCACCACCAGGTTAAGGACGTGAGCCACACAGGGCACATGGGTCAGTTGTCCCTGTCGGAAGACGGAGAGGAGGTTGGTGCCATGGTCGCAAATGGTGCCATGGTTCCTGGCTTAAGCTGGTGTGGCATCAACCACCTCTCGGCCTGCCCCTGCAGAGCTGACAGAACCTCTGCCCCAGTGTGGCTCCTGTCCCCCAAACACACCAGCACAAGCACGGCATGGCATCTTTTTGCCTGCGTACTTGTGTAGCCCCTTGAACGCCTACGGAGCACCGCTGGTTCCGAGGACAAAGCACAGGAAGAGGCCATGGAGGAAGAAGAAGAGGAGGGGTGGAGGAGAGAGGTGTGTCACAACCAGTAGTAACATTTTGGAGGCGGGGCGGCGGAACAACCTCCAACACTACTGCACCTTGTCCTGCATCCTTCCCAGCTGCCAAAAGAGTGACCCAATGGGCCGTGAAAGAAAGGTAACGTCCCTGTCCATGCCTGCTGGACCTTGAGTCAGCGGTAATATGCACCTGACCGCCCTGTCCAGTGAGGCATGGACATTGCCTTCCACATGCCGGTAGAGAGCCGGAATCGCCTTCTGTGAGAAAAAGCGGCGTTTGGGAACCTGCCAATGAGGAACCGCACATTGCACAAACTCACGGAAGGGGGCCGAGTCTACCAACTGAAAAGGCAGCAGTTGAATTTAGCCAAGCTAGCATTCAACCGCTGGGCATGTGAACTTCTTTCGATGGTACAGCAGCTGGGGCAGGGAAATTTGCCTGCTACAATCGGACATTGGTGTACTGCTAGCAGAGTGCCCGCAACTACTTGGCTGTGACACACCTAATTCTACACCTTCATTCCTCTCAGTGCAGGTTTCAGAGAGGACTGAAGGTATAGTGGGGTTGGAGATCCCAGCTGATGAGGAGCAAGGAGAGGTCCGCTTTGTTCTTTGGTGTGGGTTTTTAAGGTACACTTGCCAACGAGCTGCAAGTGTACCTTAGGTCAACATATGTCTGGTCAAGCATGTGGTGCCCAAGCGGCTGATGTTTTGGCCATGCAAGATACGCTTGAGACATATGTTGCAAATAGCAGCGGTGCAATCTGATGCACTAAACTCAAAAAAGGCCCACACCAGGCGGAGCTCTGCGGTGTGATTTAGTCGGTGTGCTGCCCTTACGCTGGCCCCCGGAGGGCATTCTGCCTCATTGGAGATGTGCCTCCTCCTCATCCTCCTCATCTCTCCTATCAGGCACCCACGTGGAGTCAGTGACCTCATCATCCCCTCCCTCATGATCACTGGAGCAAACCTGGCAGTATGCTGCAGCTGCTGGAACACGACTGGCAGATTGCTGTGCTTCTTGAGCATCCCCTCTCTCTGCGCTCACGTTACTGCCTTCCTCTAGCTGTGTATCATCATCAGACCCTTTAAAACGCTGGCCATCTCCTGGAGCATGTACCCAACACTGTGTTCAAACAGTTTGGGGGACTCCTCAGGAGGACATGGTGGGTCTAGGGAAGGAGAGACTGATGATGACATTGATACGAGGGAAGAGGATGCATTGGCAGCTGCTTTGCCAGTACTCTGAGCCTGGGTGAGAGGATGAGGGGGGCTTGGTCATCCACTCTACCAAGTCTTCGGCATGATGTGGCTCAACACGTCCAGCTGCCGAAAATAACGACAAGCGTGTCCCACGGCCACGTGCTGATGACGATGCACCGCATCCACGACCAGCACTGTTGTCTCTAGACACAGAGCCTGCTTTCCCTCTTTTATTGGCTCGTGACTGTCTGCCTCTCCTTGTTGGCCTTCCAGACATAGTAATGGCCTGTAGGGAGATGGGAAAACCAGCAATTGGGTAGTGTATATTGTGCTGGAGGCACACAACACCCACTGTAAAGGCTGCAGATGCCTGTATTAGTGAACACCAGCAATAAAGGGTAGATACAGGTGTATACTGTGCTGGAGGCACACAACACCCACTAACTCCTGCAGATGCCTGTATTAGAGAACACCAGCAATAAACGGTAGATACAGGTGTATACTGTGCTGGAGGCACACAACACCCACTAACTCCTGCAGATGCCTTTATTAGAGAACACCAGAAAAAAAGGGTAGATACAGGTGTATACTGTGCTGTGCTGGAGGCACACAAAACCCACCAACTCCTGCAGATGCCTGTATTAGAGAACAACAGCAATAAAGGGTAGATACAGGTGTATACTGCGCTGGAGGCACACAACACCCACTAACTCCTGCAGATGCCTGTATTAAAGAGTACAACAGCAATAAAGGGTAGATACAGGTGTATACTGCGCTGGAGGCACACAACACCCACTAACTCCTGCAGATGCCTGAGAAAAGAACACACTGTCCCTGCCTATCTAGCTCTTTCCCTGCACGCCGGAACACACTACACAAGGCCGCCGCGCTGGCGGCCTTATATAGTGTGGGGCGTGTACTAAACCCCCTGAGCTATAATTGCCCACAGGCATCCTGCCTGTGGCCAATTATGGCTCTCCTCGCTGCCTGCGCTGTGATTGGCCAAGCATGCGGGGTCACAGTGCATGCTTAGCCAATCATCAGCCAGCAATACACTGCGACTGGCGCAGTGCATTGTGGGCCGTTCGTATCACACGAATTTGATGCGAACGGCCCACAAAGTTCTGGCTTCATCAAACGGACGAACGGCCGATGTTTGATTCGAACATGGGTTCAAATCGAACACCGGGCTCATCCCTAGTGGAGACGTTCGAGTGGATCCTGTCCTGCAACTTAAAGATCAGGAAGTATTACACTCGGGGCTTGTTGCAGCCAGGCCTTCAGGAATAGATGCCCTGACAGATCGGTGGAGCTTCAACAGGGCATATGCCTTTCCCCCATTTCCGATCATCCTTAGGTTTTTGTAATAGAAAAAACTATTCAAAAAAACACTTTTAAAATTTCCTCATAGATATTGTAGCAGCGCTCTTGTCAGAAAGAACCAAATTGACAAGCTTCTTTATGCAGTTCATATAGTTCTGTTGATTTTTAAATATTAATATTTAATATTTAATATTCAATTAATATTTAATGATTATTGATATGGTTTAAATAAGAGTTATTTTTGACAAGATTTGATAACTTCAATATAACAAGCATTTATTAAAGAATTAAGGTTATTAGTCTATCTAATACACCGCAAACATTTACAGTCTTTGGCAAGGGAGTAAATATTAGTTTCAAACACAAAGTATATACATTACATTACATTACAAATAGACAGACAAACATAGGAAAAAAGCAAGCATAAGGGGTAAGTGCTGGGAGATGGTCCAATAATTACCTATAATGAATCCTGGGCCCAGGTTCCCTCATCTCTCTCTCTCTACTGGATGGGGGGTCCTTTTATGGAGCCCTCTCCCATTGACTAACCCAGGGCGGCTACGATTTGTTGCGGTTATTTCTCTCCTCCTTCCTGCCGTTATATTAATTTCCCACACTAGCCCACTCTTTACTGAAATTTAGTGATAATTGGATTTGAAGATAAATTAATTAAACCGGAGGTCGTTAACTTCCCTTGAAGGGGGCGCTTAACTATGCATGGAACTAGCCAGGAAGAATTGCCCCTTAAATGGATATGGGTGTTAATATGGGAGAATACACACGCCTTTATCTAGAGCAGTGGTTCTTAACCTTTCTAGTGCCGTGACCCCTTGATAAAATGTCCCAAGTTGTGGGGACCCTTAACAGTAAAATTTATTTTCGTAGGCACCCAAGGCAAAACAAGTCATTTGCGCCCCTAACCCATGGACATTTAGTGCTCCCTGAGTGCCTTCCACTCGTACAGTATTAAAACCCCTTATAGTACATTTTAGGATGTACCATTCTTTCTCTTTGTACCACACTTTCTTTGTTCTACTTTCTTTCCCTTTTCCCTCTCTCTATCCTAATTTCTTGTTTCCCCCCCCCCCCCCATCCCTCTCTTTATCCGTTTTTCTTGTTCTTTCTCTTATTCTTTCTCTGCCTTTTTTCTTTGTTCCTCCCTCTCTTTTCCTCTCTCTTCCATGTATCCCCAGCCATGCCATAAACTGAGTGGACGGCCGCGGGCTGCAGGAACAGCCCAGCTGGGTGACCACAGGCTCCAGGGACAGCCCTGCTGGGCGGCAGCAAAAAGGCTGGGAGAGCGGTGCAGGCTTCAGGAACAGCCCAGGATTCGTGACCCCTGGCAAATCATCATTTGACCCCCGAGGGGGTCCCGACCCCCAGGTTGAGAACCACTGATCTAGAGGATAAAAAGCGGTGCCGCATAGACTACCAGTTTCAGCTGTGCTCTCTTTTCTAGCTTGTTTGACTACTAAGTTATCTCATCAGACCATAAGACTCTGCAGCTCTTGTTACCCTGCATTCATGCATATTCAAATAAGAGGACAGGTAATTAGATTGTCCTCAAGCCCAGCTTGTCAGCCAAGTTTAACCCTTTGCAGACCCACATATTTCCTACTCTAAATTATATATATACATATATGTTACAGATATTCCCAGTTTACAAGGAAATTATTCATAAAAATTCCTCATAAGGCAACAGTTCATAAAGGAAAGGTAGTGCGTAGGAATTCAATTTGCAGCTATGTGTAGTGATTGATTATAGGTAGATCACCATTCACCAAGCGATTGTCACGTACCTGGTCGGAGTCTGAAGTGACGAGGTCAGCCTCTCTTGTATCTCCGGCCCTGGGTCCCACTGAGAGTGGAGACAGGAGAAACCAAGGGACAGGAGGAACATGAGTGCCTGGAGAAGTAGCCCTGGAAGCCTGAAGCAGATGATGCAACTTTTGGAAGGCAGGAAGTCGCAGCTAGTCGCAGGAGCGAAGTCGCAGATACCCGGATAGCAGAGTAGAGCCGAACAGGAGACAGGAGCGTTGTCACATGGCTAGCCGGGTTCAGCAGCAGGCGGGCAGTAAAGTACAGAGACATCAGGCAGGAGCAGGGTCAAACCGGAAGCCGGGATCAGGAACCGATAATCAGAAGTATAGGGAAGTCCAGCAACAAGGTCAGGGTAAGCCAAAGTTCATCAACAGGTGTCAGGCAGGTAAAAAGCAGGGTACAGGTACAGAAACAGCTGAAGATCAGTCAGCATCTAACTGGAGTCAGTGCGCCCCTTAAATAGGCCGTCTGGCGCCAGAGGAAGGCGTGTCTGCGCTTCCGCGGACGTGCACGCATTGGCGTGTCTGCGTTCTACTGAGTTCCTAGTGCGCATGCGCGGGTGCGCTCGGAGTGTAATGACAGTTCTCTTACAGCGATACACCACGTGGAAAAAACTCCCCTTTGGGGATGCACCACAATCAAAAGTATAATACGCCTCACATCAAAGCCTGATTCTCCACCACTCCAGCTGACCTTCCAACAAACTTAGATTACGTTTGTTTAGGGATCCAGTAAGCTTATGTGAAAAAAAGATGAATTGTCCACATAGCGTGATACTGTTTCAAAAAGTTTTAATAATGCCCAAGAAAACCCCCCTCACAATATATACGTACTACAATTTAGTTAATTGTGGAGCCGTAATAAAGTGCAAATGCAAGCGTTTTAATTCACCCGGTTGCAAGCGATAGTAGACAGAGCTGTCTGTGTACAGCAGACATGCACGATACACTTCCTGTCAGGAACGATACACTTCAATGTCAGCATTGCCGTGAGCTGATTTGTATTCGTTTGTTGTAGATCGTTACATACCGTTTAAAAAAGCAATAAACTTTAAACAGTGAAAGGCTTACTTTAGATGTTTAGATGCAGGAAAATAAGATGGCTGACTTAACCTAAGATAGGGAGGGAGGGAGGTAGAGGTGTACTGCCGTAGGCCCTGGAGTTAGAGGTGTATTAGGGGAAGCGCTGGAGGTGGAGGTGTACTATAGGTGTATTTACAAAGATAATCAAAAGACGAGACAAAGACAAAGACAATCAAAAAGATAGGGAGGGAGGGCAATTTATTTTTTTTCCAATTGTAACTTTTTTTCCCCAAAAATTTTTTTTCAATTTTTTTTTCACATTTTTTTTTCGACAAAAGGGCAAGGGGTTCGATTTTTGATAATTTTTGGTCATTTTTTTTTTCAATTTTTTTTCTTTTTTTTTTTTATTTAATTTTTTTTACATTTTTTTTATTTTATTTTTAATTTTTTTCAATTTTTTTCAATTTTTTTTTCAATTTTTAATAAATTTGTAATTTTTTTTCACATTTTTTTATTTTCAGCTTTTATTATTTTTTAAAAAAAATGTTTACATTTTTTCTTTAAATTTTTTTTTTTCAAAATAATTTTTATTTATTTTTTCTAAAAAAAATTTGTTTTCAATTTTTTTTTTTTTAAATCTACACCTACCACAGGCTAGCAGCTTTGCACAGTGTACCAGCTGCCTCTCCACCTTCCACTTATCCAAGGAGTGCACCGATGCCGGACCCCAGTGGCTGCAGGATAATGGTAAGTGATAATGTGCTCTTGCAGGGTTTTTTTTTGCAGGAAAAACAAAAACGGGTTTACTTCCTATTTTAACAATGGTGTAGGTTATTAGTGTGTGTATACTGGAACCAATGATATGGGCTATTGTGTATACTGGAAGCCATGCAGAGGGTTGTTCTTGTGTAGGCTCGGGAGAATTCCTGGAGGCGAATTTGGGAGGAGGTGATGAGGGAGCTAGAGAGCAGGAGTTCTTGGGAGGAACAAAGACAATTAAGTTGGTATTTTGAGACTAGGCTAGTGATGTAGCCAGGGGCAGAGTTGTGGATGGCTTTGTAACTTTATTGTTAGTATTTTGAATTTATTCATTGGGCAAGTGGAAGCCAATGGAGGGATTGGCAGAGAGGGGTAGCAGACGCTGAGCGGTTTGTAAGGTGGATGAGTCTGGCAGCAGCATTCATGATGGACTGAAGGGGGGATATTCTATTTAAAGGTAAGCCAGTGAGGAGGGAGTTACAGTAGTCAAGTCGAGAGATGACCAGGGAGTAAATACGGAGCTTTGTGGTTTCATTGGTTAGGAAGGAACGTAGTTTGGACATGCTGCGGAGGTTGAGGCAGCAAGCTTTGGAAAGGGATTGGATGTGGGGCCAAAAGGAGAGTCTAGGATAACACATAGTTACATAGTTATTCAGGTTGAAAAAAGACACAAATCCATCTAGTTCAACCATAAAAAAATAAATAAAATAAAAAATATCGTACAATCCCATATACCCAATTCTATACCCACAGTTGATCCAGAGGAAGGTAAACAAACACCTAGCACCCTGGCATGTGGGGATAGGTGGATGGTTGTGCCATTGCTCTTGAGAGAGAAGTCAGGGGAAGAGACACGTGGGGGAGGAAATATTATGAGTTTGGTTTTGGACAAGTTGAGTTTGAGGAAGTGGTGTGACATCCAGACAGATATGTCTGTTAGTAAGTTAGTGAGTAGAGGGGTGAAGAGAGAGATTTGTTTGTCATCAGCATAGCAATGATATTGAACAGAAGAACAGAACCTTGGGGGACCCCGACAGAGAAGGGGAGAGGAGGAAGTAGAATTGTAAGTGACACTGAAGGTGCGTTGGGATAGGTAGGACGAGAGCCACCAAAGAGCGCTGTCATGGAGAATGAGGGAGTAAAGTTTTTTTTCTTTTTGAGGAAGGGGTTGTCAACCGTATCAAAGGCCATTGAAAGGTCCAGAAGTAGGAGTACAGAATAGTGTCCGTTGGTTTTTGTGGTTAGGAAGTAATTTGTGAGTTTTAGAAGAGCAGTTTGTGTGGAGTGTTGAGAGCAAAATCCAGACTGAAGGGGATCAAGGAGGTTATACTTTGAGGCGGTCACATTTACACTATTTTACACCTATCATTTCTCACAGGCAGTGTGGGGGGGGGCAACGGTTGGTAGTTGGGTGTCTGTACATTGCAGGTAGGGGTCAGTAGTTGAGGATGAGGTGTGTCAGTCTGGGGGAGGGGGGTCTGTCTGTGTGTCTTTCTCTCTTTCTTGCCCTTTGTAAGTCAATCAGTGGGTGCTTTAAGAAATGACACCCCCCCTCCAGGAGGTGTTTTACACAACTTTTCTTTTACAAAGGTTTATTTAGAGAAAGTAAATACAACAAATAAGTGCAACAATATGATGGTTACATTAGACATAAAATGGAGAAAAGGATCCCAACAAAGGGATGCTGTATCCACAGTACAATATTCGTTAGAATAATAAGAAAATAAGAGGGGAAAAAACAGTAGCTGTGCGCCACAATAAAAGGCAATGTCCCAAATTATGTTGATTGATAGATATTGTAAAGAAAATAATAAAAAGAGAAAAAGTAACATAAAGGGGTGCATACATTTTAGTATCAACTGTATATTGAATGCGGAACAAAGAATAAAAATCAAAAGATAAACAAAATAATGTAAAGTTCTTTGTTACTATTTTTCCCCCATAGTTCAGACATTTATTTAGTTTATTCCGTATCACTGCAACCATCGTTATTTCATTATTAGGCTGACTCCTCGGTATCAGGAGTCACCGAGGAGAATACTCAGAAAAAGATAATGAGTAAACTGCAGAGGAAGTTTACTCATTAGAGAGAAAGCATAAGAGAGAAAGAAAAGGAGGGAGGAAGAGGAGGGGAAAGAAAGGGAAGAGTCCACGGGGGGGAAGAGGGGATGCATCCAGAGGCCTTTAGATTGATAGAAGTGGGTTGTTGAACCTAGAGGGATGATCGTAGGATATCCAGGGTTGCCACACCCTGAGAAATTTATTGTGCATGTCAGAAGCAAGGGATGTCAGTTTTTCATTAATCATAATATTGTTCATACGATTTTTCACTGCATCAAAGCTAAGTACAGGGGTTTTCAAAACACTTGCAATGGTCAGCTTGGTTGCATTGAAAAGGTGTTGGGCTAATTGGCGTTCTGGGCGGAGGAGTTCAAGGATAGGTTTGAATAGAAGGGCTTCATAGGGGTCTCTTTTAAGGTTGGAATGGAGCATATTGCGCAGAAGGGTGTAGACTCTGACCCACAATCTACATACTTTTGGACATGTCCACCAAATGTGGGCCATCGAACCTTCCAGTGAACAGCCCCGGAAACAATGAGGAGAGTAGGAGGGGATAAAACGAGCTAGCCTAGCAGGCGTGTAGTACCATCTATAGAACACCTTGTATGCATTCTCCTGAATGAGAACATTCCTTGAGCTCTTTGTAAGGGCTATGGTCATGATCTGCCAGTCCTCCAGATTCAACTGTTTACACAGGTCCTTTTCCCATTGGAGATGATATGATCTCACTGGGGGTTTCCTAATGGAAATGATTGAGTAGAGTAAGGATATTACTCCCAGGGAGTAAGGTGTAGTCCTACAAATCTTTTCAAAAATATTCAAGGTGTATGGGGTAGGTTGGGCCCTTATGAGCTGTTGAAATGTTTAAGTTGTAGGTAGCTATAATGTTCCCGAAGGGGTATATCATAGGAAGATCTAAGCGTTGCAAATGTGATTATTCTCATGGGGGTGAACAGAGAATGGACATCAGTGAATCCATTCTCCGTCCACCACGAGAATTGTTTAGGGTTCTAACAACTGGGGGGAAATAATGGGCAATAATAAGGCGCAGTAGAGGTAGGTGGGGGATAATAGTCCGGCCGAATATTTGACAGAGTCCCATAGGCGGAGAGTGTGAGCCATACATGGCCCAAACCCTTGTGGGCGTTTTGGGGGGGGAGCCAGGGTACAAAGGAAATGGGTATAGGGTGTGAGTCAACCAGGTCAAATGTGGCTGTCACGTATCAGGTAAGACCAGAACTATGTGAACTGCAACAAAGGAAACCCAAACGTGTGTAAGTGAAATATAATGATTTATTTAAGATAAGTGAAATAATATAGATACAACCACCTCCAATACCACACAGTGCACAACAACCAATACCAAACAGAACCCAGAAATAATAACAGTAACAGACAAATATGTACAAGTAATGGGGAAACCGGAATCATAAACAGGGCCAGGCCAGGGTCATACACAGCAGGTAGGCAGATGGACAAAGGGGTATTCCAGAAGCATAAACGTTAGCCAGGCCAAGGTCATGCACAGGGAGATCAGCAGATGGGGTAAGGAACACAGGACAGGGAGAGGATGGATGGGATGGATCAGGACAGGGAGACAGGATCAAGCAGGGGGCAACCAGGCTGCAGAGCAGGGATTAGGACAGACCCAACAGGTTCAGGTTACAGGTTCAGGTTACAGGAATCAGGGTTACAGGAATCGAGGTTCAAGTAGACAGGCTACAGGTCAGGGCACAAAGACGATACCAGGGCAAGGAGTGCTTCTGCTCACCGGGTATTTATAGGAAGGCTAATTGGCTTCAAGTCACAGCTGACCACAGGAAGTGCTGCCTGTCCCATACTGCCAGAATACACCCGCTGGTGGATACCGGTACTGCAGTCCATGTATCATGCATTACCACCAGCGGGTGAAGCCTTTCCTGACAGTACCCCCCTCAAAGGAGCGGCCTCCGGACGCTCCAACGAACTGTTGCTGGCAATAAGCAATGGCACATCCGGGCAGACAACGGGCACATCCGGGCAAACGGTAGGCACATCCGGGCAGGAGACAGTCACATCAAGCTGGGCAGCAGACAGGGGCACACCAGGCAGGGCAGCAGACAGGAACACATCGGGCTGGGCAGCAGGCTCCGGGTCATCGAGCTGGGCAGCAGGCTCCGGCTCATCGAGCTGGGCAGCAGGCTCCGGCTCATCGAGCTGGGCAGCAGGCTCCGGGTCATCGAGCTGGGCAGCAGGCTCCGGGTCATCGAGCTGGGCAGCAGGCTCCGGGTCATCGAGCTGTGCAGCAGCCAGTGGCACATCCGGTTGGGCAGCAGGCTCCTCAGGCTAGGAAACGGGCACCATTACTTCAGGCCGGGAAACGGGCACCCCTACCTCAAGCCGGGAAACGGGCACCCCTACCTCAAGCCGGGAAACGGGCACCACAACCTCATGCCGGGAAACGGGCACCACAACCTCAGGCCAGGAAACGGGCACCACAACCTCAAGCCGGGAAACGGGCACCACAACCTCAAGCCGGGAAACGGGCACCACAACCTCAAGCCGGGAAACGGGCACCACAAGCTCAAGCCGGGAAACGGGCACCACAACCTCTGGCTGGGAAACGGGCACCGGATCTTCAGGCTGGCAGGCTGGCACAAGAACTTCAGGCTGGCAGGCTGGCACAAGAACTTCAGGCTGGCAGGCTGACACAAGAACTTCAGGCTGGCACAAGAACTTCAGGTTTGCAGACTGGTACAAGAACTTCAGGCTGGGCAAAAGGCACAGGAACCGCAGGCTGGAAGGCTGGCTCGGGAACCGCAGGCTGGAAGGCTGGCTCGGGAACCGCAGGCTGGAAGGCTGGCTCTAGAACCGCAAGCTGGAAGGCTGGCTCGGGAACCGCAGGCTGGAAGGCTGACTCGGGAACCGCAGGCTGGAAGGCTGGCTCGGGAACCGCAGGCTGGAAGGCTGGCTCGGGAACCGCAGGCTGGAAGGCTGGTTCTGGAACCGCAGGCTGGAAGGCTGGTTCTGGAACCGCAGGCTGGAAGGCTGGCTCTGGAACTGCAAGCTGGAAGGCTGGCTCTGGAACTGCGAGCTGGAAGGCTGGCTCTGGAACTGCAAGCTGGAAGGCTGGCTCTGAAACTGCAGGCTGGAAGGCTGGCTCTGAAACTGCAGGCTGGAAGGCTGGCTCTGAAACTGCAGGCTGGAAGGCGGGCTCTGAAACTGCAGGCTGGAAGGCGGGCTCTGAAACTGCAGGCTGGAAGGCGGGCTCTGGAACTGCAGGCTGGAAGGCGGGCTCTGGAACTGCGGGCTGGATTAGACTGGTGTGAAGGCAGGTTGGGTTACTGGCAGGATCGTGTGGGTTGGAAGGAATTTCAGTTTCTTCTTTGGTTTAACTGCTGGAGATCTGTAGGTGGCTGCAGGACTGTAGGTAGGAGGTGAGACATACTGACAAGAAGGGCTGGGATATGACAAGGAAGAGGGAACAGTGGCCAGAGGAAAATCTTGTGGGGAAGCTGTAGGTAGTTGAGAAGAGACCGGTGGATTAAATGCAGGATAGGTACAGGGGGCAGAGATTGGATATTGGTATCTGGTGGGAAGCAGCGTATACCGAGCTGCGACTGGGGTTGCCATGGGTGACGGGAGAAAAGGCTTTTGAGCAGGTAGGTGTCTGATGGTAGAAGTGGTTGGTTGTGGGTTGGCTGGGATTGATTGTAACATATCAGACCATGCCGAGAGTATTGGTTGTACAAACTGTGGTTTTAAATGTCCCTGTTTAACAAAGGACTGACCAGACTTAATGCACTCAGCAATCACCTGTGGGGAACTGGCTGAGTAGTGCTCACAAAAATCAGCAGGATCATCTTCAAACAGCCTTACTAGGGATATAACCTGATTTACGGTGAAAGGAGGGGTGAAATCATCATGGTCCTCAGGAATACAGGGCAGGGCCAGCTCAGTACAGATTTTAATCAGAGGCTGCACCTCCCCAAACAGTATATACCCCTGATCGAGCAGGAGGTGAGCCGATCGGATAGCCGCAAACAACTGATCCCTAGACCATCCTTCCAAAGCCTGACGGCAATAATCACCACTTTCAGTTGCCAGCAGAGAAAAATAAATAACCTCATCAGTGTTCATGTTTGCAAACAAACGGTTCCCCTGTGCAGTCACTTCTGATCAGGAATGGCCCTGGTATACTGTCACGTATCAGGTAAGACCAGGACTATGTGAACTGCAACAAAGGAAACCCAAACGTGTGTAAGTGAAATATAATGATTTATTTAAGATAAGTGAAATAATATAGAGATACAACCACCTCCAATACCACACAGTGCACAACAACCAATACCAAACAGAACACAGAAATAATAACAGTAACAGACAAATATGTACAAGTAATGGGGAAACCGGAATCATAAACAGGGCCAGGCCAGGGTCATACACAGCAGGTAGGCAGATGGACAAAGGGGTATTCCAGAAGCATAAACGTTAGCCAGGCCAAGGTCATACACAGGGAGATCAGCAGATGGGGTAAGGAACACAGGACAGGGAGAGGATGGATGGATGGATCAGGACAGGGAGACAGGATCAAGCAGGGGGGAACCAGGCTGCAGAGCAGGGATCAGGGATTAGGACAGACACAACAGGTTACAGGTTCAGGTTACAGGAATCAGGGTTACAGGAATCGAGGTTCAAGTAGACAGGCTACAGGTCAGGGCACAAGAACGATACATGGGCAAGGAGTGCTTGTGCTCGCCGGGTATTTATAGGAAGGCTAATTGGCTTCAAGTCACAGCTGACCACATGAAGTCCTGCCTGTCCCATACTGCCAGAATACACCCACTGGTGGATGCCGGTACTGCAGTCCATGTAATCATGCATTACCACCAGCAGGTGAAGCCTTTCCTGACAGTGGCCCATAGCAGCATTTGATATGTGTGATGAAGACGAGTTAATGGAGCAATGTTCGCTGCCGTGTAGTATGCCTGAAGGTTGGGGACCCGAGAAACTCCCATTGATCCGCCGAGCGTATAAGGTCCATTTATTAATTCGGGGTTGAGTGGAACCCCAGATAAATTTCAAAAGTTTGGATTGATAAATTCGTATTATATAGGGGGCGATTGAGACTGGCAGTACTCTGAAAAAATACAACAATTTTGAAAGGTAGGTCATGCGGACCGCGGAGATCCTGCCAAACCAGGAGAGCGTGATGTGGGATCAGGAGGTAGCATATCAGTAAGCTTCCTAAAGAGAGGAGGAAAATTGGCCAGATATAACCCATCATATTTAGGCGTAAGACATATGCCTAAGTAGGGCAGCGAGGGGAGCCATTAAAACGGGAAGTTTTCTTTTAAAGAGTTCAATTCTAAGGGGGAGAGGTTTACAGACATTGCCTTAGATTTAGTAGGGTTAACATGTAGACCCGAGAGAGACGTAAAGGTCTTCAAAAGGGAGAGCAGGTTAGGTAATGAGATTCTGGGTGATGTCATTGACAATAGAATGTCATCTGCAAACTGAGATCTTGTGAACAGAGCCCGTCGCTTCAATACCTTTTATATCTGGATGCGAACGGATCGCCTCTGCCAGCGGTTCCATAGCCAGGACAAACAAGAGAGGCGAAAGCGGACAGCCTTGCCTGGTGCCCATCCGGATGGCGAAGATGGGGGATTCAAACCCGTAATATTTCATTTTAGCCTGAGGGGCATCTTACAATGCTGCCAGCCAACGCAAAAACGAAGTACCGAAGCCATAGTGGCGGAGTACCATGAGATATGGCCAAGATAAAGTGTCAAAGGCCTTGTTCACATCCAGTGACAAAAGCATAGTTTCCAAGTAACGGCTGTGGGCGAGATGCTGCAGTTGAATAATTCTCAGAATGGCATAATTTTACATAACTTTTCTAACTGTCAGTGCCTGTGTGAGTGTTGGCAGGCAGGACAGGTGCTGTGGAGGGCACTGTGTGTGTACCTGTCCCCACATGAGAGCACTCCTCGCACAGCAGCACGTCTCTTATCCGAGTTACTGAAGTCCTGTCCCGGTGTTGTGCCGAGAAATGACTCCCGTCAATAATGCCCGCCCAGTACTGCGCTTGCGCAGTATGGAGCACTACGGAGCTGCCAAAAGTCTCCAAGCATGAACAGTTGTACACGGCGCCTGTGCAATAAGATGACATTCTGCCACACGCTCGTGCAACTCTGCAAGGGGCGGGTGTATTTTTGATCGACATTCTGCCACACGCTCGTGCACGCTCCCGATGCTCGTGAAACTCTGCAAGGGGCAGGTGTATTATTGATTGAACTCTGCAAGGAGCGGATGCCTACAGAAGAGGCCGTATTGTATCATGATGGGCCTCTTCTGTAGGCATCCGCCCCTTGCAGAGTTCAATCAATAATACACCCGCCCCTTGCAGAGTTGCATGAACATCGAGAGCGTGCGCGAGCGTGTGGCAGAATGTCGTCTTTGCGCAGGCACCGTGCACAGCTGTTCATGTTCGGAGACTTTCGGCGGCTCCGTAGTGCTCCGTACTGCGCTAGCGCTGCACCTGGGGTCGACGGGGGGGGGTCATTTCTCATCAGAACACTGGCTCTCAGGCGGCTCCCTCTCCTCCTGTCCTCGCTCTGTGTCTGTGTGGCAAAGAGAGGCAGCTCGCTCTCCTCCTGCCATTGTCGGCAGTGAGCACACTTCCAGGCTGGCAGCGGCAAGCATCACACCTCTCATTCCTGGGCTGCTAATTCACGATCTTCTGTAAGACTCGGACTTCTCTCCTCCTGCAAATGAGAGAGGGGGAGGGGGGTGTGGGGGGAAAGCAAGCTAGAAGCCCCGGACTGGATTGCAGAACTCAGCTGGGACCCTGGGAGACGCAATGCGGATCAGACCTGGATTCTGTTTCCAGGATTTAGTCAGTGTAAAATGCAGCATGTAAGGGGGGGCGTGGCCTGGCAGGCGATGGAATAGGACGCAATTAGCCAGAACTCCTCTTGCCGTATATCCTATACACCAGCCTGTGCACAATAACCGAGAGATTCTAGCCCTACAAGGTGCCTGTGGACCTCGGGACCGAGACTACTAATGTCACCCTCAAAGAAATCCTCATCAGCGGCAGAGAAGCTGGCCAAATACCGGCGTGACAGGGAGGATGAACAGGCCCAAGATGGCACCGCCGCGTGCACGGGGGAGGATAGATACGCTGTGGAGACAGCGAAGATCCTGGAAGCTATGGCTACTCTCCAGGGGACCCTCACAACCAAGTTAGACGAGGTTAAAATTGACATCTCCCTGCTGAGGCAAGATCTATCGACAGTGAGGGACAGAGTAGTTGAGACGGAGACCCGCATCGGAGAGGCGGAAGCCATCCTGCACCCGCTACAGCACACCACGGCGGAGATGCAAAGACAGATCCAGCAGCTCCATTCCCACCAAGATGAGATGGAGAACAGACTCCGCCGCTGCAACCTCCGGTTCATAGGCTTGCCTGAAAGAGCTGAGGGCCGGGACCCGGTGGAGTATCTAGAAAACCTTCTGATCGCTACTTATGGCAGGGAGGCGTTCTCAGTGATGTTCGCCATGGAGAGGGCCCACTGTATACCAGCCAAGGCCCCACCTGCTGGAGCCCCCCCTCGGACCTTTATTTAAATTTCAAAATTTCCGGGACAGAGACAAGATAATGAGACTATCCAGGGAAAAGGGCAACATCCAGGTGGAAAATGGGCATGTAGCGGTATTCCCGGATTTCTCCAACGAGGTACAGAGAAAGAGATCCCAATTCCAGGAGATCAAGCGTCGACTCAGAGCCCTGCACCTCAAGTACGCAATGCTTTTCCCGGCCAGACTCGGGTGGAGGAGGACGACAAGGTTCACTTCTTTGAAACTCCCGCTGCGGCAACTGCCTGGCTGGATCGCCGTGGGAGGCCGGAGGGATAGCTGAGACTTGTACCGGTCGCAGTAAGTACTTGCTACAAGCAAACCCCCCCTGTTGTGTGCTGGCCCATGGGAGCTCTTTCCCTGTGCCTTATGCCAGACTTTCCATGCCATTGGGAACCCGACATGTCTACTGTTGTAACCTCTCCCTCCCCGGCTCGCTGTTAGGGAAATCCCGGGGGGCCGTGGGAGAGGGGAGATCCGCTTTTGGTTTCAAACTTTGTGATACGGTTCCCGGGGGGTGAGAGTGTATGGGACATGGCAGGGAGATGACAACCCCCCCCCCCGGACCGTTGTTACACCGGATCACACTCAGAGGGCACAGGATTTCATGTCTCCTTACTATCCCCCCAGTGGCTGGCAGCAACGCTTATTGAACAGCTATATAGATGTGCTCGCTAAGTTGACTGGCAAGAGGAGCAATGCACTGGGAAATCCCTTCTCACGTGGAGGGACCTTTCCCCACTGTGTCTGAACTTTTCTCCACGCTTGGTTCAGTGAAGAATCGCCCCCGTTAAAGAAACACACACTGCTCCAAGTTATACAACTCTGACTATAAGATTCGCACCTCCAGTAGGAATCTCTTACTGGATGCCAGTTGCAGTGTTTCTGTTTGGGACATGGATGCTCTCACCATGTTGGGGAGGTGTAGAGCTGGGTGGGAGGGACGTTGCCCTGTTATTGGGCGTATGTTGTGAACTTACTAATGTTAACGCTCGTTTAAAGGCATATTGGCAGGCTGAATTATGTACCTTACTCAGTTATAAGCAGGATACAGAACATAATGTATGGATACTATTATTACTGTTTCTTTTGACACAAGTAGATGGGTCTGCTCCATTAGATGATACATGGGGTTTATAATGACTACGGTTAAATTTCTGGCCTGGAACGTCCGGGGAGTGAGGGACAAGATTAAGCGCACAGCAACGCTGCAGTTTTTGAAATCACAGAGGGCTAATGTTATAGTGCTGACTGAAACACATATTACTGGACACTTACAATCCGCTCTCAAGCGGCCGTGGGTGGGTTGGGCATACCACAGCACGCATACTAGCTTCTCTAGGGGAGTTTCGCTGTTGGTCACTAAGGCTACCCCATTCGAGCTCATATCTCTGGAGTCAGACCAACAGGGTAGATATCTCTTCTTACATGTTCTATTGGGGGGACTGCAGATGTTGTTGATTGCCTGTTATATCCCCACCCCCATACAGCTCGGAGGTTGTTACAGCTGGTCTGCTTTTTATGACCAGACACCCGGCCGTCCGGTGGTGTGGATGGGGGATTTCAATATGACCATGTGTCCCTTCCTGGATCGCCCGTTACAGCCGGGCACTATGGGAAGGGAACATGAACAAACTAGACTGAGTCGCACGTTGACAGAATTTGCATTGGTAGATATATGGAGACACAGAAACCCCACCACTAGGGCCTATACTTGTCACTCCACTGGACATGCTACTATGTCCAGGATTGACTTTGTTCTGGTCTCTAAATCGCTCCTTCCCAAGGTTAATGAGGCGGGTTTTGCCCCTAGGGCCCTTTCAGACCACTCCCCGTGTTGGGTTCAATTATCCCTACTGAATACAGCCCCCCAGAGGGTGTGGAGATTGAACCCTTACTGGTTGTCGGCACTAAAAGACCACGACTCTGTAGAACGTGAACTACGATTCTTCTTCCCTGAAGGACAGACCTCCCGTTCGTTCAACTCCCAATGGGATGATTTTAAACTACATGCCAGAAGGGTATTAGACACTAGGATTCGTAGACTTAAGCTATCCTCCAAAGTGGTAGTAAACACGTCAGAGGACGCCCTGAGGGACTTAGAGGAGGCTTATAATGCTCTTCCCACCCCCGAAAACCTTAATAAAGTTAAGGTACAATCTATTGTGGTCTCATAATTACATTTGGAAAAGGCTAAACAGGGACTGTTCTTCTGCAAGGCGTGGATTTATGAACACGGGGAGAAAGCAGGGAAGATGTTGGCCTACCTGGCACACTTAGATGGTAAGCCCCCGGTGGTGGTCTCATTGAAGGAGCCGGATGGAACGGTGGTTGCGGACCCTCCAAGGGTAGCAGATAGATTTATGAGGTTCTATAAGGACTTGTATAGTTCCCAATGCCGAAGTTCGCCCCAAGAAGTGCAGACATACCTCCACACTCTGCAATTTCCGCAACTTAGTGCGGGACAAATTGAGCTGCTGGAGGCTCCTATAACAGAGCAGGACATTGCTACTGCAATGTCCCAGCTGGCCACATCCAAGGCCCCAGGGTTGGACGGGCTGCCCCTGGAGTTCTATACTAAATACTCTGAAACGTTAATCCCCAAACTAAACACATTATTTAGGTCCATCTTTGAGTTGGGTACACTCCCCCCTTCCATGCAGGAGGCCCAGATAATAGTCCTTCCTAAACCTGGGAAGGACCCGCTGTACCCAGAATCATATAGGCCCATCTCTCTGCTGCCAGTGGACATAAACATTTTAGCTAAGATTCTATCCTCCAGATTAAACACAGTTATACTATCACTTATACACCCTGATCAGACAGGATTTATGCCTGGGAAAAACACGGCAATGAATATCCGGCGGTTGTTTATGAATATTCCGGCCCGCCATGATAATTCGGGGACTAGGGTGCTTGTAGCCCTAGACACGGCCAAAGCCTTCGACTCGGTCGAATGGATATACTTATGGGAATGCCTGCGTTGTTATGGGTTTGGTCCAAATTTTGTTAAATGGGTACAGCTTCTGTATCAAACCCCCAGGGCTCGGATATATGTGAATGGATGGCTATCTGATCAAATATCCCTGGAAAGGGGTACGAGGCAGGGATGCCCTTTATCGCCGATACTTTACGCCCTAGCGGCTGAACCCTTGGCGATGGCTATCAGGACGTGTCCGGAGGTGGTGGGTCTAAGGAGGGGTGATACATGGGAGAAAATAGGTCTGTATGCGGACGACACGGTATTATACTTGGCTGATCAGGGTCCTTCACTACAGGCCGCACTGGATATTATCGGGAAGATGGGCAGCTACTCGGGTCTACGAATAAATTGGGAGAAGTCTCAAATCCTCCAATTAGATAATTTTCCTCCACCACTTACAACCCCAATACTTCCCCTACAGAGGGTCGCGGAAATTAAATACCTGGGAGTTAGAGTTACTAGGACCCTTGGAGATTATGTCCGTCTGAATGTGGAGCCCCTATTTACTACCCTCAAGGCCAAAACCCAAACCTGGTTAAAGTTGCCCCCGGGAGTGATGGGTAGGATTAATTTAGTTAAAATTATTTTATTGCCCAAAATCTTATACATGATATGGCATGCTCCTTTGTATATTCCGCTGAAGGTGTTTAAACAGATGGAGGCCATTTTGAACCCCTTTGTTTGGGGCCCCAGCAGACACAAGTTGGCGTGGCATATCCTTAAAAACCCCATACTAGAGGGGGGATGTTCCCTTCCCGTTTTACAGGATTATTATGTAGCTTCCCAACTATCTCACTTTTATTATTTTAATACATCTGAATCACAGAGGTACAGATCCCTAGTGTGTAACCAGCCAGAGAGCCCGATGCACACCCCCATATAGGCGATTTTCAGACGAGGACAGAGTAGCCGCAGATCTCCCCACTTCAATGCGGGGATGCTGTTACACCATCAGAAAATTTGGGATATAGCCCTTAAGAAACAGAACAGGACGCATGTGCATTCTCACTCCCCGCTGTGGCTACCTGAGCTGAATGTGGTACCGGAGCCACAGCTTTGGGCGAGGTATGGGGTACTATACCTGTCTCAGGTTCTGCTGGAGACTAGACCTAAGCCTTTTCAATTGCTCAGGGAGGAGTTTTCTCTCCCGAGCAACACAATGTTCCGGTACCTACAACTGAGACACGCGATTAGAGCTCAGATAAACTCTCTTGCGGTTACCCTGGACGCCCCGCCGGTCCTTGGCATTATTTTCGGAGCAGAATCTTCTAAGCTTATATCTAATTTATACTATGCACTCGGGGGGTGTCTCAGGCCGCCAGGGTAGCATGGGAACAGGATTTGGGGCCCATAGATAGTTCAGATTGGGACGATATGTTGGAGGGGGTTAAACAAGCATCTCCTAAGCTTTCGGATAGATTGACGCAATTATATGTAGTACACCGTGCATATCTTACACCGGTGAGATTGGCTGAGTTTCAACCTACCAGGAGCCCCCTCTGCCCTAAGTGCTTATTGGCCCCTGGCACAATTTATCATCTGATGTGGAGCTGTCCGAATGTACAAACTTACTGGGTGCAGGTGACCCAGTTTCTCCATGACAATATGGGCTCCCCGGTGGGCCTAGACTCGAAGGCGTGTCTTTTGGGTCTTCTACCGGAAGTAGAAATCGACAAACACCTAACCACGTTCCTTTGTGAGACATTGTATTTAGCTAGGAAAGTGATTGCAAAAATGTGGTTACAGGCCCGGCCACCAACATTACAGCTCTGGAAGAAAGAAATCAATGATGTCCTTCCATATAGGAGATTGATCTATATCCATAGAGGACGCCCTCAGAAGTTCTCTGTCTTGGACAGGTGGTTGGAGGATGGTTGAACTTGCTCTATGTGATGCCTATAATAGGAATGCTAGTAGTAGTTTAGTAGTTTATATCCCTAGCTTTATGGACGAGACAGGAGCTCCCCCATAGGTTACTACTGTCACTATTTCCTGCATGTATATACTGGAATAATCTACTCTGTACCATACGTCCTTTAATGTTTGAATTGGACCTGCATGTAGTTGTATATGCTGTGCTTGCTTCTTAATAAATATGCCTTTTTTCTTTGGCTAAAAAAAAAATAATAATGCAGCATGTAAGATGACTGCTTGTAGCAGGGAGGTGCGGGCCCCCTGGAGCTAAACGTGGGGTCGCTATGGCGACTCTTGCACCCCTTCACACTACGCTCATGTGTGTTGTGCTTTCACCTAAGCTTAGTTATGTTTTGCTACACAGCTGTATTCCTGTATCGATAGCCAGTAATCCTTCTGATTATATGAGCATGCTAAAAAAAAAAAAAATTTATTAAAATTGTTAGAATTGTACAATACAGGGCACAGGTTTGATATTCATAGGCACGGAGTTATAGGCTGGTACTGTCGTGATTGGACTTTCCTTGTCGTCCCCCCTATAACCCTACCCCACTTTGTAGGTCCTCAGTTTTTGTTAGTGTCCCAAGATGAAGGACCTCTTCTACCATACAGAGAAATAACTCTAAAGTTAATTTATTTGAACAAAAAATTCTCTGCCTCAAAGTGGTTGTTAAGCCACACTAACCTGTATACATCATCAGCACTGCCTCCTATTGCAGTGTCCCCCTCTGTGTTTGATATAAAAAAATAAATGCTACAAATACCTAATTTCACAGCCGAGATTGCAATCACATGACTGTCCAGCTTTCTCCTTTCCTCCTCTGAGAAATGCAACGGGCGGGGCTGAGATTCCCCTGCTGACGTCAGTCTGGAGGAGAGAGCTGGCTGGTCGTGTCATCGCAATCTCGGCTGTGAAATTAGGTATTTGCAGCATTTATATTTATAAAACACACACAGAGATGGACACTGCAATAGGAGGAGGCAGGCAGGTTAGTGTTATGAGAGCAGCAGGAGGGGGGAGGGGTGGCACTGTCACGAGCAGAGAGGGGAGGACACAGGAGCAGAGAGGAGACAGATAGCAGGCTGCGGTTGAAGGAGGCATGTAAACTGACCAGGGCTCAGCAGCCATCATACACAGTGATCAGTTTACAGAGGGGAGAAACTGGCAGGATCAGCCAGGTTTTTTAGGCGTTACAGGGGGCCTAATGACACATGACAAGCACTGTGTCATAAAACATGCTTTAAAGGAGGGGTTTAACAAACACCTTAAGCCACTTCTCACTGCCATTTCAGACCTGGCTGTCAGGTGTTGTATAAGTTGTCTCTCCTCACAGACCATGTGTTAAAAATAAAGCCACTGCACACCGGAAGGATCACTGGTGTCCACGTTTATTAGGAAGGGTATCCACAACCTTGACATTGACAGCCCTCTTCTAGGAGTGCCCCTCTAACACGCAAAAGCAGAGAAAAAAGTGCTTCTAAGTGCAGTATTAAAACACTTTAATGACAAGGAAGGGTTAAAAACACTTACAAGATGGAAGTGAAAAACAGGCATATAAATATCCAGCGGGATGCCTCCTGGGATTAAAGACAGCTGCAGGTGGAAGTTCCAGCCGACCAGTGGTAGGAAACACTATGGCGGTTATTCACGAAAGGCAAATCCACATTGCACTACAAATGCAAACTACAAGTGCAAAGTGCACTTGAAATTGCACTGAAAGTTCAGTCGCTGTAGATACGAGGGGGATATGCAAGGAAGATAAAAAACAGCATTTTAGCTTGCACATAATTGGATAATAAAATCGGCAGAGCTTCCCCTCCTTTCAGATCTACCCCTCAGATTTACAGCGGATGCACTTCCAACTGCACTTCCAAATGCACAGTGGATTTGCCTTGCGTAAATAACGTATGTCTCTGTCTCTGATCCAATATGGAGTGCCGTGCTGTCAGGATGGCTTCCCATCTTGGATTCATTGATATGCCTGTTGATCACTTACATCTTGTACGTTTTTTTAACCCTTCCTTGTTATTAAAGTGTTATATTACTACACTTCGAAGCGCCTTCTTCTCTGCATTGTTTTTCCTATAGAGTGTGCTTCCCTCTTCTGAAGTGCTGCTGTGGTGCAATAATCACATTTCAAGAGCCAGTCATGTACTGTTAAAGTCACCTTGTTATCCAGAGCGCCCTATTCTCCACAATCTTTGAAGGAGGACATCTCTTTGTTGAAGCTCTGGACAAATTCATCAAAGATGTGACATGAGGACAGGTTCTTCCACACTGGAAGGTTTCAAAATCCCTGTCCTCTGGGGCTTCTACCTCTTCAAAATGAAGAGCATCTCAACACTCTACCCAAGGTTCAACTGCTAATCCAAAATTTAGCCTTTCCTTTAAGCACAAGACTTGGAACACAAAGTATACTCCAAAGCTCTCTTCCTAACCTGCTACACAGACATATTGAGACTTATTGGAGATGGCCTGTGATGGCATGCCTTTTTGAAAGCTAGGTCTTGAGGGATGGGGGGGTGGCGGCTATCACATCTGTCATATGTGTCTGAGTTAGCAGCTGTCCCTTGTAAGTAATCATTCCTTATTTTTCACAAAGATAAAGTAGTCTTGCACCCAAGAACCTTGTTTCTTTCTAAGGTGACATCAGCCCTGCACCTCAATAAAGACATAATCCTTACTTCCTTGTGACTTATTCCTAAGCACGCACTACACTGTCTGGACATGTCTTTCCCTCAGGACCTCACGAGACATCCGCATTCAGGATCTACCATTGCTAGGTAGATAAGACAACATCTCAATGCTTACACTCAAAAGGAAAAAGCATGTGCTTTTCAGATTAGTAGCGGTTGCCTGAGCTTATTGACACCATGCCTCCATTGACCAGCTTTTGTAAGACCACTACCTGGTCTGACCATACCCTTTTAAAGTTTGACCAGGTGGACATCCAATCCTCTGGTAATGCAGTTTTTGGGCACACGGTTCTTTACTTGTAACAGTTTATTTTGTTAGAACAATAAAGAAAATATACATATAAAATACATGCATAGCAAATGTCCAAATATGTTAGACAATATTACAGGTGATTATCACACGTAGACATCCCATGATATTTCGGACATAAACGTGAGACACCTATTGACACTTAAGCCATATCAGGTTATACAACTTTCAAGGTACATTATACTCTTGTAGTCTCTCCTCCCATATTTTCCACATTGTCTTAGTAATGATACTGGAGGTCCAAAGTTTTAGAATGTAGTAATATCCAATTAGGTGCAGGTTTCAGGGATCTTTAGTCACCTTTCCCAGATCTTATTGTATTTTGATGGGCATTCTCGATGAGAGTATATGAGTTTTTTTATAGGGTAGATTGTTATTCACGTCTACTATCCAGTTAGTGAGCTCTGGTGGGTTAGGTCTCATCCATAGCCTGGCTATGACTTTCCGCGCAGAAAACCGTGTTTCATTTAGGAAAATTTTAGTGAATTTATCCATATCCGGTTCTGGGAAAATACCCAGAAAGCACGGCTTGGGGTGTAGTGTCGGGGGAACTCATGGTATCATGTAGAAACTGCACTAGTTGTGTCCAGAATCCCTGAGATTTTGGACAGCTCCAGATTAGGTGATAGAATGTCCCTGTTTCTTGTTTGCACATTGGGCAATTAGTGGATTGATCTTGTTTATATCTGGAAATTCTCAGTGGCGTGAGGTAGGTTTGGTGTAGTATAAAGATCTGGGTCAGACCGTTTGGGTGAAACTAATTTGCAGGTATCTAAGGCTTCACTCCACTCCTCATCCTCTGTGACTCCTATATATCCCTCCCATCTAGCCTTCGATGCATAAACTGATGTAGATGCCTGGGGGAGTGACAACATGTTTTAAAAATTATGTAATAAGGGGTAGTGGCGCTACCTATTTAGTTGAGGTGAAGCCAGTGAGATATGCACTTTGGGCTGTGAGAAGAGTATGTGTCCTGTTTAGTGATGATAAAATAATACGTGAAGTGAACAAATGCAGTAACAATCAAGGTGATAACATCACATTTGGAGTTAATATGTTCCTCACAACCCTATGGTTAAATTTACAGCCCTAAGTTTGGGCTCAATAGTGATAAGAAAAGTGGAAAAAAGTGAAAGCAATAAAACAATGTGTGATTTAAATGTTAGACTCTTCAGCTTGTGCTGGTGTGCTAATTGGTAGTGATAGGGATCCTCATCTGGTGTGTCAATCCAATAAACTGGTTATCCTAGTGCCTATTCACATAGGGGTGACCACTATCATTAAACAAGGAAAACGAACAAAAACAAGAACAAAAAACGTGACTATCAAGTGTAGGCTAAGATGGATGAAAATTCAATCACATTTGACATAAGGCAGTCCCAGAATATATTTAGATCGGAGGTCGGGTGTGTATTTCACCCAGTAGGTGACCCCTGGTTTTCACAGTCAATTCTTAGGGCCAGTGGTGGCTACCCAAGTATGTTCAGATAGCTGCTTCTTCACAGATATAAGAACTCCAGTTCAAGGAAAGGAAAACAATAGCAGATAATGTTTTTTTACACGCGTGACTTGGTGCAATTCCTAACCATGCGATCCTGCAGCGATAGATGACAGTGGTGTTCCCCCCCGAGTTAGTTGCACTCACCAGAATGTTGCACCCCTACAGGGGTATTGAGCGTCTCAGGGGGTATCCGGGAGATCTCCTGGTGTTGTCCGGACTCCACGCCTCACTATTCACCTGCTGTATTCCCGCTGGAGGGTTAGACGGCTCTCTCCTTCCTCTGGTTTCCACATCCACTCCTCCGGAGGTTTTTAAAGGAAAAATTGGAAATAGGCTCCCATAGTGTGAATCTGTATAATTTATTGGGTAAAAATAAGGATAAAAATAAGGAATGCGATCCACCTGCTAGCGATAAAAGCAATGTGCGGGGATTAGTCGTGCTTCTGGGTATCAGGTGAGGGATACCACTCACCTGATACCCAGAAGCACGACTTATCCCCGCACATTGCTTTTATCGCTAGCCGGTGGATCGCATGCCTTTTGCGTGGTGATCCTTCCTGCCTAAAGATTTTATCTTTAATTTTAAGTTTTTTGTCTATGTGTGGAAAATTTATTTTTACCCAATAAATTATACGGATTCACACTATGGGAGCCTATTTACAATTTTTCCTTTCAAAACCTCCGGAGGAGTGGATGTGGAAACCAGAGGAAGGAGAGAGCCGTCTAACCCTCCAGCGGGAATACAGCAGGTGAATAGTGAGGCATGGAGTCCGGACAACACCAGGAGATCTCTCGGATACCCCCTGAGACGCTCAAAACCCCTGTAGGGGTGCAACATTCTGGTGAGTGCAACTAACTCGGGGGGGAACACCACTGTCATCTATCGCTGCAGGAACGCATGATTAGGAATTGCACCAAGTCACGCTTGTAAAAAAACATTATCTGCTATTGTTTTCCTTTCCTTGAACTGGAGTTCTTATATCTGTGAAGAAGCAGCTATCTGAACATACTTGGGTAGCCACCACTGGCCCTAAGAATTGACTGTGAAAACCAGGGGTCACCTACTGGGTGAAATACACACCGACCTCCGATTTAAATATATTCTGGGACTGCCTATTGTCAAATGTGATTGAATTTTCATCCATCTTAGCCTACACTTGATAGTCATGTTTTTTGTTCTTGTTTTTGTTCGTTTTCCTTGTTTAATGATAGTGGTCACCCCTATGTGAATAGGCACTAGGATAACCAGTTTATTGGATTGACACACCAGATGAGGATCCCTATCACTACCAATTAGCACACCAGCACAAGCTGGAGAGTCTAACATTTAAATCACACATTGTTTTATTGCTTTTTTCCACTTTTCTTATCACTGTTGAGCCCAAACTTAGGGCTGTAAATTTAACCATAGGGTTGTGAGGAACATATCAAAATCCACATGTGATGTTATCACCTTGATTGTTACTGCATTTGTTCACTTCACGTATTATTTTATCACTAAACAGGACACATACTCTTATCACAGCCCAGAGTGCATATCTCACTGGCTTCACCTCAACTAAATAGGTAGCGCCACTACCCCTTATTACATAATAATTCCATTAGTTTCCTCTTTAGGATACCGTTCAGGGGGGCAGCAACCTTTCCATCTAGCGCGGATACCTATTGTATCTATGTTTTAAAAATTAGATATTTTTTTGGGGTCTGAACTTCTAATCACTTCCATTTAGAGGATCATTGTCTAGTTGAGGTTGCCAGAGGGGAATTGTGCTCTAAAGGCGTGGCGGATTTGTAGGTACCTGAAAGACATTTGGTTTGGCAACATGAATTTGGATTTCAGTCTATCGAAGGTTTTTATTTCCCCATTTTGCATAAGGTAAAACAAATATAATACTCCCCTGGAGCTCCACAGCTCGGAATCTGGGATCAAATTAAATTCTGGGAAAGCTGTATCATGCCATAGAGGAGTGAAGTCATGGGCATGTGGTATTTTAAGCTTGTCCGCCACAACATCCCATACCCGTCTATAGTGGTAAAGCAATGATTTGTGATCACCCGCTCTCTCTGCACCCCTTACTCCTCCCGTAACTGCAACAAAGGGATCTGTTGTTGAATGTGACCATTTAGGACATAGAAAAGTCAGGAATCTGTCTTTGTCAATTTTTCTATGTGAAATAGTTGTGACATTTGGGCAGCTAAATAGTACTTGTTGAAGTCTGGTAAAGCCATTCCGCCGAGATCTGTGGGGTTTTTTACTTAGTATTGCTTCCACAGATTTGAAATGCCTAAGCACCAAGTACACTAGTGAGTGCCAAATCATGTATTAGATTTTGGGCAATATTACCATTTTCACAAGATTTATGGGTCCCATTACTCCTAGAGGGAGTCGGGACCAAATTTGAGTTTTGTATTTAGGCATCTCAAAGAGGGGTGTTATATTAAGCGGGACGTAGTCAGCTGGGTCTCGAGTGGTCTGTATTTCTAAGTATTTGATTAGATCTACTCTCTGTAAAGATTACATACACGTGCTCTCAATAGAATAACTAGAAATGACCAAATATATCTTACAGGTACAGTGTTGCCAGTCTACAAAGATAATTAAGGCCAAACTCAGATATGTTACAATGGACATACACAGGCTATCAATATATTAAGGCAAAATCCTAAGATGGAAAAAGTAAAGAGAAATAAGGGAATACATTACAGACATCCTGTCCTCCCGATGGTCTGGAATCAAACAGGGCTTCCTACTGCTCCCCACCTATTTTTATATTCCTTCTCCACCAATCAACAAATGAAATACCAGTTATCGCACTTTTTTAGATCATTGCCTAGCCCGGCTCTCTTTGCTCGTAAGCTCCACTCTTTCGAGGAGCTCTGTCTGGGAGAGGGCCCAATCCGGAGATCCTTATCAACCACATACAAATGTTTGTTGGATCTCCATGCCGCAGAAGACCCTCCGTTCTTAGCCAAATGGGAGAGAGACCTACAAGTTACCTTTACCGAACCCCAAAATGAGAGAATACTTTTTTCTGCTCAGAAATCCTCCCTATGCAATAGGTACCAGGAAACCACATACAAACTTTTGACATGTTGGTACAGAACTCCATCAGTTTTGGCAAAAATATTCTCTAGGCAGACAGACCGTTGCTGGCGTTGTGGCCTTGATTCGGGTACCCTTCTGCGTATCTTCTGGGAGTGTCCTACACTTGCCACTTTCTGGCAACCAGTGCTTAAGCTCATACATAAGCTCACAGACATCTCACTGCAAGATAACCCAGCTGCGGCCCTGCTTAACCTCACCCCATTGTCAAGGAAACGTTACCACAAATCCCTTCTCAAACACCTCCTTAATGCTGCACGGGCTTGCATTCCGCCTTTGTGGAAACAACAGTCTGCCCCAACGGTAGCCCAGTGGTACGCGAGAGTGAAGGACATAGGGCAGATGGAAAATCTGACAGCGGCATTGCAGGATAAGTCTGAGGAACACAAGTCCAGATGGATACATTGGTACCTCTTCCGCTTCTCTGATGAATTCCTCTAATATACCTAATTAACCACTTGCTTACTGGGCACATATACCAGCTTTCAGCACTGTCACGCTTTGAATGACAATTGCGTGGTCGTGAAACGTGGTTCCCAAACAAAATTGATGTCCTTTTTTTCCAACAAATAGAGCTTTCTTTTGGTGGTATTTGATCATCTCTGCGGTTTTTATTTTTTGCGCTATAAACAAAAAAAGACCATCACTTTTGAAAAAAAACACAATGTTTTTTACTTTTGCTATAATAAATATCCCAATTTAAAAAAAAAAAAAATAATTTCTCAGTTTAGGCCGATAAGTATTCTTCTACATATTTTTGCTAAACAAAATTGCAATAAGCGTATAGTGATTGGTTTGCGCAAAAGTTATAGCGTCTACAAAATAGGGGATAGAATTATGACTTTTTTTTTTTTTTTTTTTACTAGTAATGGCGGTTATCTGTGATTTTTGTCAGGACTACGATATTACGGCGGACACTTTTGACACATTTTTGGGACCATTCACATTTATACAGAGAACAGTGCTATAAAATATGCACTGATTACTGTATAAATGTGACTGGCAGGGAAGGGTTTAACACTAGGGGGCGATCAAGGGGTTAAATGTGTTCCCTGGGAGTGATTGTTACTGTGGGAGGAGGGGACTGACTGGGGAAGGTGACAATGGTTCTCCCTATGTACAAGGGACACACCATCAGTCTCCTCTCCCTGACAGGACGTGGATCTGTGTGTTTACACACACAGATCCACGGTCCTGGCTCTGTAACTGCCGATCGCGGGTGCCTGGCGGACATCGCGGCCACCAGGCACGCGCATCGGCACCTGAGTGACGCGGCACGCGTGCCGCCGCCCCCCCAGCGGCACAAAGCCGTCAATAGACGGCCTTCCGGCATTGTAGAGCCACCTTGTGGCCGTCAAATTACAATGGCCCGGATGCAAACTGGTTAAGATCCTTTATCGGAGGTTTCTGCTGCCTGACTGACGCTGCTGATGCCTTCTCCTGGGAGGCAACCCCTCCACCTCCCCTCCTTTTTTCTTTTTCATACCTCTTCTTCACTCTTTCTTCTGTTAATTTTCTAATTCTTTTCAAATAAGTAAATAAAAATATGGTGTGTACAGGACAGCATTCCCTACCCCATTTTAGACCTCCCTCTATGATGTGACAGATTTCCATAGCAATCTAGGGGTTTCCCCCCTCAGACAGGCTCGCCTTCGGTATGACCTGCCTGAGGGGTTTTCTACATGAATATAAGAATGTTTTGTATTTCTTATTGCCTTTCATATTTGTTTTGATATTTCATAATATAGTACGGAGTTATGGTTGTACCTCAAAAGTTTTGCATTGATTGCTTGTTCTGAGAAGTTGCCTTTTCATTGTACCTGTGACACATCTTTAAATAAAGAATTAAAAAACAACAAATGAAATACTTCTATTCATTCAGAGTTGCATCAAATTCTGATTGGCTGCACCTCAAGCCTCTTTGCCTGCCATGCTCAGGTCTAAAAACTTCCGGTGCCTCAACGGCTGCTCGGGCTCTTTACAAAACAAAAGGATAATTAAAGTGGAGCTCCACCCTAAATATCGACTTTTGGTATTTGGAACCCTCCCCCCCCTCCGGTGTCACAATTGACACCTTTCAGGGGGGAGGGGGTGAAGATACCTGTCCCACATCCGGGAGTCCTCTCTCCGGGAATCTGCGGGAGTGACGTCACTTCCCCCAGACTTCCCGTAGTGTTCTGGGAGACACTCGGCTCCCAGAACACAGGAGCACCAATCAGAATGGCGCAGTGCAACTCGCGCATGCGCCGTAAGGAACCGGGCATGAAGCCACAGGGCTTCACTTCCTGGTTCACTCAGCGAGGATGGCGGAGGGAGCAGCAGAGTGACGAGGGATCGCTCGTCCTCTGCTGCGGACGTCGCTGGACTACAGGACAGGTAAGTGTCCAAATGTTAAAAGCCAGCAGCTGCTGTAGCTGTAGCTGCTGGCTTTTAATATTTTTTTTCCGGCGGAGCTCCACTTTAAATTATCACCTGAAGACATTCAACAGTTTCCATGAGACAGGAAAAAATAATCTTTCTCTTACCGTCCATGGGGCACAGCCTCTTAATATTTGACAAGTGGGTTTATGTCTCTGCTTGCAGGAGAGAACTAGGCAGAATGTTATAACATACATTCTAAAGACTATAGCTGAACAGCCCTGCCCAGGGGGCGGTCCCTCCGGACATAACCCACCCACCTGCAGCCAGTAGTCTTCATTTTTTTCTGCCTAGCAGAAGGAGAGGACGTGGCTTGCTTTGGAGCCAGTCTCCTGAAGAATTTTTTATTCCTTTTGGAATTTTATCATTTTATTTTTTGATCTTCTATCAACTGTCGGCTGGGCAACAGGTTGGGTACATTGGATATCCTCGTAGTCTTCCTAGTCCGACCATCGAGCGTGCTGAATCCTCGCTCCGGCGTGCGACTCAGTTCACGACATGCCCCATGACTCCAGGGGTGGCCGGTGGGCTTTTATGCTCCGTGGTCCACTAAGATGGAACAGTGCCTGCTGTCTCTTTTCGCTGTGGACCGGGCCGACAGCTAGTCAGTACCAAACTGTGATAGGTCTGTCAGGAACACACCAGTAGGTCCTTCCGGACCGGGTAAGTAGTATCTCCTGCCTCAGCAGGTGAGTACATGCTGTGTGTTCCTATGTGTGGGGGATTTTCCCTGTCTCCCCCTGTTGTTTGTTACTCTGTCACCTTGCTGGTGCTCTGCTGTCTGGGGGTGCCTGGGGGGTCACTCTGTCCCGGGGGGGAGGCTCATGGGTATCTGCACTGGGGAATGTTTTTTTTGGGCCGCTGCGCCGTTCGGCGCCATGTTTTTCTGTCACTCTGTGTTCTACACTCGCGCACATGGCGGCCATCTTGACGTGGTTCGTTATGGCGCAGTTACAGTTGCGGGGGCCATTTTCTTGGAGCTGCGCGCTTTTTTCTACTGTTTAGCCTCTATCGCTGCTGGAACGCCGCGGTTCTCCTCACATTCTCCTCGCTACTCATTCGCGATGTACAGCACAGCACAGGCAGCGGAACCGAGCAGTCCCTACTGGAACGGTGAGTCCCCTGGGTAACCTCCCACAGCCAGCACAGCCAGAGGGTGGACTTTGTACAAAAGTCTCAGGGGAGTGGCGAGTTATGGAGTCTGGTTCACCTGCTTCCCCATTCATGTCACAACAGGCAGGGCTGATGCACCTGCAGTCCCTATGGATCAGTTGTCGGCAGTCCTGGACTCATTTCTTGTCAGGATGGAAGCGGTGTGCGAGCGAATGGGAGCTATAAAGTACCCTCTCCCCACACTATCTTTAGTAGGGGAGTGCTCTGTTTCAGATATGGGCCTAGCTGCAGCTCAGGACCCTAGCTCTGAATTTTTTGTATATTTTTTGACCAGGACATTCCTTCTGAGGAAGACTCCTGGGTCAGTAAATGACGGGACGCTTGGTAGTGAACTCATTGATGGTGAGGGACACTCTCATGCTGGAGGCTGCAGCTGGAGATCCTTTGGTGGAGACAGTCTCCCTTGCTTCATTTAAAGCTTTTCTTTTACACCATTGGCTTAGTGCTGGCTCCTTCTGGGCGCAGCATGACTCTTCTCACAACTTCCTCACTGTTTCCTCACACACTGCTTCTAGAGCAGCGTGGATGATACAGTGATACACGATGCCCCCCGGGCATGGTAGGGGGACTTTCATTTATTTGTCTAGTCCCTGTGAGCTTTCTGTTTAATATCTCTGTGGCAACACCAGAGTCTCTGCACCTGTGGTTTCCAGCCATTTCCTGGGGAACACTCTGACAGGACCACGGTCTGAGGTATCAGAGGTAGTTTTTTACCTGCAGCTTGCTTCGGCAGTACATATACGCAGGTTGGAACGATAGTTTACTCAATTATACTTAACACACAGTGTATGTATGTGTTATTGCTCTCTGTGTCTGCGTGGGTACCTCCCATGTTCCAATGACAGTTTAACACACAATATGTTTATACACGTCTTTAAATACATTCACAGTATATGTATGTATTATACTCTGAGTCTGCGTGGGTTCCTCCTCCGGGTGCTTCGGTTTCCTCCCACGCTCCAACGGTGTGTGCGCCTTTGGCGCTATGCACAGTATGAACATGAGCAATATGTTTATCACACATACTATAATACCTACATGGTATGTGTATGCGGTCTGTGTGGGGTTCCTCCGGGTACTCCGATTTCCTCCCACGCTCCAATGGTATGTGCGCTTTCGGCGCTATGCACAGCATAACCATGTGTAATATGTTTATTCACATACTCCCATACCTACACGGTATGTGTATGCAGTCTGCATGGGTTTCCTCCGGGTCCTCCGGTTTTGTGCGCGCCTTCGGTGCCATACACAGTGTAAACATACTCAATATGTTTATACACGACGCTAAATACATTCACAGTATATGTACGTATTTTGGTCTCTGGGTCTACGTGGGTTCCCTCCGGGTTCTCCGGTTTCAACGGTGTGCGCGCTTTCGGCGCTATGCACAACGTAAACATGTTCAAAATGTTTATCACACATACTATCATACCTATACGGTATGTGTATGCAGTCTGTGTGGGGTTCCTCTGGGCTCTCCGGTTTCCTCCCACGCTCCGAAGGTGTGCGCGCTTTCGGCGCTATGCACAGCATAAACGTGCAATTTGTTTATTCGCATACTAACATACCTACACAGTTTTTTGTATGCGGTCTGCGTGGGTGTTCTCCGGGTTCCTCCCACACCCCAATGATGTGCACGCCTTCGTCGCTTTGCACAGTATGAAGACTTTCTGGCATCCTTGGACATCAAGGACGTTTACATGTTCCAATCTGCCCAAGTCACCAGAAGTTTCTGCGCTTTGCGATGGGCGAAGTCCACTATCAATTTGTGGCACTTCCCTTCGGTTTAGCGTCGACGGGTTTTCACCAAGGTGCTTGCCCTGATTCTGGCTTTGCTGAGACAGCGAGGCATTGCTATCGTGGGCCATCTGGACGATCTTCTGAGGGCAGACACTGGCTCAGAATTAGAAGAAATTGTGACAATAGTCAGTAAGACCCTCTGGGACTTCGGGTGGCTTCTGAACACTCAGAAGTCAGTCCTGGTCCCGACCCAGCGTTTGGTACTGGGGTTGATCCTGGACTCCTCGGAGGCGAAAGTCTTCCTACCCTTGGATAAGTTGCAGACTCTTCAATCTGCGGTGCGGCTTCTGATGTCCCAAAAATGGTCATCAATTCGTTTCTGCATGAGGGTCCTGGGACTCATGGTGGCCTCTTTCGAGGCAGTTCTGTATGCCCAATCTCACACTCGTGCCTTACAGAGGGGGATCCTGTCCACTTGACGTGGGGGTTGAGATCCCCAGCTCTTCGGTTCGGGAAGTTGTTCCTTCCTATCCAGTGGACGGTGATCTCGATGGATGCCAGCCTTACAGGCTGGGGTGGGGTCTGGGGAGTCCTCTCTGCTCAAGGGCTGTGGACCCCGGCCAAATCCCGTCTACCGATCAATGTCCTTAGACCTCCGAGCGATCCGACTGTGCCTCTCCTCTTGGTCGGAGAGGCTACAGGGCCACTCGGTCAGGCTCCAGTCGGACAACGCCACAGTGGTGGCGTATGTCAACCATCAGGGGGGAACTCGGAGCACAGCGGTGGCATCCGAGGTCGCTCACATCCTAAGATGGGCGGAATGACGCGTGCCAGCTCTGTCGGATGGTTATATTCCAGGAATAGACAACTGGCAGGCCGACTATCTGAGCAGGCAGACGTTGGACCAGGCGGAATGGTCCTTGCATCCGGAGGTGTTCCAACTCCTTTGCCGGCGCTGGGGCACGCCGGACATGGACCTCTTGGCCTCTCAACTCAATCGCAAGGTGTGGAGGTTTGTGGCCAGGTCCAAGGACCCCTGGGCAGATGCCTCAGACGAACTGGTGGCCCTGTGGGGTCAGTATCACCTGCTATATGCTTACCCTCCGCTGCAGTTGCTGCCTCCCCTGCTTCGCAGGGTGGAGGCCGAGGGCATTTTGGTGATCCTCATTGCTCCGGATTGGCCACAGCGTCATTGGTACGCCGATCTTGTGCGACTACTCGTGGACGTTCCTTGGTGACTGCCTCTGCGGGAGGACCTTCTGTCCCAAGGTCCCATACTTCATCCTTCTTTGCAGTCCTTGGCTTTAACGACATGGCTATTGAAAGCCGGGTGCTGAGGGACCGAGGTCTCTCAGATTCGGTCATCTCAACCATGTTGAGGTCCTGGAAGTCTTCCTCTAGAAAGATATATCACCGTACCTGAAAAGCTTACATCGCTATGTGCGAGGAGCTAGATTGGCGTCCACGGACGTATTCCGTTCCCAGGATTCTGCTGTTCTTACAGTGTGGTGTGACCCAAAAGCTGGCTTTGAGTACCATCAAGGGTCAAATTTCGGCCCTGGCTGTCTTCTTTCAATGACCGCTAGCGGGCTCCCCCCTGTCAAACCTCCTCTCCCTCCTTGGGATCTGAATTTGGTGCTCTCGGTTCTTCAAGAACCTCCTTTTGAAAACATCAGAGATATCCCTCTCTTGATGTTGTCTCAGAAGGTGGCTTTCCTGGTAGCCATTACTTCTGTCAGACGGGTGTCTGAATTGGCTGCATTGTCTTGCAAGCCGCCTTACTTGGTCATCCATAAGGCTGTATTGTGTCCGCAACCTTCTTTTCTACCAAAGGTGGTCTCGGCCTTTCACCTTAATGAGGACATTGTCCTGCCATCCTTGTGTCCTCATCCGTCGCATCCGTGGGTGTACCTGTCCGTTACTGCTCCCATTCGGAAGTCTGACTCGCTGTTTGTGGCTGTGTCAGGCCCACAACAGGGCCAAGCGGTTTCCCCTGCCACTTTTTCTAGGTTGATCAGGCAGACCGTCATACAGGCCTATGCCCTTAAGGGACGGGCGCCTCCCTTTCCGGTTACGGCGCATTCCACCAGAGCAATTGGTGCTTCCTGGGCTTTCCGACATCAAGCGTCGGCTGCACAAGTGTGCAAGGCGGCGACCTGGTCATCCGCACATACCTTTTCTAAGTTTTACAAGGTTGATGTGGCTGCATCTTCTGATGCTTCCTTCGGGCGCAAGGTGTTTCAGGCTGCTGTTTAAGTTGCAACTCCTCCGTTGAGGAGCTCTGCTTGTTTGGAGTGAAGTTTGGTTTTCCTTTCTCTTAGCTCCCACCCCTCTTTTGGACACTGCTTTGGGACATCCCACTTGTCAAATATTAAGAGGCTGTGTCAGTCCATGGACGGTAAGAGAATATAAGATTTTTGTACTCACCGTAAAATCTGTTTATCTGACGTCCATGGACTGACACAGCACCCACCCTTCCTTTAAGGTTTGTACTGCTTTGTTACGAACTGAGGGCTGCTGGCTGCAGGTGGGTGGGTGATGTCCAAAGGGACCGCCCCCTGGGTGGGGCTGTTCAGCTCTGCCTAGTTCTCTCCTGCAAACAGGGACATAAATCCACTTGTCAAATATTAAGAGGCAGTGTCAGTCCATGGACATCAGAGAAACAGATTTTACAGTGAGTACAAAAATCTTAATTTTTTATAAATCTAAGCTGGGCCCCTATCTCATCATGATATCACAAAATATACTATGTACATCATCTTCCCACAAAAACATATACATATATATACAGTGGGGCAAAAAAGTATTTAGTCAGCCACCAACTGTGCAAGTTCTCCCACTTAAAAAGATGAGAGAGGCCTGTAAATGTCATCATAGGTATACCTTAACTTTGAGAGACAAAATGTGGAAACAAATCCAGACAATCACATTGTCTGATTTGGAAAGAATTTATTTGCAAATTATGGTGGAAAATAAATATTTGGTCACCTACAAACAAGCAAGATTTCTGAGTGAGTGAGTAACTTGTATAGCGCTACAAATGCGAACTAAATCGCCTCAAGACGCTTATTTCCATCCGGTGTCGTCCTGATCCTTCAGAAGAGGTGGGTCTTACGTTTTTTCCAAAAGGCCCGATGGTTTTCTTCCATGCGGATGTTGGTAGGTAGATCGTTCCATAGCCGTGGTCCTTGGACTGAATTCTTCGTTCTCCCTTTGATTTGTAGTGGGACTTGGGGATGTGGAGGAAGTTTTGGTTAGTTGAACGGAGAATGCGATTGGGGGTGTAGTGTGTTATTTTCTCGCATAAGTATTGAGGAGCGTTTCCTTGTGTGTGTGTGTGGGTGAGACAGAGAGGGTCTTGAATATGACCCGATCTTTTACGGTTAGCCAATGTAGGGTCCTCAGGGATGGGGTGATTGATTCCCAGGGTTTTTTCCCCGTTACCAGGCTGGCTGCCGTGTTCTGGACGACTTGTAGGCGTGAAATCTAGTATTTAGGTAATCCTAGGTAAAGGAAGTTTGCGTAGTCGAGTCAGGAATTGATGATTGTTCCGACTACTACTGCTGTGTTCTCTTCTGGGATGAAGGGGATGAGTCTATGCAGTAGGCGGAGAAGATGGTGGGATCCGCTGACTACTGATCCTATTTGTGCATCCATTGACATCTCTGAGTCAAAGATGACTCAGAGGCTTTTGACTTTGGAGCTTGGGGTGATGATCTGTCCAAGGATGGTGGGTGGTGTCCATGAAGCCCTAGCTTTTGTCTTTCGGTTTGCGTGGAGGAAAATAAGTTTTGTTTTAGATCCATTGAGTTTGAGGGAGCTCTCCATCATCCAATCATCGATCAATGCGAGGCATTTTTCTAATCCGTGATATTGGTAAAATATTTTTGGTGATGCGAAGGTAGAGTTGAGTGTCGTCAGCGTAGGAGTGGTAGCCGAGGTCCTGTTTGCTGATGATTTTGAGGAGTGGGCGGAGATAGATGTTGAAGAGCACGGGTGACAGGGGTGATCCTTGAGGGACTCCGCAAGAAATGGTATGCGTTTCTGAGGTGAAAGCTCCTAGTTTCACTAAGAACGATTTTCTAGGAAGGATGCAAACCAGGGTAAATCTGAGTCTGTGACTCCGGCTACTTCTTTAAGGCGATTGAGTAGAGTTTTGTGGTCTACTGTGTCGAACGCTGCACTGAGGTCCAGCAGCACCAGGAGACATGATTCTCCGTCATCTGCTGCTTCGAGGGCATCATCTTATATTTTGAGCAGTGCCATTTCTGTGCCATGGCCTGGGCGGAAGCCTGATTGTAGTGGGTCCAAGAGTTTGTGGGTGTCCAAGTGAAGTTGTAGCTGTTGTACTACTGCTTTCTCAATAATCTTGGAGATGGTCTTAAGGCTTGTCTCCAATCTGCGGTAGTTTTGGTCTTTGGGGTCGAGGTTAGTTTTCTTTAGGAGGGGTTTGATTATGCCTTGCTTTGGGGAGATCGGAACCATACCTTCGTTGAACGATTGATTTACAAGATGTGTTATAGTGGGTGCCAGGATGTCGGTACATTATTTCAGGAGTTTTGTAGAAATTATGTCATCTGGTGATGTGCTGTCTCGGAGGCTTCTGATTATGTTTTTGGTGGGGTCGATGGTGATTGGGACCAGTGAAAATTTTGTCGATTGTAGAATATTTGTATTGCTTTCCTCTTCTTGCTTTGGCTGAGTGAGGTTGGTTGTTTTTTTCTGTTTAATTATTTCACCAATGTTTTCGATTTTATCGATAAAAAAATCCGATAGTTAATTACAGAATTCTTGAGTGTCGTTTGCTGGCGGCTCTAGGCAGGTAGGGTTCCTAGTCTGAGCGACTAGTTTGAAAAGTTCACTTGGACGATTTAGGGCTTTTTAGATGGTGTTTGAGAAGTGTAATTTTTTTTGCTTTGAAGATTGCTTTGTGGTATGTCTTAGTGAGTGCTTTGTAGTTTGTGTGGTTTTCCTTTGTTGGGTTTCTTCTCCAAGCTCTTCTGCGTTCTTTCTTCAATAATGTAAGAGTGTCATTAAACTAGCCCGAGTTTTTTTTGCGGATAAGTGCTTTGAGTTTCGGAGCAACTGTGTCTGCTGTTTGTAGTAGTGCTTTGTTTAAGGAGTTGAGTGTTTGTTCCGTTGAGTGGTTTTGATTTAGCATTCCTATTCCCGATAGTGTGGTTTTGAAGAGTTCAGAGTGTAGTTTCTTCTGAGATCTTGTCCAGTGTGTTGTTATTGAGTGTTTTGGTTTTTGGAAGAAGGTGTTGGTGGTAATTTTGAATTTGATAGCGTGATGGTTCATCCATTGTAAAAGCATGTTGTCCAGTGTGTTGATGTCTAAATTTTGTTTGAAGATGAGGTCGAGAATGTGACCCGAAACATGCGTGGGCGCATTTATCAGTTGTTGCAGACCTAGTTCTTCCAGTTGGTCGATGCAGGAGGTGGTGATGGGGTCCTGGGTGGAGTTAGCCCAGAGGTTGAAGTCCCAGAGTAGCAGAAAGTTTTTGGTTCTCAAGGTGTATGTCGAGATGAATATGGTGAAAGGTGTGAGGAGATGTGTCTTTGGTCCCGGTGGTCTGTAGCAAAGCAGTATGTGGACGTTTCCTCGGGTGTTGTTTGAAGTTGCAGAGTGAGTTTTACCATGAAAGGCAATGAGTTCTGTAGAGTTGGTTTAATGATAGAGAGGTGGGATTTGTAGATCACTGCTAGGCCTCCTCCTCCTTGTCCTGTTCTATGCTCGGTTAGGATGCAGTAGTTCTCAGGTACCAATTCTGTTAGGATGGTGTTACAGTCAGGTGTAAGCCAGCTTTCCGTGATAAAGAGGCAATCTGTGTTGTTTTTGTGTGATGAAGTCGTGGATTTTCTGTCTGTGCTTGACTGCAGATCTGGTGTTGATCAGGGCACATAAGTGTTGTAGTTGAAGTGGTGCCTTGCTGTTTTTGGTGGTCGATTGATTCTTAGAAGTTGTTCTTTTCGTAGTATTTTTTGGGTGGAGGTTGGTAGTGTTGAGGCGGCATTCTTTAGACTGTGGAGGGTGTCTGCTGGGTATTTAATGTTGCACATGGTGGGAAGAAGCTGATGGTGATGGAATGATGCGATGATGAAACCGATGAAGTGAAGATGACAAGGCGATGATGATCCCGAAGATGCGGCTGACGATAGGATAGTGATGATGATGACGCAATGGTGGTGATGGCGATGATGACAGATGCTGGAACCCAGACTGACCTAACCGCCCCCCGTTGATCCAGAGGAAGGCGAAATAACCCCCGTCGAGCTTGGCCAATTGGCTGCAGCAGGGGGAAAAAAAATCCTTCCTGATCCCCGAGAGGCCATCGGGTGAACCCTGGATCAACTGCCTATAATTGGTTGAGCCCGATGTACTTACCTAGCTGATGATGGTACAGAGATGAGGATGATGAGGGGGGATGGAAAGGATGTCAGGGTGTTGGTGGTGAGAGTGCTCGGGTGTACCAAGATGGCCGCTACTTACCAGGGCGGATCCCTGGATTGACCTTTGGGTTGCCGATTATGGGTGGCCCCGGCAGGGGTTGCTTGCATATAGTCAGTACCAGGTGAGTCCTGTGATTTTTGTGCTGGATGGCTAATTGGGGGGTCGGGGCGAGTGTTGCCTGGTGACTACCGGTGCGGCTTCAGGGAGGTCTGGAGAAGGAAATTGGGGGGAAAAAGATGATGGGATGGCGGAGCTAGGCCGCAGCCGCGGTCTGTCCTGCGAGTCTGGCGGTCAAGCAGGAGGATGCCCGGATGGCGGCAGGCGACGGGCGGCGCTATGGTAAGCTGGGGGAGCAGGGCTGGGGGAGAACCGGGTCTAGGGGAAGCTATAGACCGCCAGGCTCGCGTTTGCTGGGGGATAGGATGCCGGAAAATCCGTGGATGTGTCCTGGACAGCCGGATGGCTGGAGCTCCTGTCACACACACGTCCATTCCGCTGGACCGTGTGTGTAACTCAGATGTCTGCGGCCGGAGGAGAAAGATACAGCTCTCACAGGCCTGCATCTTCTTTAAGAGGCTCCTCTGTCCTCCACTCAATACCTGTATTAATGGCACCTGTTTGAACTTGTTGTTAGTATAAAAGACACCTGTCCACAACCTCAAACAGTCACACTCCAAACTCCACTATGGTGAAGACCAAAGAGCTGTCGAAGGACACCAGAAACACAATTGTAGACCTGCACCAGGCTGGGAAGACTGACTCTGCAATAGGCAAGCAGCTTGGTGTGAAGAAATCAACTGTGGGAGCAATAATTAGAAAATGGAAGACATGCAAGACCACTGATAATCTCCCTCGATCTGGGGCTCCACGCAATATCTCACCCCGTGGGGTCAAAATGATCACAAGAACGGTGAGCAAAAATCCCAGAACCACACGGGGGGACCTAGTGAATGACCTGCAGAGAGCTGGGACCAACGTAACAAAGGCTACCATCAGTAACACACTACGCCGCCAGGGACTCGGATCCTGCAGTGCCAGACGTGTCCCCCTGCTTAAGCCAGTACATGTCCGGGCCCGTCTGAGATTTGCTAGAGAGCATCTGGATGATCCAGAAGAGGATTGGGAGAATGTCATATGGTCAGACAGATGAAACCAAAGTAGAACTGTTTGGTAGTAACACAACTCGTCATGTTTGGAGGAGAGAGAATGCTGAGTTGCAACCAAAGAACATCATGCTTTGGGGCTGTTTCTCTGCAAAGGGAACAGGACGACTGATCCATATACATGAAAGAATAAATGGGGCCATGTATCGTGAGATTTTGAGTGCAAACCTCCTCTTATCATCAAGGGCATTGAAGATGAAGCGTGGCTGGGTCTTTCAGCATGACAATGATCCCAAACACACCGCCCGGGCAACGAAGGAGTGGCTTCGTAAGAAGCATTTTAAGGGCCTGGAGTGGCCTAGCCAGTCTCCAGATCTCACCCCCATAGAAAACCTTTGGAGGGAGTTGAAAGTCCTTGTTGCCCCAAAACCTCACTGCTCTAGAGGAGATCTGCATGGAGGAATGGCCCAACATACCAGCAACAGTGTGTGACAACCTTGTGAAGACTTACAGAAAACGTTTGACCTCTGTCATTGCCAACAAAGGATATATAACAAAGTCCAATGTGATTGTCTGGATTTGTTTCCACATTTTGTCTCTCATAGTTGAGGTATACCTATGATGACAATTACAGGCCTCTCATCTTTTTAAGTGGGAGAACTTGCACAATTAGTGGCTGATTAAATACTTTTTTGACCCACTGTATATATATTTATATACAGACACACGTGTGTGTCTGTATATATAATATATATATATTGGTGTTTTCCAACAGGTCATGTTTTCAAGATTTCCAATATTTTGCACAGGTGATTGGATCGGTTTCACTGCCTTAGTAATTACCACAGCCGTTCCATCTGAGGAAAATCCTGAAAACAAGACCTGTTGGGGTGCCTTAAGGACTGGAGTTGAGAAACACTGATATATATATATATATATATATATATATATATATATACACACACACACACACAGTGCCTTGCAAAAGTATTCACCCCCCCCCCCCTTGGCATTTTTCGTGTTTTGTTGCCTCACAACCTGGAATTAACATGGACTGATTGAGGATTTGCATCATTTAATTTACAGAACATGCCCACAACTTTGAAGATGATTTATTAATTTTTTTTATTGTGAAGCAAACAGCAAATAGCATAAAATAACAGAAAAAGTCAATGTGCATAGCTATTCACCCCCCTAAAGTCAATACTTTGCAGAGCCCCCTTTTGTGGCTATCACAGCTCCAAGTCGCTATGAGCATGCCACATCGTCTGACCACAGATTTTCTATTGGATTGAGGTCTGGCCTTTGACTAGGCCATTCCAACATATTTACATGTTTCCCCTTTAAACCACTCAAGTGTTGCTTTAGCAGTGTGTTTGGGGTCATTGTCCTGCTGAAAGGTGAACCTCCGTCCTAGCCTCAAATCACACACAGAGTGGTACAGGTTTTGCTCAAGAATATCCCTGTATTTAGCACCATCCATCTTTCCCTCAACTCTGACCAGTTTCCCAGTCCAGACTGCTGAAAAACATCCCCACAGCATGATGCTGCCACCACCATGTTTCACTGTGGGGATGGTGTTCTTTGGATGATGTGATGTGTTGGATTTGCGCCAGACATAGCGTTTTCTTTGATGGCCAAAACGTTCAATTTTAGTCTCATCAGACCAGAGCACCTTCCTCCATACATTTTGGGAGTCTCCTACATGCCTTTTCGCAAACTCAAAACGTGCCATTTTGTTTTTTGCTGAAAGTAATGGCTTTCTTCTGGCCACTCTGCCATAAAGCCCAACTCTATGGAGCATACGGCCTATTGTCATCCTATGTACAGATACTCCAGTCTCTGCTGTAGAACTCTGAAGCTCCTCCAGGGTTACCTTAGGTCTCTGTGCTGCCTCTCTGATTAATGCCCTCCTTACCCGGTCCGTGAGTTTTGGTGTGCGGCCGTCTCTTGGCAGGTTTGCTGTTGTGCCATGTTCTTTCCATGTGGTTATGATAGATTTGATGGTGCTCCTAGGGATCATCAAAGATTTGGATATTTTTTTAAAACCTAACCCTGATTTGTACTTCTCAACAACATTGTCCCTTACTTGTTTGGAGAGTTCCTTGGTCTTCATGGCAGTGTTTTGTTAGTGGCGCCTCTTGCTTAGGTGTTGCAGCCTCTGGGGCCTTTCAAAAAGGTGTGTATATGTATCATGTGACACTTAGATTGCACACAGGTGGACATCATTTCACTAATTATGTGACTTCTGAAGGTAATTGGTTGCACCAGAGCTCTTTATGGGCTTCATAACAAAGGAGGGGGGGGGGAATACATACGCAAAATGCCAATTATCAGTTATTTATTTCTGAAAAATAGTTTTATGTATATATTTTTTTAATTTTACTTCAACTTAGACTATTGTGTTCTGATCCATCACATATAATTCAGATTAAAAAAACATTGAACTAAAGGCTGTAATGTAACAAAATTGTTAAAAAGCCAAGGGGCTGAATACTTTTGCAAGGCACTGAACTTACACGTACACATATATATATATATATATATATATATATATATATATATATATATATATATATATATATATATATATATATCTATATCCAATGGGGCATGGTAATTTAATTAGTGTCCTTTAGAGAGTTCCCTTGAAGCTCCTTGTTATAAATATAAATTTTAAAATCTCCACATCACTTCCAACTTTCGTTTTGGTAAAGGGGATAACTTTGTGGGAACCACTTGTGAGCTACCTAGTTGTCCGGATACCCATACTGGTTTTGTGAGGTAGGGGCAAGAACCAGCGCTAATGTTAAAGCTATAACTAATTTTACCCTCTAGAAATGTATCATTAAGTTCTATTGACAAGTGTCTGTTTGGAGTCTTTGCAAGTTTTTCAAATTTCCTCATGCCAATACGAACATTATATATAACATGTACCGCTGCCACTGCTGGGGTACTAAGGCTCAGTGGAGATTTAGAGCAGACCCAGCAATTGGTCCTGTTTGCTTTCTTAGCTAGTTGGAGGTGCACTTTAAACAATATGTTGGGATGTTGTTAATCGTTACCCCTGCTAAAATACACTAAGATAAAGACATAAATAAGATACTCCTTCTTTCTTTGGTGTAGTTGAGCAGCTTCTTGCAGTGGCTGGCGTGGATCCTGTTGTCCCATTCCTCAAGCTTCTTTACAATGACCCAGTCACCTGGAACTATTAACAAAAGGGTTCTTGGCGTCTGGGATGGGGAGTCTCTTTCACCGGACTGATGGTTGTTGACTCATGTTCCATCAAAGAAAGATAGTCGTGGTGATCCTACTAGGTCACAAACTTGGTTAGAATTAGAGAGGTTATTATTGTTTTAAAATTGTCATTCTCTCCCCCCCTTTTCTTCTTCCACACAAACAGGAAGAAGAGACGCAGGGTTTAGAATGGTGCAAAAAAACAAAATAATTAAATAGCCTATTAGGCGTGTGTATTTATGCATGTGTGTAGCTATCTACATACACCTGCTTTATATGTACATACATTTTCAGGGACTCGCTGAATCTGAAAAAGATAACTTGTAAACAAAAGTTATTACTCTATCAAACAATACAACATTCTTATGTGTTCATTGGTAAATGGTCACTGACCTTCGCACTTTGCAAACAATAGTGGAACGGGAACCTCCTGGCAGACAATAGGAATAGTAAACACTGGCAGTGTTTTGCCAATAACTGTTACACCCAATACATTCATCTTCCAAACTTCCAAATTCACTGACCAGCCCTCCACAGTTAAATATTTTAGAATATGGGATTCATCCTTTCACTGAAAGAGCCAAACTTTTACCTACTTGCAGGTTAAATTTCCACTTTGACCACAATAGGAATATTTCAATTTGTTCATTCTTCAAAACCACCAACAACAAAACTCTCTAACACTTAGTTTCATGTTCCTACAAAAATACAATGGCTGCAACCAGCAGGAGGGCCCCCACGGTGAGTTCTAACACATTACTACATACAAACAATGAGAAGAATAAGACAAACATTTAGATACAAATGCAAGGGAGATATTTCATAGTTACTGTGACAGAATCCACTGTCACTGTGTGTTTTGGAGGGGGCTGTGGGCTGGCCTCCTACCCACAGACTATGGCTCAGCAGAGAACGGGAGATTTGGAGGGCTATTTGGCGTCTGCTACCACCAAGACAAGACGCCACCTCCAGACATTTGTGTCTGCGGTCGCCGGTTCATTGGAACTGGGTGAACGCGGTATCTGTGGCCGGGCTCGTGGAGTCATTTCGGGCTAGTTAAACCTATTGGCCCAGCTGGGCTAAATATATACTTTTATTCCACAAACAATGTACTTTTAGCTGATAAAGGCATATACAAGATGGCGGTATGCCCAAAGCGTGGGGCTACGAGACTTGGGGACAAAATATCATTGGGATAATGTAAGGCAGGTCCCTATATCGGCTGTATCCCATCTCCCCCTCATGTTATTGTGTGTAATTATGTTAGGTCATGGCACGTAGACAAAAGGTGTGGCGACGCACCCCAGTGGGGGATGTGTAAGGAGGGGCTGCCTGCTTATCATAATCCCTTTGTGTTTCAACTGTAGTTTCTGTTTCAATGTTTAAGTGTTGAGTTCCCATTGGTTCTTCCTTGTCCCTTACCCCCTCTATGACACGGCTAAGGGGAGTGTTTAAAGGTGAATGTTTTGTATTTAATAAACATACTACTTTAAAAAAAAAAAAACAAGACAAAAACCAGTGAGAGCAAAGACAAAAGTAGTTTGTTGCTAGTTTAGGCTTTACCCAGCAACATTCTTTCCGGTGGGCTAAAATGATACACACTACAAAAGAATTTGGAATTCATTTACCTTTTAGGTAGCTAAATCCTAATTAATGTGGAAGAATTTTAACCAGATAAACATGTACTAGGTATCCAATCCATTCATCATTATAGATTTCTGAAGCCATAGCTGAGCTACTTCCAAGGTCTTTTTATGTGTTTTAAAGGTTTTTTTTGTACTTAATAAACAGTTTTTATGCTCTGCATGTTGAACCCTCAACACCTGTGTGGATTGCCTTGTGACTGGGGGTTAAGGGCTGGTTATGGCGAGTCTGCCGGCCGTGGGTGTGTTTGAAGAACAGGAGACACAGGTCTGGCGGAGGTGCCCAGCCGGTGTATCCGAGATCCATCACATTGGTGGCAGCAGTGGGATGTCTCCTGCAGTCCAGGACATCCAAACCACCACGGGATTCAAGATCCGGGCAGCCGCAGAGGAGCTGTACGGGTACCAGCCAGCATGAGTGCGGAGTTCGGGAGGAGGCTGCAAGGCATGCGGAAGCAACATCGGGGACCAGCGACGGAGCTCCACAGTTATGTACTGGACGCAGTACCATGCGCGAGAGGTGTTCCTGAGGGAACGACCGTGAGATGAGTGGAAGACAGAGCTCGTAAGATTGGTCCAGGAGCAGATGAGGCTGGACTCCAGCTACAGAGCCCTCCCGTGGTTTGCAGCTCAACTGTGACCAGGTAAAGCAGATGGCAACCCGACAGAAGGCATTGGCTACGGTGGCGTGGGGCTGCTCCTTCAAAAAATGTACGGAGACCAAGACTTTGGGAGCAACGGGGAGTGGCGGCTCAAAGACATCCTGGACTTCCGAGAGGAGGTGCTGTACCTCCCTGAGGAGGGGCTGCCTGCTTATCATAATCCCTTTTGTGTTTCAACTGTAGTTTCTGTTTCAATGTACAAGTGTTGAGTTCCCATTGGTTCTTCCTTGTCCCCTACCCCCTCTATGACACGGCTAAGGGGAGTGTTTAAAGGTGAATGTTTTGTATTTAATAAACATACTACTTTAAAAAAAAAACAAGACAAAAACCAGTGAGAGCAAAGACAAAAGTAGTTTGTTGCTAGTTTAAGCTTTACCCAGCAACATTCTTTCCGGTGGGCTAAAATGATACACACTACAAAAGAATTTGGAATTCATTTACCTTTTAGGTAGCTAAATCCTAATTAATGTGGAAGAATTTTAACCAGATAAACATGTACTAGGTATCCAATCCATTCATCATTATAGATTTCTGAAGCCATAGCTGAGCTACTTCCAAGGTCTTTTTATTCTGGAGTCTCGTTTTAAACTCAGTGATGAGTTTTTCCCACCTTCCAAAGGAATACACCATGCTGTACCCTCTGACCATATATGCCAACTTCTAAGGGCCTTAGCCCCATACCCAGATTTCATGTACTATGCAGCTGTCTGGCTGGGGGGGCCTGGTTCCCCCCCTGCATGGACGGCCCATTGCCCATACGATTCGAAACACTTTTTGGCAGACTCTGCATCCAGAGACCCCTTTGTGCTTTACCTTTGGAGCGGTTATGGTTTGCGCCTTTATCACTATAACCAGCCCCCAGAATTCCAAATATTCTTCACGGCCTGACCGGTCTGCTAGAAACTACTCCTCACGCTATATGCTAATACAATCGCACTCCAGATTTCCAACTATTCTTCACGGCCTGACCGGTCTCACGTTATACAGCCCTATAAACGTGTTCGTCAGACAACCACAAAGCACAATGAAATCCTCCGCTACACAAACTATATTATGGCTTTTTTCTATCTGTACCTAGATGTTAAAACAACAATGGGGATGCCTCCTACTGTTTACTCACAGAATGTTTACTCTCTACCCAAAACTGAATTGCAGTATAAAACAACTGGAATTAAATGTAAACACTGAAGTGATTCTACTTGCGGATTGTCACTTGCCTGCTACAATTGTCACTTTCCTGCCAAGGTGGGGATTGTCACGTCCTGTGTCAGAGTGAAGTCAGGCAGCAGAGAGATGATGTAATCTCTCTGCTGCCCGCGGCTGTCTGCACAGTGAGGGCGGAACTGCAGGGATGCAGGGTGGGCGCCGGGCAGTGAGAGATGTCATCTCTCTGCACCCCCACCCACCGGCCAGCTGATTGACCAGCTGCCCACTCACCTGCTGACTGGCCCACCCGCTCACCCACCGAGCAGCCTGCCCGTTCACTTACCCGCCATGTCTACCGCTCACTCACCCACCTGCCGAGCTGCCCACCCGCCGAGCCATCCGCTCACTCACCCGCTGACTGGTTGCCGCTCACCCGCAACTTGGGTGGGGCGATTGCCCCGTTGTCCCAACCCCCCCCCCCCGGATCTGCCCCTGTACCGAACCCAAGACTTTTGAGACAAAAATCTGAAGAAAGATCAGACACTCCATCCCCCCAAGTTCTGTTCAAAGGAAGGAGAAGCATATCTAGCAAGCTCCTTTGCAACAGACATCAACTGACTATCTCTGGCCCAGAAAGGAAGGGTGCACGCCTTCTCCTCCTGGACACCAGAAACCTTTGCAGCTTTACTCTTCCTAAACTGTGTACACAGCATTTTTCATCAGCACAAGCAACAAAACACACCACAGAAAACAGGTCTGCTTCAGTAGAATTTTTAGCGCAAATCTAGGCCATGAGCCCCCAATGTTTTGCTTGCTTCTATCAAGGTTCTTGCGGTAAAACCAAAGAAGGTGAGACTTCTGTAGTGTATCAATGCTTTACTAAACAGAAAAGCTGCACATACAACTGTAGGATACACAATAAAACACAACTCATAGCTTACAAAAATATGGCTACAAATATAAGCAATAAGTAAACTAAACAAGTTACTCAACTTGGGGTTTAAGATGTAATGTCCTTCATGGTTCCTTGCTCAGTCCAACTCAAAACATCTCAAACGCTCCAGCTTCTGGCAGCCATGTCTTCCTCTTTGTCCTTTCAAAACACAACTCCCTTTGTCTCCACATGGTTGTTTCAAAACCTAATCTTGTCCCCCCAACTTCCTGCTTACATCACATCCTGCAGAGAACTTCCTGTCCTCTGCTCAGCTTCAGAAACCTATCCAACTGGTTTATTTACATATCAATGGAGGGGGCCTTCGCTTGTAATACATGGCCTAAAATATATCTAACTTCATATTATGGCTATCAAGACACTACAATTACACATACCACCTATTGACTTTATAGCATAATATAGGAAACTTCAACATCTCTTAAAGCCTTTTGTCCATATCAATGGAGGGGGCCTTCGCTTGTAATACATGGCCTAAAATATATCTAACTTCATATTATGGCTATCAAGACACTACAATTACACATACCACCTATTGACTTTATAGCATAATATAGGAAACTTCAACATCTCTTAAAGCCTCTTGTCCAGGAAAGGGCAAAATATCCCACCCCTCCCCCCCCCCCCCGTATTGTAAAAAAAATTCCCTTTCATCCCCTGTATCTTCTGGGCAGTAAGACTATTTTCATTTGAGATTGAAATATTGCACAAAGCAACTAAAGCCAAAAACTGAAATTCCTGTAAAAAGATTACTTAATTTCTCTAAAATGCTAAAATTCAGCCCAAAAGCAGAATCATTTCACCAAAGTTTAGCGGAAAGAAAATTGTCAGTACTACCAACTGAAATTCAGTCGCTAATCCCGCCAAAAACCAGCACAAACTGAAATTTCTCCCCACAAAACCTGACTACACGAAATTAACACTTAACCACTTGCCGACCAGCCACCGTCATACGGCGGCAGGTCGGCTCGTTCCCACGCATCGCCGTACCTGTACGTCAGCCTGCACAGTGGGGGACCCGATGCGAGTGGCCGACGGAACTGATGTCTGCCGGCCACCCGTGATTGTGGGCACAAGAGCCATAATGGGGATCTGTGTATGTAAACTTGCAAATCCCCATTCTGACAGGAGAGGAGAGACAGATCTGCTGTTCCTAGTAATTGGGAACAACGATCTGTCTCCTCCAGTTAATGGTGTTCCCCCCACAGTTAGAAACACACATGAGGGAACACCATTAAACCATTAATCCCCCCTAGTGTTAACCTATTCCATACCAGTGACATTTACACAGTAATTAGTGCAGTTTTATAGCACTGATCGCTGTATAAATGTCAATGGTCCCAAAAAAGTGTCAAAAGTTCGATCTGTCCACCGTAATGTCGCAGCCCCGCTAAAAATCGCTGATTGCCAGTCAAAAAAATAAATAAAATTGCCATAAATCTATCCCCTATTTTGTAGACGCTATAACTTTTGCGCAAATCAATCAATATACGCTTATTGCGATTTTTTTTTTTTACCAAAAAATATGTAGAAGAATACATATTGGCCTAAACTGATGACTTAAAAAAATGTTTTCAAAATTGTTGCTCTTTTTTTTGTTTATAGCGCAAAATACCACCAAAAGAAAGCTCTTTGTGGGGGGAAAAAAATGCAATTGTCAGTTAAAGCGACGCAGTGCCATATCGCAAAAAATGGCCAGGTCATTAAGGGGGCAAATCCTTTCGGTCCTTAAGTGGTTAAACGTATACAGACTAAACATTTTAGGCTATATTAATTTGGGCCTATAGAGGACTAAAATATAGGTTGTTTAACCAATATATCCAAAAATGCCTAAGTTATATAAAACGCAAAATAATACAACTTAAACCTACACTCCTGTTCCCAATATCCCAAATTCAAATAATAAGAAAGTTGAAGGTCAACAGATCCACAGGACAATCGGCAATCCTGGCTGCATGCTTGATCTTTTCATAGCTCAAAACAATAGAGCTTCCCCCATGCTATTGATAGTCCTGTATCCCAGAGACCACCCACAGGATGTAGTCACAGGGTGTAGCCCTCTTAAACCACTAACAGGTCACACACACACACACACACACACACACACACACACACACACACACACACATACATACATACATACACACAGAAATTTTTATTAATGTACCGTATATACTCGAGTATAAGCCAACCCGAGTATAAGCCGAGGTAGCTACTTTTACCACAAAAAAACTGGGAAAACGTATTGACTCGAGTATAAGCCTAGGGGGGAAATGTGCCCATTGCCACCTCACTGTGCCAATTGCCCGACCTTACTGTGCCCATTGCCATCTTACTGTGCCCATTGCCACCTCACTGTGCCCATTGCCACCTCACTGTCCCCGCGTCAGTCAGTGTACCTGAAAATCTTCTTATTCCGCGGCCGGCGTCCATTGTTTAAATCTCGCGGCTTTCTTCTGGTCCCTTCCGTGATAGGCGTTTCCAGCAAACACTGTGTTGAGTGTTGCGCCTATCACGGAGATCCTCTCATTTTCGGACTCTGTTTCCCAGCAGGCACTGTGTTCAGTGTTCCGCCAATCACGGGCGTCGGACAAGAGAACGTCCATGATAGGCGCAACACTCAACACAGTGTTTGCTGGAAACGTCTATCGCGGAAGGGACCAGAAGAAAGCCACGAGATTTAAACAATGGACGCTGGCCGCGGAATAAGAAGATTTTCAGGTACTGACTCGAGTATAAGCCGGGGGTATACTTTCAGCCCTAAAAAAGGGCTGAAAAACTTGGCTTATACTCGGGTATATACGGTATATTGTCAGATATCCCCCAGTGTCAGTTTTGAAGTTTCTAAGCCAGGCTCTGCATTTTCTGTGGGCTTTAAAGGTGCCTCCCCTGATTCTTTGGACAGCAAAGTCAGGTTCTCTGCCTCTCTAATCGCACAGAAGATAGTACTGGTGACTGCACTGATTATTTCCACCAGAGAAACGTTTAAAATTGAGGACTCTGCTGGGGTGGCCAATGACGCGCATTTCCTCTTTGGTATGTACAAGCCGGCTAGGTTTTTCCTTACCCCACATACTTTAATAAGTTTATTCAATTGGGAACGTCCGAATTGTCCTTTTGTGGTTCCGTATCGCTTTGCGGTATGTTACCCCTTTTGGGAAAGCCCTTCGGAAGAAGTGGACCTCCCCTCCCTTGGTGGATCCCCCTGTTTTGAGGTTAAATAAAGCACCCATGATACCATTGGAGGAGTCTCCCTCATTTAAGGATCCTGTGGGCCGCTGGGCAGAATCGGTCACCATCTATCTTTACCATTGCGGGGTCGGCATTGCGGCCTGTTCTGGCCCCGGCCCTGGTGTTTCAGATGCTTACTGAATGGGCCAAGGGCCTGCAGCAAAGTTTGTCCTCCTGATAAGTGGATTGGGTGTATGTGTAATGCGCTCCCTGCAGGACTTCGGATGGGTCCTGAACCTCAAGAAGTCTGCCCTTACCCCGACCAGGAGGAGGAAGTGTCTGGGGCCCTGGGCCTGAGTCTCGACTCAAAGCAGGCCACAGTGATTCTCCTGGCGGACAAGCTCCAAAAGCTTTGGACTGCGATTAATATTTTCCCGCAAGCAGTCCTCCCCTGTCATCTTGCATGCAAGCTTTGGGTCTTATGGTGTCCGCCGTCAAGGCGATCCCATGTGCGTAGTTCCGTAAGAGAGAACTGCAGAGGGCAATCCTGTTGACAATTGACAAATCTCCGGCTTCCCTGAACAGCAAGATTAATCTGGGCTGGTTGACGAGGTCCTCCCTCCACTGGTGGCTCCGGTTTCCTCCCCCACAGACCTGGAAGTCCTTTTCCCCCTTCACTGGATGGTAGTCACTATGAATGCCGGTCTGGTTGGGAAGGTGTCCTGGGTTCGAAATCGGCACTAGAGCGCTGAACTCCGGAGGAGGCTCTGCTACCCATCAACATCCTGTGACTGCAAGCGACCAGGCTGTCACTGGACCACTGGATGAATTGTCTCCGGGGGGCTCCTGGTCGGGAGTCAGTCGGACAGTGGCTTACAGTATGTCAAAGATTTAAAAAAACACACAAGGCTTGTGTGGAAATCAGTGCTAAAAACCTGGCAGTTGCAACAGTGGTGTACAAACACTCATATATATTTATTGTAAAAGAGAGACATCAATTGATGCAAATAAAGTTATAAAAAACAAAAAAGGATCTCAAAAGAATGTTCTGGTGGGTGAACCCCTTTAAGTTAGTCTCTGGTGTAAATGCTGCAGTGGGTAGTGAGGCTGCTTCAGGCACAGGCTGGGGACCCAGAAACTGTGAGAGATAAAGGCAAGAAAGGGAAGAGAAAGCGCCAGGCAATTCCTAGTGCAGCATTATTTTATTAACCACTTAAGCCCCGGACCATTTGGTAGCTAGAGGACCAGAGGTGATTTCAGAATTTTGCACTGCGCTGCTTTAACTGTAAATTGTGCGGACATGCAATGTTGTACCCAAACTAAATTTGCGTCCTTTTCTTCCCACAAATAGAGCTTTCTTTTAATGGTATTTGATTGTCTCTGCGATTTTTATTTTTTGCGATATAATGGAAAAAGACCGAAAATTTTGAAAAAAATATTTTCTACTGTTTGTTATAAGAAAAATTGAATAAACTCAATTTTAGTCATACATTTAGGCCAAAATGTATTTAGCCACATGTCTTTAGTAAAAAAAATGTCAATAAGCGTATATTTATTGGTTTGCGCAAAAGTTATAGCGTTTACAAACTAGGGTACATTTTCTGGAATTTACATCTCATTTCTTGAGGTGCTAAAATGGCAGGGCAGTACAAACCCCCCCCCAAATGACCCCATTTTGGAAAGTAGACACCCCAAGGAAATTGCTGAGAGGCATGTTGAGCCCATTGAATATTTTTTTTTGTCCCAAGTGATTGAATAATGACAAAAAAAAAAAAAATTACAAAAAGTTGTCACTAAATGATATATTGCTCACACATGCCATGGTTATATGTGGAATTGCACCCCAAAATACATTCTGCTGCTTCTCCTGAGTACGGGGATACCACATGTGTGGGACTTTTTGGGAGCCTAGCCACGTACGGGACCCCGGAAACCAAGCACCGCCTTCAGGATTTCTAAGGGCGCAAATTTTTGATTTCACTCCTCACTACCTATCACAGTTTCGAAGGCCATAAAATGCCAAAATAGCACAAAACCCCCCCAAATGACCCCATTTTGGAAAGTAGACACCCCAAGCTATTTGCTGAGAGGCATGTTCAGTCCATGGAATATTTAATATTTTGCCACAAGTTGCGGGAATATGACAAACTTTTTTTTTTTTGCACAAAGTTGTCACTAAATGATATATTGCTCACACATGCCATGGGCATATGTGAAATTACACCCCAAAATACATTCTGCTGCTTCTCCTGAGTACGGGGATACCACATGTGTGGGACTTTTTGGGAGCCTAGCCGCGTACGGGACCCCAAAAACCAAGCACCGCCTTCAAGGTTTCTAAGGGCATAAATTTTTGATTTCACTCCTCACTACCTATCACAGTTTTGAAGGCCATAAAATGCCAAGATGGCACAAACCCCCCCCCCAAATGACCCCATTTTGGAAAGTAGACACCCCAAGCTATTTGCTGAGAGGCATTTTGAGCCCATTGAATATTTTTTTTTTTTTGTCCCAAATGATTGAATAATGACAAAAAGAAAAAATAAATAAAAATGTACAAAAAGTTGTCACTAAATGATATATTGCTCAAACATGCCATGGTTATATGTGGAATTGCACCACAAAATACATTTTGCTGCTTCTCCTGAGTACGGGGATACCACATGTTTGGGACTTTTTGAGAGCCTAGCCGCGTACGGGGCCCTGAAAACCAAGCACCGCCTTCAGGATTTCTAAGGGCACAAATTTTTGATTTCACTCCTCACTACCTATTACAGTTTTGAAGGCCATAAAATGCCAAGATAGCCCAAAACCCCCACAAATGACCCCATTTTGGAAAGTAGACACCCCAAGCTATTTGCTGAGAGGCATGGCGAGTATTTTACAGCTCTCATTTGTTTTTGAAAATGAAGAAAGACATTTTTTTTTTCTTTTTTCAATTTTCAAAACTTTGTGACAAAAAGCGAGATCTGCAAAATACTCAACATACCTCTCAGCAAATAGCTTGGGGTGTCTACTTTCCAAAATGGGGTCATTTGGGGGGGTTTTGTGCCATCTGGGCATTCCATGGCCTCCGAAACTGTGATAGGCAGTGAGGAGTGAAATCAAAAATTTACACCCATAGAAATCCTGAAGGCGGTGCTTGGTTTTCGGTGTCCTGTACGCGGCTAGGCTCCCAAAAAGTCTCACATGTGGTATCCCCGTACTCAGGAGAAGAAACAGAATGTATTTTGGGGTGCAATTCCACATATAACCATGGCATGTTTGAGCAATATATAATTTAGTGACAACTTTTTGTACATTTTTTTTTTTTGTCATTATTCAATCACTTGGGACAAAAAAAAAATATTCAATGGGCTCAACATGCCTCTCAGCAAATAGCTTGAGGTGTCTACTTTCCAAAATGGGGTCATTTGGGGGGGTTTTGAACTGTCCTGGCATTTTATGCACAACATTAGGAAGCTTATGTCACACATCATCCACTCTTCTAACCACTTGAAGACAAAGCCCTTTCTGACACTTTTTGTTTACATGAAAACTTTTTTTTTTTGCAAGAAAATTATGTTGAACCCCAAAACATTATATATTTTTTTAAAGCAAAGGCCCTACAGATTAAAATAGTGGGTGTTGCATTTTTTTTTCCACACAGTATTTGCGAAGCGATTTTTCAAACGCATTTTTTGGGGGAAAAACACACTTTTTTTATTTTTAATGCACTAAAAAACACTATATTGCCTAAATGTTTGATGAAATAAAAAAGATGATTTTAGGCCGAGTACATGGATACCAAACACGACATGCTTTAAAATTGCGCACAAACGCGCAGCGGCGACAAACTACATTCATTTTTAAAAGCATTTAAAAGCCTTTACAGGTTACCACGTTAGATTTACAGAGGAGGTCTACTGCTAAAATTACTGCCCTCGATCTGACCTTCGCGGTGATACCTCGCATGCATGATGCAATTGCTGTTTACATATGACGCTAGACCGACGCTTGCGTTCGCCTTTGCGCAAGAGCAGGGGGGGACAGCGGTGCTTTTTTTTAATTTTATTTTTTTTATTCATTTTGCTTTTTTATTTTATTTTTAAACTGTTCCTTCCATATATTTTTTTTTTTACCATTTTTATTGTTATCTCAGGGAATGTAAATATCCCCTATGATAGCAATAAGTAGTGACAGGTACTCTTTTTTTTGAAAAAATTTGGGGGGTTAGACCCTAGATCTTTCCTCTGCCCTCAAAGCATCTGACCACACCAAGATCGGTGTGATAAAATGCTTTCCCAATTTCCCAATGGCGCTGTTTATATCCGGGGGGGACATTCCCTCCCACTGCTTGTAAAAGCAGTTTAGAGGCTAATTATCTGCTAGAATTGCTTTTACATGAAAGCCGGCCACTGGCTGAAAGGAATGATACCAAGATGATACCTAAACCCGCAGGCATCATTCTGGTATAAACATTCAAAGTCCAGCAACATACCAGTACGTTGCTGGTCCTTGTTGGACATGTATTGTAATCTTTTTTTTCATGCAGCCTGTTGGCTGAACGAAAAAAAGAGATTGATCGGTGGGTATGCCCACCATTAGAATACCTCCCTTCATCCACCCACTTCTAATGATGGGCATATATGCCGAAGCATGGGGGCATCCTCCCGCAAAAAAGTTATGCCGCGTACACACGGTCTGACTTTTCCACGGGCAAGCCTCCGTTGGAATTTCGACTGTATGTACGCGGCATAAAAGGTTATGCCGCGTACACACGGTCGGACTTTTCCATGGGCAAGCCTCCGTCGGAATTTCGACCGTATATACGCGGCATTAGGAGCAAAATCGCTCCTCCACCCCTGCTGCCCCCATGCTTCGGCATATATGCTCTTTTAATAACTGTGGTGGTGAAATCACCTCCTACAGCGTTGGAGTCACGGCTTTATGTATTGTGGGAGCAAACGCTGTTGCTGTCAAGATAAATAGATCCGCGCTGCAACTGAATGGCGTACCTGAAAACAAAAAATTACATACCTGAAAAGCAAGCATGATAAAACATTGCAGAATAGAATACGGTAAAAAAGAGAAGAACAATAGAGGAGAAAATAGAGAGAGAGAGAACAATAAAACGACAACTATTTTGGTTTTTTTTATTTTATATTTTTTTTGTGTTTTGTTTTTTACGGTTTTTTTTCTTTTTTACACTTTTTTTTGTAACTTTAACAACTGTAATAGTTCGGGTCTCTCAAAATGTAATGGCATCTTGGGAGACCCTGTGTAAGTGTGTCCTAGTCTGTGAAATGCTGTACCCTACGCTAAAACTTCACTTTTGAGTGGTAGCGTTCAAAACATTCACCAAGGCAAAGACCAGGTTTGTCAGGACAGAGTGGACAAAAAACACGGGTGTCACGCCTAAATCCGCGCTTGCTACAGACACGACATCTTTTTTGGGGGGTTCGTTGGGTAGGGGTACTCGGGAGGGCATACGGATAATGCCTCTCATGCAGCCGGCTTACTGCATTTGGTTGGGAATGGTGAGGTGCAGAACCGCCTGGATACAGGAGTTCTGTGACTATCTCATTCTGGAATTTTAGAAGAGATAACGTCCCGCCTGAAGCTCTGTATAGCACATGAGCGTTCAGCAAAGCCAATTGGAATAAGGATAGAGACACTTTTTTGTACCAGCGTCTCGCCTTACGGTCAATTAGATACGGCGCCAACAACTGGTCGTTGAGGTCCACCCCTCCCATATTTTTGTTATATTCGTGGACACAGAGGGGTTTCTCCACAACACCAGTCGCCGTAGGAATTTGGACTGTCGTATCTGCATGAAGGGAGGTAAGAAGGAAAACATTCTTATTGTCCCTCCACTTCATAGCGAGCAAATTATTACACTTTACGCAGGCTCTCTCCCCCAGCCCAAGACGGGCATCTACAAGCCACTGGGGAAAGCCCCGGCGATTAGGTCGCACGGTGCCACATGCTCCAATCTGATGATCAAACAAGTGACTAAACAGTGGCACGCTCGTGTAATAATTGTCCACATACAAGTGGTACCCCTTTCCGAATAAGGGTGACACCAAGTTCCACACTATCTTGCCAGCGCTCCCTATGTAATCCGGGCAGTTGACCGGCTCAACCTGACTATCTTTTCCCTCATAAACCATAAAGCTCCATACATAGCCTGTTGCCCTGTCACAGAACTTATAGAGCTTGACCCCGTATCTGGCACGCTTGCTGGGAAGGTACTGCTTGAAAGCCAAGCAGCCAGAAAATTTAATCAGGGACTCATCAACGCAGACAACTTGATCGGGAATAAACAAGGCTGCAAAACGTTCGTTGAAGTGGTTTATGAGGGGCCGAATTTTATAGAGCCGGTCGTATTCAGGGTCCCCACGTGGACGACAAAGTTCATTGTCGTTGAAGTGCATGAACCGCAAAATCTGCTCGTATCGTGTCCTGGGCATGGAGGCAGAGAACACGGGCATGTGGTTAATTGGGTGCGTGGACCAATAAGCACGCAATGACGGGAATTTATGTGTGCCCATGTTGAGGGAAAGGCCCAGAAAGGTCTTAAAGTCGGAAACCGTAATTGGTTTCCAATCTTTGGCAATTTTAGGCAACTGGGGGTTAGCAGCGATGAATTGACCAGCATACAAATTACTCTGGTCCACAATAGATCTATAGAGATCTTCCGTGAAAAACAGCGAATAAAAATCGATTGGCATAAAATCAGCTGTTTCCACCTGAATACCGGGTTGGGCAGTGAATGGGGGAAGTACGGGATCTGCAGAAGTGGTGGGGACCCAATCAGGATAGGCGAATTCTGCAGGAAGGGCACTATGGGCACGACGGGCCTGCCTTTGTCTTCTTGGTGGCAGCAGGACACTACTTGTGCTTGCCACCTCGCCAGCTTGAACTGCACTTATGGGACTCGCCACGTCACCACGTGATACTGCAGTGCTGGATGTACGCGCAGGCTGTACTAGGCCGCTGGTGCTTGCCAATTCACCAGAAGGAATAGCGGCGCTAGTACTACTCTGCTCCATGATACGAGAGCCCTGCGGTTCTTGCTCCTCAACAACCTCAGAAGATCGGGATCGGGTACGCCTGACCTTAGCAGGGACCTCAACTTCGTCGTCAGAGCTATCTGACGTGGGGCCGCTGACGTCACTGTCTTCTACGGGAAGATATTCTGAGCCTGAATCTGACAGATGCGTGACCTCCTCTTCACTATCTGTCATGCTCAGAATCTCGTAGGCCTCTTTACTAGTGTACCTTCGTCTTGCCATTTTGGGCTCTAAATTTAGGGGTACACTAGTAAGATTCACAGGTAAAAAAAGCACCTGACTGTCACCAAATGTATCAAACGCTACCAAAAAAACTGTTAGCGATTGCAGGGATCAGGACTGTCTCTGCGAATGCTGCAGTTATGTGTGTTGTGTTTGGTAAGTGACAGTGATCGATCGATACTGCACTTGGGTGGGCCTTCGGAGGGGCTAAACGCAGGTGCTAGCAGGTATCTGGGCTGATCCTGCTAACACTGCGTTTTTGGGAACCCTAAACCGCTGGGGACGCTAGTATAGATCTGATCAGATATTGATCTGTTCAAATACTATACCACTAAGGGAGGTGTATGCTTTGCGCGTGGGTGTTAGCGTTACTGGCACTAACCTGACGCTGCCTGGGGCGACGCAGACCCTCTCTGACGCTAAAACCTAATTGATATCAGCCGCCGGGCGATCAGGGGGTTAAACCTTTATTGGGTTATATACGGCGGGTGCCCTGATGCTATAAAAAGCAAACTAACCAACCAGCGTCACCTGTAACCTTTATATGGTGATCACTGGTGAAAGGGTTAACTACCCTTTCAGGGGGTTAAAACCTTTATTAGGTTAAATATGGGGGTACCCGATGCTATATAAAAACCTGACGGGTTACCTAAATAAATAACTGGGTAACCAGTGTCACCAGTGACACTTATACGGTGATCACTGGTGAAAGGGTTAACTCTAGGGGCAATCAGGGGGTTAAAATAATATATGGGGGTACCTGACGCTAATAAAAACCTGTGGCGAACCTAAAAATAATTAACTGGCTATCTAGGACACCAGCGACAAGAAAAAAGCGATCGGAAAACGATCGCTTAGTGACGCTGGCGTTAGGGGGTGAAAGGGTTACCTGGGGGGCGATCAAGGGGTTAAACCTTTATTAGGGGGGGTCAGGGGGCTACCCTGGACCTAAAGGGGCCTAATCCTAACTGCCCTGCAACTTTTTACAGTCACAAATGACACTGATTGCAGTGATCAGTAAAAAAAATGATCACTGCAAACGGTGCACTGTGACTGGGGGTACTGGGGGTGACTGGGGGGTGTAAGTGTGCCTACGTGTACTGGTGTCAGTGGGCTGTTGGTGCACTTACTATGTGATGTCTTCTCTCCTCGCGCCGGATCGAAAAGACCGCCACGAGGAGAGATGACATCACTTCCTCTGCCTGTGTTTACATTACACAGGCAGGGGAAGCTCTCTCATTCGCCGGGAGCGATCGAGAGGGGGTGGCCGGAATCGAACGGCCGTCCCCTCATGCCGGATCGCTCCCGAACACTTAACCACCGCTCACTGTACAGAAGGGGGGTCCGATCGGACCCCCCAACTATACAAAGGCGATCACGTAGATCTACGTGATTCTGCCTGTTGGTGCCATTCTGCCGACGTATAATTACAGTGGGCGGTCGTTAAGTGGTTAAGATAAGCGATTGCTGACAATATGGATTGCACTCACACAGTGCTCAGTGGGTGAGGGCTTGCCACATCCACCATTGGAACAGAAACCGTCGGTATGTCCCTTTTTGATGGTGAGCCACGAGCGCCACGTATCAGCGGGGAGCTGAAGCCTCGAGGGACCTCGGGTGGAAAGCGGCTGGGTTACTCAGCATGAAGGTGATCCGAAGCTGTAAGCCTGGGAGCCGCCTACCACTGTGTTCGGCCAATCAGAATGCATTTCGGAAAGCACGACCATGCCTCCTTCATCAGCTCATGGTGGAGGCGTGGCCATGCTTCCTAAACGCAGCTGTGCTTCCCTTGCTTGCAGTATGTCAACCACCAAGGCGGAACAAGCAGTGGCACTGGAGGCATCACAGATTTATTTCAGTTGTGGAACAGCACGTTCTGCTTCTCTCCACTGTGCACATTCCTAGGCATCAAGAATTGGCAGGCTGATTACTTCACTCACCAGATTATGGATCAGGGGGGTGGTCCCTACACCCGGATGTGTCCCATCAGTTATGCCTCTGCTGGGGTACCCCAGATGTGGATTTTCTGGTGTTCTGCCTCAACGGGAAAGTACCAAGCTTTGTAGCCAGAGCAACAGATGTGCTGGTGGCACCGTGGGACCAGTATAATCTAATTTACGCCTTTCCTCCTCTCAAGCTGCTCCCTCGCCTGCTTTAAAAGATAGAGGCCAAAGGGTTTCTGGTTCTTCCAGTAGGGTGGGTCCTGAACCTCAAGAAGTCTGCCCTTACCCCGACCAGGAGGTGAGAGTGTCTGGGGCTCTGGGCCTGGGTCTCGACTCAAAGCAGGCCACAGTGTTTCTCCTGGTGGACGAGCTCCAAAAGCTTCAGACTGTGATTATTTTCCCGCAAGCAGTCCTCTCCTGTCATCTTGCATGCAGGCTTTGGGTCTTGTGGTATCTGCCATCAAGGCAATCCCATATGCGTAGTTCCGTAAGAGAGATCTGCAGAGAGCAATCCTGTTGACAAGACACACAAGTGTAGAGAAAATGTTGCACCTGGTGCGAGGCTTTGGGTGTCGGTCCACGTTCTTTTCGGTGGCTCGAGTTTTTGCCTTCCTCCAGTGAGTGTTGCACAACAGCTTGTCTCAAGTACCATTATAGGCAGGTTTCTGCCCTTGTGGTCTTTTTCCAGCATTCCTTGGCCATGCGTTCCTTGATCCACACTTTCATCCAAGGGATGTGTACCCCATTGCTGCTGTTGGACCTAAACTTGGTCCTTTGGGAGAATTCACCGTAATCCTCTGCTTACTTTTTCTCAGAGGTTGCTTTCTTGGTCGCCATCACTTCTGTCCGGTGGGTGTCAGAACTGGCAGTCTTATCCTGTGAGTCTTTCACAAGGATTAGGCGATTCTGTGTCTGTACCCTTCCTTTCCTCCAAAGTTGGTGTCGGATTTTCACCTAAATCAGGACATTGTCCTGCCTTTCTTGTGTCCACAGTCATTGCATACTAAGGAGGTTGTGTTGCACTCCTTGGATGTGGTCCAGGGTGGTTTTTGTGTGCCTGTCTGCTACAGCCTCCTTCCGGAGGTCAGATTCTCTTTGTGCTCACGGATTAGCCAAGAAAAGGCCTGTCGGCCTCCTCTGTTACTATATCCCGTTGGCTTAGGCAGTCGATTGTTCAGGCTTACGTCATTACGGTTCAGGCTCCTCCCACCCAGGATGCTCCACCAGGGTGATTAATGCCTCCTCAGGCGTCCTCAGGCGTCTATCTCAGGTTTGCAAGGTGGCTTCCTGGTTATCTGTGCACACTTTAAAAAATATAAATAAATACATTTTACAAGTTGATGTGTTTACATTTTTAGATGCTTAAACAGAGGGGAATAGAATCTGGGACTTTAAGGGTGCTTATGACAATAAGAGAAATAGATTGCCAGACATAGATTTTATAAAAATAGAAAAAGTATTTATTAACATATATATATATAAAAAACTAATACATATACATGCCTATGACCATCACCGGTATATACCTAATACCAAAATCTAAAACAGTCATGCAGATATGTATAGTTGAAGTCAAGCGTCCATAGATTTCCTACAGTTTCGCCTATTAGGCTTCATCAGGGAATAGACGCTTATACGGTTTTTAACACATTGAAACGAAACACTAGTAGGTATAAAGAAAAGGAGAAAACATATTCGTAACATATCACAGACATAAAGATCACTTTAAATGCGCCTGAAACAATACATGGGCACATCCCCAAATGACATGAGAAACATGCAATGGAGATGTCCCTACTAATCAATAAATCCCCCATTCTGTACCTCCAACACAACCTGGTCAGAAGATGGTCATGACCATCATCATGGATTGCCCCGGAGATGGCCGCCGAACGCTGTCTCTAAGGGTTACAATCCCGTAGAGGAGGGTGGGTTTTAAAATTGCAGAACAAGGTTTTTATTCGTTAGTGCAAATACCTATAGGTAAAAAAGAAGAAAAGAAAAGACACAGTCACATTTGAAAAACCAGCAACAGAGGGTGAGGGGGATTGCACTCCCATAAATAAATGAGAAACCCACTCACCAACCCGCTGTTTATTAAATCGGTTTAGTTGAATTATAAGGTTCAAAATGCGGCGGCGAAGTATATGTATATATTCCTTCTATAGGGGCAAGTTTCCAACAGGGACCCATCTACAAAATCAGAGGCAGCCAGACTTATTATTAATCAATGTATATAATGCATACACATTAATTAAAGAGCTATAAAATAGATTGGATGCTCACCAACAAGATAAAAAACTAAATCTTGAAGTGTATGCTTCTCCTGATTGAACATGGAGGTATACTTTGCTTGTATATCGATATCAACAGGGTCTACCTTGGAGATGTCATATTCATGAATTATCCCACAGGAAGACACAAGCCACAGGGAGCTGTACGAGTAGAATGAAAGCATCAATTATTATGCTCCATCTGTAGATAACCGCCAAAAAGTAAAATATAAAAAGATTTACCTGCCTTATATAAACGCCGCTGGTTGAAACCTCCACCAATGTTCCGGACATTTCAATGTGAATGTCCGGATTATATATCCTCCCCCGACCCGCCAAAATCCGGCGTGTGACGTCACATCACATGGTATGCGACGTCAGGCCGCCAATGGTGAGTACACGGACATCAATAAGGAAGATGTGAGTACGCCGCCTGATGTCCGCTGACAGGAAGTGATGACACTTCCTGTAAAGAATCAAGCACAGAAACATCCTGTGCTGACACTGCCAAACTCGATGTAAATCAAGGGGCGTGTGGAGTCAAAGATGTTTGCAGAGCAGTCTATGCCATGTACCACAGAGCCTCCGGTATGGGCGGACATCGGGCCGGAACCACGCCAGTCTAATGTGCACCCTTGAGTGTCCGTACGGGATGAAAACCAGACACAGCGCAGACAGCCAAATCAGGGGCAAAACCATGAGTGAAAGGAACGGAACATAAAGGGGAAAGGGGGAGACGATAACATAAGATGTAATTTTGTTTATCATACCCATGCATTCTCCAGGCACATTCAAAGAAAAAACATAAATATGCAGTAAGTATAAATATGAGTCACATAGGCAATTACATACATGTTGCCTAATGTGAGAAAAAAAAAAAAAAAAAACAACAGTATAACTTACACATGATATTACAAACATCAATTAATATACATTATAATCTTAATCCCTCCAAAATGTTGAGGGAAAGAGCACTGGTATAAAGTTTGTGACACAACCCCCAGGAAATGCAAATCCCTCCCCCCCACCCCCCCAAGAGAACGTTCTCCATGGATTAAAATACCCTCTAAAGGCTGAATCCCACATGAGATGTAACTATACACAGAATGAGGGGTGACCAGGACACAATCAGGCACCTGGTCCCTATGATGTAATTATAGATTGAGGGGGAACAATAAAGTAGTTCCACAACTAGATGAAATCATTGTAGAAACGGTTTGAAGCTAATGCCTTCATTCAGGCCAGGGAATCGAGTGGCTTGTAAGAGAGATCCACCTGCTCTCCAACTGGAGGAGTTTTGTATCAATCTCCCCCCCTCCTTCATGCTGGGGTATATGTTCCAAAACAAAATTTTTTATGAACTTTAGATCAAAATTATGATAGAGGCCTACATGGCGGCTGATTGGAGTTTCCATTCTATGTTTGGCAATTAAAGAGACATGGTCCCTTATACGACAAAAGAATGGTAGTTTTGTTTTGCCCACATAGAATGCGCCACACAAACATTTCATGAGGTAAACAGCCCCAATGGATTGACAGTTGCACCTGTGTTTGGGTGTCCAGATGTTGTCATTGGGAAGGGTTACGTTTTTACCTGTCAAAATATACATACAAAAATTACATTTCCCACAGGGATATGTGCCCGGGGAAGATTTTTTGAAAGTTGTTGTTTGGACAAAATGACTGGACACCAAGATATCTTTCAATGATTGTGACCCCCTATACGTAATCTCCGGGAAAGGTTTAATGAATCGCGATATTCTCTGGTCTGCTTCAAGTAAATACCAGAATTTCTTATAGACATTGCGGATCTTAGAGTGCTGTCGATTGAACTTTGTAATAATTCTAGTTGATGTGCACGACCTAGTTTCTCTAGATTTGTAAATGAGTGATTGTCTATTGAGGCATTTGACCCTGTTAAATGCCTTTCTAAGACAAGTTTTACTATATCCTCTAGCCCGAAGACGTGTATTAAGGGAATCGGATTCACGTTGAAAGTCTGCATCCAAAGTGCAGTTTCTCTTGATTCTCAAGAATTGACTGTATGGAATGCTTTTCTTTAATGGTGCAGGATGGGAGCTGTTAGCATGCAATAAACTATTGCCCGCTGATGGTTTACTGTAAAGAGTAGAACATAATTCTCTCTTATCATTTATAAAGATCTCTACATCCAAGAATGTAATTTTGAGTCGATTAAATGTATACGTAAATTTCAAATTATACATGTTCAATTGTAAACCTTCCAGAAAGTCAGTCAATTCACTCTCAAGTCCCGCCCACACCATGAAAACGTCGTCAATATAACGATGCCATGACATGATCTTACTTATGTGGGTTTTGGAATCGTTCGCAAAGAGGTCACGCTCCCACCCCCCCCAAATACAGGTTCGCGTATGATGGTGCGCACTTGGCGCCCATAGCGACCCCCTGTATCTGGAGGTAGTGGGAGCCTCCAAAGACAAAAATATTGCGTGTTAGCTGCATGCTAACAGCTCCCATCCTGCACCATTAAAGAAAAGCATTCCTTACAGTCAATTCTTGAGAATCAAGAGAAACTGCACTTTGGATGCAGACTTTCAACGTGAATCCGATTCCCTTAATACACGTCTTCGGGCTAGAGGATATAGTAAAACTTGTCTTAGAAAGGCATTTAACAGGGTCAAATGCCTCAATAGACAATCACTCATTTACAAATCTAGAGAAACTAGGTCATGCACATCAACTAGAATTATTACAAAGTTCAATCGACAGCACTCTAAGATCCGCAATGTCTATAGGGAAATTCTGGTATTTACTTGAAGCAGACCAGAGAATATCGCGATTCATTAAACCTTTCCCGGAGATTACGTATAGGAGGTCACAATCATTGAAAGATATCTTGGTGTCCAGTCATTTTGTCCAAACAACAACTTTAAAAAAATCATCCCCGGGCACATATCCCTGTGGGAAATGTAATTTTTGTATGTATATTTTGACAGGTAAAAACGTAACCCTTCCCAATGACAACATCTGGACACCCAAACACAGGTGCAACTGTCAATCCATTGGGGCTGTTTACCTCATGAAATGTTTGTGTGGCGCATTCTATGTGGGCAAAACAAAACGACCATTCTTTTGTCGTATAAGGGACCATGTCTCTTTAATTGCCAAACATAGAATGGAAACTCCAATCAGCCGCCATGTAGGCCTCTATCATAATTTTGATCTAAAGTTCATAATTTTTTTTGGTTTGGAACATAATACCCCAGCATGAAGGAGGGGGGGAGATTGATACAAAACTCCTCCAGTTGGAGAGCAGGTGGATCTGTCTCTTACAAGCCACTCGATTCCCTGGCCTGAATGAAGGCATTAGCTTCAAACCGTTTCTACAATGATTTCATCTAGTTGTGGAACTACTTTATTGTTCTCCCCCAATCTATAATTACATCATAGGGACCAGGTGCCTGATTGTGTCCTGGTCACCCCTCATTCTGTGTATAGTTACATCTCATGTGGGATTCAGCCTTTAGAGGGCATTTTAATCCATGGAGAACGTTCTCTTGGGGGGGTGGGGGGGAGGGATTTGCATTTCCTGGGGGTTGTGTCACAAACTTTATACCAGTGCTCTTTCCCTCAACATTTTGGAGGGATTAAGATTATAATGTATATTAATTGATGTTTGTAATATCATGTGTACGTTATACTGTTGTTTTTTTTTTTTTCACATTAGGCAACATGTATGTAATTGCCTATGTGACTCATATTTATTCTTACTGCATATTTATGTTTTTTCTTTGAATATGCCTGGAGAATGCATGGGTATGATAAACAAAATTACATCTTATGTTATCGTCTCCCCCTTTCCCCTTTATGTTCCGTTCCTTTCACTCATGGTTTTGCCCCTGATTTGGCTGTCTGCGCTGTGTCTGGTTTTCAACCCGTACGGACACTCAAGGGTGCACATTAAACTGGCGTGGTTCCGGCCCGATGTCCGCCCATACCGGAGGCTCTGTGGTACATGGCATAGACTGCTCTGCAAACATCTTTGACTCCACACGCCCCTTGATTTACATCGAGTTTGGCAGTGTCAGCACAGGATGTTTCTGTGCTTGATTCTTTACAGGAAGTGTCATCACTTCCTGTCAGCGGACGTCAGCCGGCGTACTCGCATCTTCCTTATTGATGTCCGTGTACTCACCATTGGCGGCCTGACGTCGCACACCATGTGATGTGACGTCACACGCCGGATTTTGGCAGGTCGGGGGAGGATATATAATCCGGACATTCACATTGAAATGTCCGGAACATTGGTGGAGGTTTCAACCGGCGGCATTTATATAAGGCAGGTAAATCTTTTTATATTTTACTTTTTGGCGGTTATCTACAGATGGAGCATAATAATTGATGCTTTCATTCTACTCATACAGCTCCCTGTGGCTTGTGTCTTCCTGCGGGATAATTCATGAATATGACATCTCCAAGGTAGACCCTGTTGATATCGATATACAAGCAGAGTATACCTCCATGTTCAATACACTTCAAGATTTAGTTCTTTATCTTGTTGGTGAGCATCCAATCTATTTTATAGCTCTTTAATTAATGTGTATGCATTATATACATTGATTAATAATAAGTCTGGCTGCCTCTGATTTTGTAGATGGGTCCCTGTTGGAAACTTGCCCCTATAGAAGGAATATATACATATACTTCGCCGCCGCATTTTGAACCTTATAATTCAACTAAACCGATTTAATAAACAGCGGGTTGGTGAGTGGGTTTCTCATTTATTTATGGGAGAGCAATCCCCCTCACCCTCTGTTGCTGTTTTTTCAAATGTGACTGTGTCTTTTCTTTTCTTCTTTTTTACGTATAGGTATTTGCACTAACGAATAAAAACCTTGTTCTGCAATTTTAAAACCCACCCTCCCCTACGGGATTGTAACCCTTAGAGACAGCGTTCGGCGGCCATCTCCGGGGCAATCCATGATGATGGTCATGACCATCTTCTGACCAGGTTGTGTTGGAGGTACAGAATGGGGGATTTATTGATTAGTAGGGACATCTCCATTGCATGTTTCTAATGTCATTTGGGGATGTGCCCATATATTGTTTCAGGCGCATTTAAAGTGATCTTTATGTCTGTGATATGTTACTAATATGTTTTCTCCTTTTCTTTATACCTACTAGTGTTTCGTTTCAATGTGTTAAAAACCGTATAAGCGTCTATTCCCTGATGAAGCCTAATAGGCGAAACTATAGGAAATCTATGGACGCTTGACTTCAACTATACATATCTGCATGACTGTTTTAGATTTTGGTATTAGGTATATACCGGTGATGGTCATAGGCATGTATATGTATTAGTTTTTTATATATATATGTTCATAAATACTTTTTCTATTTTTATAAAATCCATGTCTGGCAATCTATTTCTCTTATTGTCATAAGCACCCTTAACCACCTCGCGCCCGCCGTACGAGAATATACGGCCGCAAGGTGGTTGTCAAATGCCGGGAGGCCGTTATTATACGGCCTCCGCTATTTGGCCACTGGGGGGCGCGCGCACGTGCCCGGCGCTTCACTGCAATGCCGATGCTTGTACCTGGCGGCCGCGATGTCCGCCAGGCACCCGCGATCGGCGGTTACAGGGACAAGGACATGGATCTCTGTGTGTAAACACAGAGATCCACGTCCTGTCAGGGAGAGGAGACCGATGCTGTGTCCCTTGTACATAGGGACACAGATCGGTCACCTCCCCCAGTCAGTCCCCTCCCCCCACAGTAACAATCACTCAAGGGAACACATTTAACCCCTTCCTCGCCCCCTAGTGTTAACCCCTTCCCTGCCAGTCACATTTATACAGTAATCAGTGCATATTTATAGCACTGTTCGCTGTATAAATGTGAATGGTCCCAAATTAGTGTCAAAAGTGTCAGATGTGTCCGCCATAATGTCGCAGTCACAAAAAAAATCACTGATCGCCGCCATTACTAATAAAAAAAAAAATATATAAAAATGCCATAAAACTATCCCCCTATTTTGTAAACGCTATATCTTTTGCGCAAACCAATCAATAAACGCTGATTGCGATTTTTTTTTACCAAAAATATGTAGAAGAATACGTATCGGCCTAAACTGAGGAAAAAAATATTAAAAAAAAATAAATAAAATTTGGGATATTTATTATAGCAAAAATCAAAAAATATTGCTTTTTTTTCAAAATTGTCGCTCTATTTTTGTTTATAGCGCAAAAAATAAAAACCGCCGAGGTGATCAAATACCACCAAAAGAAAGCTCTATTTGTGCGAAAAAAAGGACGTCAATTTTGTGGGGGTATATGTGCCCAGTAAGGAAGGGGTTAAAGTCCCACATTCTATTCCCCTCTGTTTATTTATTACACAGGGATGGTGGTGCCTCTATCTATATAGTTCCTTATGCTGATATCTGCTCATCATTTATTTTTAGATGCTTGTTTAGGCTGCAAGGTTTTGGTTTGCCCAACCCTTCTTGAGACACTGCTTTGTCCCTGTGGTCCAGAATCAGAAAAAATCTGAGAAATTTTGATTTTTGTTACTGTTAAATCCCTTTTGAGTTCATTGATGGACTCGGCACCCATCCCTATTGTAGTTTAATCTTCTGACACTGCTTTGTGACTAACTGGCTGGCCTATAGCAGAGCCAGTTTGCTTATACTGTAGGTGGTGCTGTGTTTTTTCTACCTAGTTTCCTACACCTGTAGGTGGTGCTATAAAGATTATGGTAAAGAATCAGAATTTTTGGCCGTCATTGAACACCGAGAAAGGGATTTTATGGTGAGTAACAAAAATCCTGTTGTTCATACAGGTAGCACAGGCTACCTGCTAAGTAATTAGGCTTTCATGCAGTTATTTCTGCTTTGCACCAGTCAACAGCACTCCTTTATGTCTGTAATCTGATGTTCCTGGAACACACCTGCTGATGATGCTGGAACACTATTTATGTTAAGGAGTTTCTTACAGCCACCAGCATCAAATCTGCGTTTGAAGTTTGAAAGTAATTGGTGATGCAAGAAGCAGAGAGGAAGTTCACTTTGGCTTGATAAAGTACACTAACTTTGTATATGGGAGTTGGTGCTTATTCTTCAGGGAATACACAGAACTCGGATAAGGGAAAAACTAAAATTAAGCTTTTACCTTTAGCTGCTTATGTAGCTTACTTCAGACAACCACTTGTGACCTGAAATTACCTTTTTAAGTCCCACTCTGGATTTCTGTTAATTTTACCAATGCACTGCATGGGCCACATGATTGTTTGTCTAAGCGTGAAAGGTATAAGTACACATACCTGCCTTATTCCTCCCTACCTCAACAGCCAGTGCTTTGGGAAGTGAGCAGGCACTTGTCCTCCTGTACAATACAGGACTGCTTGTCCTGCATGTGCATAATGAAGTCCAAGAGATGCAGTTGGTCAGGCAACAAAGCAAAGAAACTTTGAGGGATTGGTCATGTAGAGAGGAGGAAGTCTGTGGCAGAGAAGAATAGGGTGAGTATTTCTTCTTCTTTTTTTTCTCCCTAGCCAAACAAGCATTTAACCCACCCACTGCATAGGTACATTTAAAAGCAGCTGGGAGTTTGGCTAGAAGTATTTTAGCCTTTATTTTATAATGCATCATTATATTGATTCAGGATTTACAGAATAGGTGGGCACTTGCCTGAATTGTTTGCTGCAAAATAAACTTTTTCTGTTTTCTCTTTTTAACAGGAGTGCATGGACTATGCTGATCAGTGCTTACTGGCATGGAATCCACCCTGGCTATTACCTGAGCTTTTTGACTATCCCCTTGTGCCTGGCATCTGAGGGGATGATGGATATGGGATTGAGATGTCATCTTTCTGATTCTGGCAAGTTGGTGTTTGACTGGGTGCACTGGTTCCTGAAGATGAGAGCATACGACTACATGTGCATGGGCTTCGTTCTCCTCACCTTCTCTGACACTGTGCGTTACTGGAAGTCTATTTATTTTGCTATCCACGTTCTGGCCACCTTCTTCATCGTTTTAGGCCGAATTCTGGCTCCAAGAGCACCTAGTGTAATTAGAAACAACGAAAAAGAAGAAAAAAAACAAGACTAGTCCTCTTAGTTAAGCTGGTGTTGTATCAAGTGTGACACTGGCCTGACTGTATCAGTATTCTTGTTCTTGGTAAACTGGATGGCAAAAGTTGGACATATCATGTGCTACACTTGCTGTGGAAGACATTATTTTACCTGTATACCACAGGGAAGATTTGCTTCCACAGTATTACTTGACCTTTAGTCTCTCTAAATTTGTGCTTATTGGAGGGAAACATAATTCCTGGTCTTATTGACCATCTGTTATTCTTTTCAGTTGAATTTTGCCCAGGGTCATGTAATTTATTTCTATTTTTGTCACATCAGTTGTTTGCCATTTATGTACCTACATTTGCCATATCTTTATTATAATTTCTTTGGTTCGCTTTTAATGCACAGAATTGGGACTTTAATTGTAATCAAAACGCAACTCTATCAAACATCGATCACATTTCAGTTGGTGACACATTTGCCAGTCTTTATCTTTCTAAGTTACATTGTCTGGTGGTGCAGCTTCTTTTCCCCTCCCTATATAACCCTTTACATAGCACCCAGATGAGGAGGGAAGGGGAATTTTAGGATGTTACTTGTGCAAAAGCTCTGAGTCTGCTGTGGATGTTCACAAAAGGGAAATGTTTCAGGTAAACATGCAATAAATATACACAATCTTTATTTGGAAATGTTTGTTAAAATTAATGGTTTGCCATCAGGGTCTTTGATATTTGTCATGGGCTTATCACTACTTATGCTGGACCTCTGTGTATATGTGTGTGTGTATATATAATATGCTGAAGAACAGCTGCTAACACCATCTATGTTACTTGAACTGCAAACTGTACACACTATACAGCACTCAGTAACTCCAAAAGTGAGGCCAGTACAAGCTGGGATATCTTAAGGTGTATGTCCAGGCATTACCCAGATTTACTACAGACCTCCCTCTCCCCCTCTAGAGCATGTTCCAGCGTGGATTTTTACCTTGCTCCTGTTGCAAGAAACTGACAAACTGCCTAATAATATTACAGTACAGGACACAGACAAAGTATTCCTAGACCTTCGGTTATAGGTCATTGGACATTGGCAGAGCTTTCTCTTTCTCTAGAGCTTGCTCCCTGGGTGCCTCCCCTATAATGGTAGCTACCCCCACTAGGTGAGTCTTCAGTTTATTTCTAGTGTCCTAAGGTGATCTACCTCTTCTCCTTCATGGAGAAATAAATCTTATCAAACACTTTTTTATTTTCAAGTTCTTCAGTTAACTCCTCACTGCCCTCTAATATCACAAATGAAAGCAGTGTATCTGCAGCCTCATTAAAGCTTGGGAGCCGTGCCCAGACCCCATTCCGCAGGGACAGCTGTACTGTTGCTTTGGGCGCTTACCTTGTGCAATGCGTGTTGTCAGCCACAGGGTTCTATACAGGTCCAGGGCCATGGTCCATCCCTATGAAACCCAGTCCCTGAAGACCCATTTGGGGGGTATGTCCTCCATGACAGGCAAAGCATGGACTTTATATAACATCCAGCTTTGCAGACAGGTAAGACAGGGTCACCCTGTATGCTTCTGATGCTTACTGTTAAAGACCAGAGTGATTTTTGAATGGTATTCACTACGGTGTACATTTTTCAATTTTGGATCTAAAAATGTAACCACTCAGAGCTTAGTTTCAGGTACATGACCAGGCATCTCGCCACTTTCATTTAGAGCCATTATATGGTACTCTGTTATATGCAGTATGCTAAAGCATATCTTCATTAGTTTCCCTTTTCTTTATCGTACATCATGGGACACAGAGCCTTAAGTAATTTACTTAATGGGTAATAGGCCTACCTTCAGGTGTTGACACTGGTAAACCCTAATTAAGGAAGTTTACTCCCTATATAACCCCTCCTCCTTCCAGGAGCACATCAGTTTTTTCGCCAGTGTCTAAAGGTGTTGGTCACGAGTGAAGAAGTGCTCTGAGGAGCTCCAGGAGGGATCCATGCTGGATTTAAATTCCTCCATAAAAAGAAGCCAGATCCACCACAGTGCTACTGAGGCCTAAATGGATGGTACCTGGGACCTCGTATCCGAAGCACGAGGTTTTGCTTGTAACGCCTCTTTGTAGGGCTGGACCACAGGAAACCAGGGCTTAGGTCTTGTTACATTACCTATTTGCTTCCTGATGGGGTGCTATACATGGCCCAAGGCAGTGGAAATCCCTTTTCAGGGACCCCCCGTCCTTGAAGGTTTGGGTAAACACAGCCCAACGTGATGGGTGAAAGCTGGATTTTTTCTGTTAATTCAGAAAAATCCTGCGACGATGATAAGGTAAGGAAGAAACTTAGGTATTTTCAATATCTATGTATTTCTTCCATTAAGGAAAAGAGATTGTCATGCCTTAAAGTCTCCTCTAGAGGGAGCCTATGCACTTACCATACTCTGTCGTCTTCACTAAGCTCAGTCCGTGCTGGTTGGTACAGCAGGTGGAGGGGATATTCTTACCAAGGTAAGATAAAGCCTTTTGAAAATAGTTTTTTTTCCCCCTCTGATGGGACCAGTGGGTCAGGGAGAAAGCAGCGCTGCACCCCCCTTATTTACCCCCTCCCCCCGCCGTGGGGGACGCAGAGGTCCCGCTATGTACCACGATAGGATTGTCTGGCTGTTTTTGAGTTTCTCTGCCTCACTGCAGTCTCTGCTCCCCTCCCCCCTCCTCCTCCTCCTTCTCATGTTTGGCAGGGATCCATAGCGCCGCGCTGAAGCACGGGTAAAAAAAAAAAATGGAAAAAGGAGGCGGAGCCTAAACGCAGTACCGCGAAAATGGGAAACATATAGCCATGTCAGTCTCTCCTCCGCTGCGGAGGAGGAAGCATACACAGAGACACACGAGCTGTGAGACACGTATGGGTTGCACTGGCATTCCTGATTCAGGAAAGACACTCTTTTCAGCACTAGGCTGAAACTTTATAGCGGCTTTTAAAGTCATGACTATTTTCAGCGATTTAGTGCAATTTGTATAGCGCCTCTGTTTTTGTACTTAGGACTATGCCTACCAAAAAAGCAAAGATTTCACCCCCAGGCATTGAGACTTCTAGCTGTAATTCCATGCTGTCATTCTCGCCTGAATTACCAATTATGGCAACACAGGGTGAGCCATTGGAACAAATTGATGGTGCAACTGCCTCTCACATCTCAGCACCTAGATATGTGACTGAAGATGCCCTCTCCTCCTCCCTCCAGGGTATGGAAGACAGATTAGCGGCTTTAATCGCATCCTCTATTCAGAGTGATAAGAAACGTACTAGCCCTTCCCCCACTTTAGCTTTACTAGGGGAACAGTGGACTCACGATGAGGTGTTACCCTCAATCGATCAGGAAGAAAGACAAACCGATGATTCCTCCTTGGAGGAGACAACGGTAGATGAACCTTTTTCAGCTTCCCAAACTGAGAAATTGCTGATACAATCTCTTACAGAAATGGTTCGCTCCACCTTCATGCTGCCTCTAACAGAGTCTCATGAAAACCCGGCCTCTTCCTTAGGTTCTTTGAAACCTTCCCATGCTTTGCATGCGTTTCGAGCACATGCATTGCTAGAACAGCTTATTATTTATCGGAATGGGATCATCCGGATAAACATTTTCTCCTTCCTAAGAGTTTTGCAAATCGCTATCCTCTGGAGGAAAGATTCTCCAAAAGATGGAAAGTACCAGCAGTTGACGCTGCGATTTCCAATGTGAATAATAACTTGACTTGTCCTGTAGACAATGCAAAAATGCTTAAGGATCCAACAGATAAGAAGTTGGAATCCCTGCTAAAATCTGCCTTTTCCATAGCAGGTGCCGTCACTCAGCCAGCAGTCACCGCAATAGGCGTCTGCCAATCCCTAAAGGACCAATTTAAATTGGCCCTTAGAGAACTTCCTACACAACAAGCTCGGGATTTGGCTGAACTACCTAAGGCATTATGTTTTGCCATAGATGCCATTAAACATTCCATTCACCAGGCATCCCGCCTTACGCTTATGCTTGTACATATGCTTGTACATATGCGCAGGATCCTGTGGCTAAAGAATTGGTCAGCTGAAACACCATGTAAGAACCTCCTAACTGGGTTTCCCTTCCATGGGGAGCGACTTTTCGGATAGGACTTGGATAAATATATCAAGACAATTTCTAGTGGGAAAAGCATGCTTTTACCCGTCAAAAGAAAATACAAACGCCCTTCATTTAAACGGGCCCTTTCCCCTGCGCCAAGGGCTTCCGCCTCTAAGCAGTGGCGACGGCTTCCGCCGTCAGACTCTAGAGGAAGACCTCAGAGTCAGACCCAGGCTCAAAAGAAGCCCTGGGGTAGGAAATCTGCAAAACGGAATTCTAAAGCCTCGTCATGAAGAGGCAACCCCCCTCACCAAGGTGGGGGAAGACTTCTGCACTTTTCAGAAGTCTGGAAAAAGGAAATTCAGGACACATGGGTCATCTCGCTGGGATACAAGCTGGAATTCCGGAACTTTCCACCATCTCTTTTCCTAAGATCAAGCGTACCCAAGGATCCAGAGAAGAAACCATCTCTGTTTCAAGCACTAGACCGATTAAGATCTCAAGGGGTGATCATACAGATCCCCACAAGGGAACAAGGTCTGGGGTTTTATTCAAATCTTTTCATGGTACCAAAACCAAATGAAGATGTCAGACCCATTCTAGATCTAAGAAAGCGAAATCAATTCCTGAAGATCCGCTCCTTTCGCATGGAGACAATCAGATCAGTAGTTTCTATCCTTCTAGGAGGAGAACTTCTCGCGTCAATCGACATCAGGGATGCATATCTGCATATCCCTATATTTCCTGCTCATCAAAATTTCTGTGGTTCGAATTAGATTAGAACAGCATTTCCAGTTTGTAGCCCTGCCCTTCGGGCTAGCCACAGCACCCCGGGTGTTCACCAAGGTGCTGGTACCACCTCTAGCCAGGTTAAGGGCAAAGGGCATAACAATCATAGCGTACCTAGACGATCTATTACTTATAGATCAATCAGTGATTCGCTTGGAGCAAGCTGTACGCACTACAACCAACTATCTGAAAGCATTGGGTTGGATTCTCAATCTGGAGAAATCTTCCTTAATACCGCTAAAAAGACTGGAGTACTTGGGTCTGATCATAGACACAGCCCAGGAAAAGGTGATCTTGCCTCTAGCAAAGATCAACTCCATAAAATAATTGGTACAGGGGGTCAGGTCAAACGGCAATCCCTCCATTCGCCTCTGCATGAGATTACTAGGAACCATGGTGGCTTCATTTGAAGCAGTTCCTTATGCCCAATTCCATTCAAGACTGTTGCAAAACAGTATCCTGTCTGCTTGGAACAAAACAATTCAAACCTTCGACTCGCCAATGCGACTGTCCCCAAGAGACGCCCAAAGCCTCACTTAGTGGTTACTAACCCAGAATCTGCTGAAGGGAAAATCCTTCAGACCAGTTATCTGGAGGGTCGTAACGACGGATGCCAGCCTATCAGGCTGGGGAGCAGTACTAGAAAGGACAACTGTCCAGGGACAATGGTCAAGGACCGAAAGAGGCTTGCCCATCAATATCCTAGAGATTCGGGCAGTAAGTCTGGCTCTAAAGGCCTGGACTTCCAGGCTACAGAATTGCTCTGTCAGGATTCAATCTGACAATGCCACAGCTGTGGCCTATATCAATCACCAAGGGGGCACCAAGAGTCTCTCAGCGCAGAGAGAGGTGAACCATATTCTAACTTGGGCAGAAAGGAATGTTCCTTGCCTTTCTGCAATATTCATTCTGGGAGTAGAGAATTGGCAGGTGGACTACTTAAGTCGCCAGCAGTTATTCCCAGGGGAATGGTCGCTTCACCCCAACGTATTTCAGGCTGTTTGCCAAAGATGGGGACTCCGGACGTAGATCTCCTAGCATCCAGATTCAACACAGAAGTTGGTCAACTTTGTGGCCAGAACAAGGGATCCATTCGCATGCGGAACGGATTCTCACTGATATATGCATTTCCCCCCATCCAGTTGTTGCCTCGACTTCTTTGCAGAATCAAGCTGGAAAGGAAGCCGATTATTCTGGTAGCACCAGCATGGCCCAGAAGGTCATGGTATGCAGAAATCGTAAAGATGGCAGTGGAGGGCCCATGGTCCCTCCCACTACGGTCAGATCTGCTCTCTCAGGGACCGATATTCCATCCTTCCTTACGGTCTCTAAATTTAATGGCTTGGCTGTTGAAACCCACATTCTAAAGAAACATGGGTGTTAGGACCTGGGCTTGAACCTGGGACCTCTGGTGTGTCTGGTGGTGACTCTACTTGCTGAGCCACCTGGAATGCTGGACAGCTCCTTGGATAGTTCATTAGACAATTCCTTGAATGATCTTTCTTGTCTTGAATCTTGTTTGCCTTGAACCCTTTGCTCCTCCCAGGAACTTCCTGATTTAAGCCATGTCCCTGCATTTCCTGGTTGCCAGAATATTGTGTCTTCACCAGCCAATATCTTGCTCCTGTCTACTGCTGCCGACCGCATCTTTGCTACCACTCACTACCGACTTTTGGCTCGTCCCCGACTACGCTTCTGCTGAATCCCAACCTGCAACTATCTGTTACCGACTTTTGGCTCGTCCCTGACTACGCTTCTGCTTGATCCCTACCTGTGTTATCTGTTTCTGGACCCCGGCTTGCTCACCCCCTGGCGGGGCTAATCTGAGGACTGCGACCTGGCACTGACACGCAGCGAAGCCCATATCCACCTTTAGGAGCCCTGGTGAATACCGGTCAGTGCTTAGACCCCGAACCTCAGGTGAACCTGTGTCATCAGCCAGGGTGACCTGTGTGAATACCTGCTCTGCTGCTATAGCTACTGGCCTCTGAGCCTGACTCCAGACCATGACAGAATATTCTGGCCCAAAACATGGAGGCCGTTGTAGCAGCTGCAGTAGCTCCTCTCAGGGTGCAAATCGCTGAGTTGCAGACATTTGGTGTTAACTACCAGGAAAAAATTTCTGAGTTACAGATTGAAGTGAAAGCACTACAAGAGGAAATCCTTGATCTGAATAAACAATTGCGGGATTTTCGTGCCCGAGATACCGCTGCCGTAGATACTAATGCACGAATGCCCCTACCACTTAAGTTTAATGGAGACCGCCGCCATTATAGAAGGTTCCTTAATCAATGTCGTATATACTTTCAGATGCAACCTGCTGCATTTACTTCTGACAGGAAAAAGGTGCTGTTTATTATCAACCTCCTGACTGAGGAAGCTTTAGCCTGGGCCTCCCCTTATGTGGAGAAAGATGATGTCATCCTGGATGATTTAGATTCTTTTGTGGCTGCGATGAACCAAGTTTTCGATGATCCTAACCGCTGTGCTACTGCTGAGGCAAAATTGCACAATTTACGGCAGGGTAGACGCTCGGTTGCAGAGTACACAACTGAATTCCGACGTTGGATCTCAGATACCAATTGGAATCCAGCAGCACAAAAAAGTCAGTTCCGTCAAGGACTCTCAGAGCAAGTAAAAGATGAGATTGCCAGAGTAGAAAGTCCTGACGACCTTGAGGCTTTTATTAAATTATGTATTTGAATTGATCAGAGACTTACTGAAAGGAGAGACTGGGAATCCTAGGCAGTAATGGTGGCATGCGTTTTTCTACTACTCAGTATCCTCCTAAGGGTCCAAGAGTTTTTTCTGATTCTGACACTCCTGAACCTATGCAGGTGGATGCTATTAAAAGATCTATTACCACTCAGGAGAAAGAAAGACGACGTTCAGAGAACTTGTGTCTTTATTGTGGAGACTCTGGACATTATGCAGTTAATTGTCCCAATAAATTTAAAAGAACAATTGCAGCAATGGATGTTACAGTATCTGAACAAATAAACAAAATTTCTCAGTCCGTCTCTCCTTTGATTCAGGAAGCAAATAAAGTAAATTCTTTATCAACTCACTTTGTCATCCCAATAAGGCTTTTTGTGGAAAGCAATGAAATATCTTGCGCTGCTATGCTGGACTCAGAGGCCGGGGGAAACTTCATGGACATCGAATTTGCCCAAAGTAATAACCTTCAAATAAGAAATGAGCTTGCCCCTATTGATATGGAAACTGTGGATGGCTCACCTTTGTCTTCAGGTCCAGTTACTCAGGAAACCATCCCGCTTAAACTCCTGATCGAGACTGACCATCAGGAGACTATCAGCTTTGAGCTGATCACATCACCCAAGTTCCCTATTATCCTGGGCATCCCTTGGTTCTCTATCCATAATCCCTCCATCAACTGGGAAACACGTTCTTTAAGCTTTACATCTGACCATTGCAAAAGACATTGCAAAGAATCTTATCAAATAAGCCCTCCACCAACCCAAGATTTACAAGCAGTTTTGGCAACTACCAAGCCATACAACAAGCTACCTCCACAATATCTTGAGTTTCGGGACGTTTGTGATAAAAAGAATGCAGATCAGCTGCCTCCTCATGGCTCTTATGATTGTCCCATTGAATTGCTTCCAGGGGCAGAAATACCATTTGGGCGCCTTTATTCTTTATCAGAACCTGAACTGAAGGTGCTCAGGGAGTGGATTAATGAGAATCTAGAGAAGGGTTTTATCAGACACTCAACCTCTTCTGCTGGGGCAGCCTTATTCTTCGTGGTGAAAAAGGACTCCACCCTGCGTCTGTGTATTGACTACAGAGATTTAAATAGGATCACAATTAAGAATCGCTATCCACTCCCACTGATTCCAGAAATGCTTGAGAGACTCCACTCCGCCAAGCTCTTTACTAAATTAGATTTACGGGGGGCATACAACCTTGTCCGCATTCGTCCCGGAGATGAATGGAAAACTGCTTTCAGAACCAGATATGGACATTTTGAGTCTTTGGTCATGCCCTTTGGGCTCTGCAATGCTCCTGCAACTTTTCAACATTTTATTAATGATGTTTTTCGAGATTTGCTTGATCAGTTTGTAATAGCATATTTGGATGACATTCTCATTTTATCTGATACTTTGGAAGAACACCGCAAGCATGTCTGTATTGTTTTCGAGAGACTAAGGCGGAATCAACTTTACATCAAACTAGAGAAATGTGAGTTTGAACAAACTCAGATCCAGTTCTTGGGATACATAATGTCTTCTGAAGGGGTAAGCATGGATCCTGATAAGATCAAAGCAGTGGTGGATTGGCCTGTCCCTAGGAATGTTAAGGAGATACAGCGATTTGTTGGATTTGCCAACTTTTACAGAAGATTTATAAGGAATTTCTCCAAGGTAATTGCTCCAATTACACAGCTGACAAAGAAAGGGATACCCTTTTTGTGGTCACCTGAGGCACAGACTGCCTTTAGTAAACTGAAAACACTCTTCACTTCTGCACCAATACTGGTACATCCAGATCCAGAACTACCTTTCATCCTAGAAGTTGATGCTTCTAATTCTGCTGTGGGAGCTATCCTTTCTCAGCGAATTGGAGAAAAAATGCAGCTTCATCCTTGCGCTTATTTCTCTCGAATGATGTCTCCAGCCGAGAAGAATTATGACATTGGAAACAAGGAACTGCTGGCAATTAAGGAAGCATTTTCTGAGTGGAGGCATCTGCTGGAAGGGGCTAAGCACCCTGTAACCGTTCTCACCGATCATAGAAATTTAGAATTTATTAGGTCTGCTAAAAGGTTGTCATCTAGACAAGCACGTTGGACCCTTTTCTTCTCCAGGTTCAATTTTGTTATCTCATACCGCCCTGGGTCAAGGAATGGTAAGGCTGATGCCCTATCACGGATGTTGCCTGGGCCTCTCCAGGAAAGCAACTCTGAATGTACAATCCTGTCTCCAAAGAACTTTCTAGGGGCCACGAGTTCAAAAACATTTCTTAATCTCCTCAAGGAGGGGTATGAGAATGACCCGCTTCTTAACCCTCCTAAAGACATAAACCTCAAGTACAATAATGGTTTTTGGACTCAAGCGCATTGCCTCTATGTACCTGAATCAGTTCGGGTAGAAGCCCTCAGGTTGGTGCACGACTCTAAACTTGCTGGTCATTTTGGGGTTTCTAAGACAGAAGAACTCTTATGTTCCTTTTGGTGGCCTGGGTACAAGAAAGATGTAAAGAGATATGTGGCTTCATGTCTAACCTGTGCTCACAATAAGACACCCCGATCTTCTCCTCTGGGGTTACTTCTACCACTGCCTGTTCCATCTAGGCCATGGGGGTCAATTTCTATGGACTTTGTGGTCGACCTTCCTCTTTCAAAAGGGATGACAACCATTCTGGTAGTCGTTGACCGTCTCACTAAGATGGCTCATTTTATTCCAGTTAAGGGGATACCCTCCGCCGAGCATACTGCTGAGGTAATGGTTAGAGACGTTTTTAAAATTCATGGAATTCCTGATGATGTGGTGTCTGACAGAGGGGTACAGTTTACCTCAAAATTTGAGAAGTTTTTGCTCAGCTTTGGGTGTAACAATTAATCTGTCCTCAGCTTTTCATCCACAGTCTAATGGTCAGACCGAGAGGACCAATCAAACTCTGGAGCAATACCTTCAATGTTTTGTGAGTTACCTCCAGGATGACTGGGTGGACTACCTTCCTACGGCAGAGTTTGCTTATAATAACTCTAAACATAGCTCCACTTCCCAAAGCCCATTTTTCTTAAACACCGGGTATCATCCAGTTTTTATTCTTGATCTCCCTATCTCAATTTCAATTCCTGCTGTTACCAACAGACTAACTTCATTACATGAGATCCAGGAGAGATTGACTGATACATTGAAGGAGGCGCAGGAATATTACAAGAAGGCCGCTGACAGACACCGTAGGTCTATTCCCACCTTTCAGGTAGGTGACAAAGTTTGGTTATCTACCAAAAATTTAAAGGTTCAGGTTCCATGTGCTAAGTTGGGTCAAAAGTTTATGGGACCTTTTGAGATTTCTGCTCAAATCAACCCGGTCACTTTTCGCCTAAAACTTCCTGACAATATGAAGATTCACCCGGTTTTTCATATATCGCTACTCAAGCAGTTTCATGAAAATACTTTTTCTGGAAGAATTCATCTTCCTCCTCCACCTGTTGAAGTACAGGGTGAAGAATTCTTGACTCCAGGATCTCTAGGAACAAATTGCAATATTAGGTTCAATGGGAAGGATATGGGCCAGAAGAAAATTCTTGGGAGCCTGAAAAGAATGTTCATGCCCCTAGATTAACAAGGGAATTCCACCAGAGGTTTCCTCAGAAACCTGGCCCTAAGACGTCCAGGGGACATCCTGGAAGGAGGGGAGTACTGTTAGGACCTGGGCTTGAACCTGGGACCTCTGGTGTGTCTGGTGGTGACTCTACTTGCTGAGCCACCTGGAATGCTGGACAGCTCCTTGGATAGTTCATTAGACAATTCCTTGAATGATCTTTCTGGTCTTGAATCTTGTTTGCCTTGAACCTTGAACCCTTTGCTCCTCCCAGGAACTTCCTGATTTAAGCCATGTCCCTGCACTTCCTGATTGCCAGAATATTGTGTCTTCACCAGCCAATATCTTGCTTCTGTCTACTGCTGTTGACCGCATCTTTGCTACCACTCACTACCGACTTTTGGCTCGTCCCCGACTACGCTTCTGCTGAATCCCAACCTACAACTATCTGTTACCGACTTTTGGCTCATCCCCGACTACGCTTCTGCTTGATCCCTACCTGTGTTATCTGTTTCTGGACCCCGGCTTGCTCACCCCCTGGTGGGGCTAATCTGAGGACCGCGACTGTCGCCAAGTGGATTCGGCAAGTGATAATTCAAACTTATGATTTAAGGGGCAAGATTCCCCCATTTCGAGTTAAGGTGCACCCTACCAGGTCGGTTAGTGCTTCTTGGGCAGTGCGTCATCAGGCCTCCATGGCTCAGATCTATAAGGCCGCAACTTGGTCTTCAGTGCATACATTCACAACATTTTATCAGGTGGATGTAAGGAGGTATGAGGATATCGCCTTCGGGGCCGCAGTGTGCTGCAAGCAGCAGTGTAGATCCTCAAGTCTGGGTGTACCCTGCGGGTTGTTTCTCCCACCCCTCAAGTGGCATTGCTATGGGACGTCCCATTAAGTAAATTACTTAAGGCTCTGTGTCCCATGATGTACGATAAAGAAAATAGGATTTTTATTACAGCTTACCTGTAAAATCCTTTTCTTCTAGTACATCATGGGACACAGAGGTCCCTCCCCTCTTTTGGGATTTAGACATATTGCTTTGCTACAAAAACTGATGTGCTCCTGGAAGGAGGAGGGGTTATATAGGGAGTAAACTTCCTTAATTAGGGTTTACCAGTGTCAACACCTGAAGGTAGGCCTATTACCCATTAAGTAAATTACTTAAGGCTCTGTGTCCCATGATGTACTCCAAGAAAAGGATTTTACAGGTAAGCTGTAATAAAAATCCTATTTTTCAGGCTATTTCCTTTTTTTAAGGTGATTCTGCCAGCAATGCCTCAAAACCTTCCCTGCATTGTCAGCCGCTCCATTAGGGACACTGCCCCCCTAATCCATGCGCCCGGCCCCTAATCTACATGCAGGGTGCCAGGCGCTTGGATTTCAGTGTGTTTTTTTTTTTTTAAAAGCACTGGCTTAAAAAAAGGGTGGGTTTAGGGTGCAGAGCACTGCGCCCTGAGCCCACCTAGTTGTGTGACAATAGCAAAATAATATTCGCTATTGTCTTCCTGCTTCTCCCCCTGGCCAATCAGGAAGCGGGTTTTAAGACCCGATTGGCTGAGAGGAGAAGCGAGCGTATCGGCTGCCGAGGAGGAAGCCACAGAGGAGGAGGAGGAGATGCAGGGTGAAGCCGCTGAAGCTGCCCACAACCTAGATGGGGTAAGTGCGGGGCTGGTGGGTGGGACAGATGGGCGAGCGACAGTGGTGGGTGCTTTCCTGTCCTAGGGTGAAAATCAACATTGGCTAGATCTGCTTAACAGAATAGCCTTCCCCAACCAGCAAGGCAGCCTGTGATGCAGGTTGTCACCACCGTCCAAACCCCACAGACTTTTTGATTATCTTAACCACTTCCATACCGGGCATTTTCACCCTTTTCCTGCCCAGGCCAATTTTCAGCTTTCAGCGCTGTCACACTTTGAATGAGAATTGTGCGGTCATGTACCCAAATTAATTTTGATAATTTTTTTTCCCCACAAATATAGCTTTCTTTTGGTGGTATCAGATCACCTCTGCGTTTTTTTATTTTTTTGCACTATAAACAAAGAAAAAGCGACAATTTTGAAAAAAAACCACAATATTTATTACCTTTTGCTATATCCCAATTTAAAAATAAAATAAAAAATGTCCTCAGTTTAGGCCGATATGTCTTCTACATATTTTTGGTAAAAAAAAAAATCACAACAAGCGTATATTGATTGGATTGCGCAAAAGTTATAGCGTCTACAAAATAGGGGATTGAATTATGGCATTTTTATTATTTTTTTTTTTACTAGTAATGGCGGCGATCTGTGTCTGATTTTTGTCAGGACTGCGATATTGCGGTGGACAGATCGGACACTTTTGACACCATTTTGGGACCATTCACATTTATTCAGCAAACAGTGCTATAAATATGCACTGATTACTGTATAATAGTGACTGGCAGGGAAGGGGTTAACACTAGGGGGCGATCAAGGGGTTAAATGTGTTCCCTAGGGAGTGATACTGACTGGGGGAGGTGACCGATTGGTGTCCCTATGTACAAGGGACACACCATCGGTCTCCTCTCCCTGACAGGACGTGGATCTCTGTGTTTACACACCGAGATCCACGTTCCTGCTCTGTGACGAGCAATCGCAGGTGCCCGGCGGACATCGCGGCTGCTGGGCACGCGCATCGGGTCCCAGTGATGCGGCGAGTGCAAGGGAGGGTTATAACCATATCATATTTTCTTTTGCCATCTTTGTCCCATTGCGGAGATTTCCTTTCACTTCCTGTCCCAAAACCAAAACAAAAAGTTTGAGGAAAACATTGCAAATTAAGGGAATTCCTTGGGGACCCCCAGGTCACCTGAACTAGTGTCCCCATTGTAAGATTTCACCCTATTACTTTTCTGGGGACAATATAAAAATTAGGACAAATAGAGTGTGAATATCATTAACGGGAGGCACAGAGAGAAATAAAAACAGACGGGTGGTCTAATCCCTCTCCACCTTATCCAAAACTAAAAATCATTCCGTCATATGACGTCCTCAGCTTTGTGGGGGTATATCTGAATGATGCCTGCAACCACAGGCATCATTCAGATATTGACTTTTTCAGCCGGTGATTTCCTACACCATAAGAATGATCAGCCGCTTGATCGTTTTTACGGGCAGCGAGAGGGGACGTTGCCGCCCTCCGGTGTTTCTACCGACCCTCACCTCTGCGAACGGTAAGTCGGAGAACGGATCCGCTGGCCCCGGATGTTTATCAGAGATTTCCGGTGGACCAGATGGTCGCCGGAGTCTCTATGATCGTCGGAGGCCGAGCGGGATGTTATAACGTCACGCCCGGCCTCTGCATTCAAACAAGCGGCGCTGCCTCGGCTGGGAAGCCAAGATCGTTTTTTATTTCAGGCTTCCCAGCCTAGAGGTGAGAAATGGGGTCTTATTGACCCCATATCTCACTGTATGCTCACTATACTTTACACTGACATCTATAATAGGGACTATTCCTTCCACAAACACCAACGCTGGCTCACTAGTCTTTCCACGGACACCAATAATGGGGACTATTCTTTCCCCTGACACCAATGATTAGTCACTATTCCTTCCACTGACACCAATGATGGGTCACTATTGATCCCACTAAACCCAATGCTGGCTCACTTTTCTTTCCACTGATTCCAACGATGGGTCACTATTCTTCCCACTGACACCAATGATGGCTCACTATTCTTTCCACTGACACCAATAATAGGGACTATTGCTTCCACTGACACCAATTCTAGCTCACTATTCTTTCCACTGACACCAATAGTAGAATATTACTCCTCCCACTGACTCCAATGTTGGGTCCCTATTCTTTACACTGATTCCAATGTTGGGTCCCTATTCTTTCCACTGACACCAATAATAGGGACTATTCCTTCCACTGACACCAATGATGGGTCACTATTGATCCCACTGACTCAAATGCTGGCTCACTTTTCTTTCCATTGAAACCAATAATAGGAACTATTCCTTCCACTGTCACCAACAATGGGTCACTATTCCTCCCACTGACACCAATGCTGGCTCACTATTCTTTCCACCGACACTAACAGTAGGATATTACTGCAATGATGGGTCACTCTTCCTTCCATTGACACCAATGATGGGTCACTATTCCTTCCATTGACCGCAATGTTGGCTCACTATTCTTTCCACTGACACCATTGACGGGTCCCTATTCCTTTCACTTACACCAATGCTTGCTCACTATTCTTTCCATTTACACTAACAATAGGATTTTACTCCTCCCACTGACACCAATGATGGGTCACTATTGATCCCACTGACACCAATGATAGAACACTCAGATCCTCCGTGCTGAATAAAATAGTGATATGCCTTACTACCACAAAAAATCAAAATTCCCCTATCCACAAGTAGCATAGATAGTAATGTGGAGTAACTTCTTGACCCTTAATATGCAAAAATCCCCAGGTCCATATGCAAATGTATCACTGAACAATACAAATCTTCATAAAAAGATTACTCTAGATAAGGGTTTAAAATATGCACCAATGAGGAATTTAAATAAATTTGAAGCATATGTGGATATTTTAAAGTACACGAGGAAGCTGAATATAAAAAAGTATTTATTGAATACCCAAATGCAGCAGAACAAGAAAGTATATATACCAGGAAGAGTACAACACAGTGATTTATGCAATAAATCATTGTTCAATCCACAGGTATCAAATAATCAGCATGTGGAGGTATTCAACAAAATGGTGCTACAAGATTTGGAGAAACTAAAAATCAAAAAAAATACCTGGCCCTCAGGCTATAAATAGAGGGATAAAAGAACTAGAAAAGAATAAGCAAGTAGTAATTAGACCTGCGGACAAAGGGGGAGCTATTGTTGTACTTTCAAAGGAGTATTATCACAGAGAACTTATGGGGCAATTGAATGACAGTAATACATATATCAAATTGAGAAGTAATCCAACTAGTGAATATAAAGAGGAACTGTCGGAATTAATTGGAAGAGGCTGTGAGAAAAATATATTAACCAAGAAAGAGCAGAAATACTTAGTACCGGATATGTGTAGAGTTCCAGTCATATACACAGTACCGAAGGTACATAAAGATTTAAATAACCCACCGGGAAGGCCCATCATCAATGGCATACAATCTCTTAACTCAAGATTGGGGGAGTATGTGGATCGTTTTATGCAGCCCTTGGTGCCAAAAACACGTGCGTATTTAAGAGACACAAAACATCTCTTACAATTGTTGGAGAAGGTTGAACTAAATCCACAACAGAAATATATATTGGCCACGGCGGATGTTGCTTCGCTCTATACGAACATAGAGCATGAGCAAGCCATAAAAGCCTCCAGATGGGCTCTGGATGCCTTCAGTAGTATAGCATCCAAACAAAAAAGATTTATTCTAAGAAGCCTGGCTTTCGGATTACAACACAACTATTTCTGGTACGGATCTGAGTACTACAGACAATTAAATGGAATAGGGATGGGGGCAAAGTATGCCTCTAGTGTTGCAAACATTTTCATGTCCGAATGGGAGGAAGAGGCTATATATTTTGAGAAATCGGAACATCTGATCCTATATAAACGGTTCATTGATGACTGCATTGTGATATGGAGTGGTGATGAAAGGACTCTAATTGATTTCTTTCATAAGCTCAATGTAAACCAGAGAAATATCAAATTAACATATATAATAAGTGATAAAGCTATACAATTTCTGGATTTAGATATATCGATAGAGAACAACCAAATAAAAACAAAAACGCATTTCAAACCGGTAGAAAGAAACCGCTATATACCGACAGATAGTTGTCATTATGACCCTTGGTTGATCAACATACCTAAGGGCCAGTTGGTCAGGCTCCGACGGAATTGTTCGGATACAAATATATTTTTGGAACAGGCGAACACTATTGGTAACAAATTTATCTCCAAAGGATATAATGAAGACTTTATCCAGGACAAAATAAGAGAGGTATATGAAACCCCGAGAAATCAGCTCATAAAGGATAAGGAAAAAATTAACAAATCTCAGGAGGTAGTATTGATTATGGATTATAATATTCAGCACAAACAGTTGGAAAAAATTGGCCCATATTGAAAGCAGATAAACAGCTACAAAGTGTTCTACCAGATATCCCCAGGGTGATATATAGAAGAGCACCAACTTTGAGGGATCTAGTGGTAAAAAATATCCCTGACCCACCAACAAAAACAAATGTACTTACCTTTTTTCCAGGAAAGGGATTCTATCCATGTAAACGTTGTTATGCATGTAGAGAAACAGGTTTAAATGGGGTCAAATGTTCTCATTTTAAGTCCAATACCACTAGAAAGGATTATAATATCAGAGATTTTATTACGTGTAGAACAGAAGGGGTGGTATATATGTTGGAATGTACCTGCTCACTACAGTACATCGGTAGAACAAAGAGACCTCTATGGAAAAGAATAAACGAACATGTGCAAAATATCAAGGCAGGCTTTCCAAAGCATAATGTTTCTAGACATTTTGATTTGTGCCACAAGAGAAATCATGGAGACCTAAAATTCTGGGCTATTCAGAAATTCAAACCACACTGGAGGGGCAGCCACAAGGTAAGGGAAATTAGTAAAAGTGAATCCCGGTGGATTTATGAAATCTGCACTTTGGCGCCGAATGGTTTGAATATAGATTTCGATCTAAATTGTTTTATTTCAGATTATTAATTATTTGTGTCAATCAAACACATATATGGAAAATATCCCTTTTGGATCCTTGGATGGATATCCATTACCACATCACATTAGAGTAATAGGGTATGGATAGGTCCCTCTTACTACAGGCTAGATTTACAGTTATGAGATAATGAGTAGAGTCACATGGGATCTGATGCTATACACATTTTATCGGTATTTATGGTTTTAATAATACATTTTTAAACTTTTTAACTGACATTATACACTACAACTTCCAATCTGCGGATACGGATCACCATGTTATGACATGGAGGGGAGTGAGTTAACCCAAATGTTGTAATTGTTAATGTTTTTAATGTCATTTATTGTTGTATATGCATATGATGCCAGCAGTTCCCTTTTGCATCACATGAGGGCCTGGTGTTGTATTTTCTAAAATCCATTTGTTTTAAATCAGTTTTACCATAAGGTTTTTAAAGTTGTTTGTATATGTCGCAAACCTGTATTAATGAGGTGCGGCTTTATACATGTATTTGTACTGATCATGTACTATTAAAAGTTTGTTAATTTGAATGATGAGATATCAGCGCTGACAGCAATGATGTGTTGTAAATTCAGACCATCACCATGGCAATTAGCAAAGCGATCTGCTGTCCTCTACATAAGGGCACGCTGTAGGATCACATGCTACCCATGAGTAAGTCACGTGTCAGTGATGCAACGCGTAGGGGGAGGAGCCTAAGTGACGCTTGCAGCAGCAGTCTGAGTGAGGAGCACACTGAAAACTGAGCTGATCAATGCTGATTATCTTTGGAGGTTATGTGAGTACGGGCTGCAGCTGTGAAAGGTTGAGCCTGTGTTAAGCATATTGCGCAATGATCTGTTTCCTTTCTTCTATTCACATGTATATGGAAACACCTTGAAAACCGGAGTGTTTATAAGAAGGAGAAGGCCGTTCACAGGAATAATTTTGCATAAACTATAGTGTTTATGGTTCTTTTTATGAAGATTTGTATTGTTCAGTGAAACATTTGCATATGGACCTGGGGATTTTTGCATATTAAGGGTCAAGAAGTTACTCCACATTACTATCTATGCTACTTGTGGATAGGGGAATTTTGATTTTTTGTGGTAGTAAGGCATATCACTATTTTATTCAGCACGGAGGATCTGAATATCTTTGTGTGCACATATTAGGTGGTTGGTGATTAGCGCATCATTTATTTGTATATTCACTTTTGCACGGACACAGGAATCCTTTGTTTGATTGCAGCTTTCACTATTTGGTTATCAATTTATTTGTTTTTTTCACTATTTATTTCATTAGCGCTTTAGTACACAATATTTTCAATGATAGAACACTATTCTTTCCACTGACACCAATAATAGGGACTATTCCTTCCACTGACACCAACAACGGGGTACTACTCCTCCCTCTGACACCAATGCTGGCTCACTATTATTTCCACTGACACCAATTATATGGACTATTCCTCCCCCTGACACCAATGCTAAATTACTATTCTTTTCACTGACACCAGTGATGGGTTTAATCCTCCTACTGACACCAATGTAGGCTCACTATGCTTTCCACTGACACCAATAATAGGGACTATGCCTTCCACAGACACCAACGCTGGCTCGCTATTCTTTCCACTGACACCAATGATGGGTCACTATTGATCCCACTGAACCCAATGCTGGCTCACTTTTCTTTCCACTAAAACCAATAATACGAACTATTCCTTCCACTGACACCAATTATGGGTCACTATTTCTCCCACTGACACCAATGCTGGTTAACTATTCTTTCCACCGACATCAACAATAGGATATTACTGCAATCATGGGTCACTCTTCCTTCCATTGACACCAATGATGGGTCACTATTCCTTTCACTTGCACCAATTCTTGCTCACTATTCATTCCACCTGACATCAACAATAGGATATTACTCCTCCCACTGTCCCACTGACACCAGTGATGGGTCACTATTCCATCCACTGACACCAATGATGGGTCACTATTGATCCCACTGACACCGATAATAGGGACTATTCCTTCCACTGACACCAATGATAGGATATTACTCCTCCAACTGACACCAATAATGGGTCACTATTCCTTTCACTTGCACCAATTCTTGCTCACTATTCATTCCACTGACATCAACAGGATATTACTCCTCCCACTGTCCCACTGACACCAGTGATGGGTCACTATTCCATCCACTGACACCAATGATGGGTCACTATTGATCCCACTGACACCGATAATAGGGACTATTCCTTCCACTGACACCAACGATAGGATATTACTCCTCCAACTGACACCAATAATGGGTCACTATTCCTTTCACTTGCACCAATTCTTGCTCACTATTCATTCCACTGACATCAACAGGATATTACTCCTCCCACTGTCCCACTGACACCAGTGATGGGTCACTATTCCATCCACTGACACCAATGATGGGTCACTATTGATCCCACTGACACCGATAATAGGGACTATTCCTTCCACTGACACCAACGATAGGATATTACTCCTCCAACTGACACCAATCCTTCCATTGGCAGCAATGGTGGCTCACTATTCTGTCCACTGACACCATTGATGGGTCACCATTCCTTTCACTTACATCAATGCTTGCTCACTATTCTTTCCACTGACACCAACAATAGGATATTACTCCTCCAACTGCCACCAATGATGGGTCACTATTCCTTCCACTGATTCCAATAAGGGGAACTATACTTCCCACTGACACCAATGATGGCTCACTATTCTTTCCACGGACACCAATAATAGGGACTATTGCTTCCACTGACACCAATGCTGGCTCACTATTCTTTCCACTGACACCAACAATAGAATATTACTCCTCCCACTGAATCCAATGATGGGCCACTATTCTTTCCACTGACACCAATAATAGGGACTATTCCTTCCACTTACACCATTAATGGGTCACTATTCCTTCCATTGACACCAATGATGGGTCACTATTGATCCCAATGACACCAATGCTGGCTCACTTTTCTTCCCAATGAAACCAATAATAGTTACTATTCTTTCCACTGACACCAACAATGGGTGACTATTCCTCCCACTGACACCAATTCTGGCTCACTATTCTTTCCACCGATACCAACAATAGTATATTACTGCAATGATGGGTCACTTTTCCTTCCATTGACAACAATGATGGGTCACTATTCTTTCCATTGACAGCAATGTTAGCTCACTATTCTTTCCACTGACACCAATGATGGGTCACCATTCATTTCACTTACACCAATGATTGCTCACTATTCTTTCCACTGACACTAACAGTAGGATATTACGCCTCCCACTGACACCAATGATGGGTCACTATTCCTTCTATTGACAGCAATGATAGCTCACTATTCATTCCACTGACACCAATAATAGGGACTATTCCTTCCACTGACACAAACGATAGGATATTTGTAAGAAAATAAATGGCTGCACATCCAGGAATTCCGATTGCCTTTTATTGTTCAAAGTGATAACACCAAAGACACCAACACGAGGTCACGTAGACGCGTTTCACACAAACATCTTGTGCTTAATCATTACAACTGACACAAACAATAGGACATTACTCCTCCCACTGACACCAATGCTGTCTCACTAATCTTTCCACTGACACCAACAATAGAATATTACTCCTCCCACTGACTCAAATGATGGGTCACTATTCTTGCCACTGACATCAATAATAGGGACAATTCCTTCGACTGACGGCAGTGTTGGCTCACTATTCTTTCCACTGATGGGTCACCATTCCTTTTACTTACACCGGTGCTTGCTCACTATTCTTTCCACTGACACCAACAATAGGATATTACTCCTCCCACTGACACCAATGATGGGTCACTATTCCTTCCATTCACGTTGGCTCACTATTATTTTCACAAACACTATTGATCTGTCCTCATTCCTTTCCCTTACACCAGTGCTTGCTCACTTTTCTTTCCACTGACACTAACAATAGAATGTTACTTCTCCAACTGACACCAATGATGGATCACTATTCCTTCCAATGACGGGTCACTATTCTTCCAACTGACACCAATGATGGCTCACTATTCATTCCACTGACACCAATAATAGGGACTATTGCTTCCACTGACACCAACAATGGGGTACTGCTCCACTCACTGACATGAATTCTGGCTCACTATTTCTTCCACTTACACCAATGATTTGTCACTATTCTTCCCACTGATACCAATGCTGGCTCACTATTCTTTCCACTGACACCAATAGGATATTACTCCTCCCACTGACACCAATGATGGGTCACTATTCCTCCCACTGACTCATATGATGGGTCACTATTCTTGCCACTGTCACCGATAATAGGGACTATTCCTTCCACTGACAGCAATGTTGGCTCACTATTCTTTCCACTGACACCATTGATGGGTCACCATTCCTTTCACGTACACCAATGCTTGCTCACTATTCTTTCCACTGACACCAACAATAGGATATTACTCCTTCCACTGACACCAATGATGGGTCACTATTGATCCCACTGACACAAATGCTGGCTCACTTTTCTTTCCACTGACACCAATAATAGTGACTATTCCTTCCACTAACACCAACAAAAGTGTACTACTCCTCCCTCTGACACCAATGCTGGCTCACTATTCTTTCCACTGACACCAGTGATGGGTTTAATCCTCCTACTGACACCAATGTATGCTCACTATACTTTCCACTGACACCATTAATAGGGACTATTCCTCCCACTGACGCCAATGCTGGCTCACTATTCTTTCCACCGACACCAATAATATGGACTATTACTCCCACTGACACCAATGCTGGCTTACTATTCTTTCCACTGACACCAGTGATGGGTTTAATCCTCCTACTGACACCAATGTAGGCTCACTATACTTTCCACTGACACCATTAATAGGGACTATTCCTCCCACTGACGCCAATGCTGGGTCACTATTCTTTCCATTGACACCAACAATAGGATATTACTGCAATGATGGGTCACTATTGATCTATTGATCCCATTGACACAAATGCTGGCTCACTATTTTTTTCCACTGACACCAACAATAGGATATTACTTCTCCCACTGACACCAATAATGGGTCTCTATTGATCCCACTATCACCAATGTTGGCTCACTATTCTTTCCACTGACTTAATTGATGGGTCACCATTCCTTTCACTTACTCCAATGATGGGTTAGTATCTTTCCACTGAAACCAACAATTCCTTCCATTGACACCAATGTTGGTTCACAATTCCTCCCATCGACACCAATGATTGGTCACTATTCCTTCCAGTGACACGAATGATGGGTCACCATTCATTTCACTAATGCCAATACTGGCTCAATATTTTTTCCACTGACACCAACAATTGAATATTGAAACAATAAATATCGTGATGGTGACTGCGCTGTGGTGACTAAATACTGTAAATAAATTAGAATTATCAAAGGAATGGGAGTGTGATGGGGAAGGGAAGGGAAAAATGAGGGGATGGGTGAATCATAGGCTACAATGTAGCTAAATAGCAATGTTGTGCAAATGGACTTACAAGTGTAATGTGTAAAAAACTAATAAACAAATGAAGACATATAGGTGATGGGTTGTGCCTCTTAGGCCTCTGATGAAGTCATGTGACATGACGACACGCGTCAGGACATAGCACAGACACACTGCCAGCAGAACCGAGAGGAGACGAGCTCGCCGCTCGTAAGGATACCAGACCCGTTATCCCACTTTTAAATGTGAGTTTTATTTGCGTATGAATAAATACCCCTAGGGGTTTACAGACCCACACTATATTTCCCTTCTTTTTTATTGCTACAACTTTGTGATTGCTGCTGCGGACATCTGAGGATCGCATCTGAGGATCGCACTGCACTGCACTGTTTGCATTAAGACGCCAATCCAGTGTTCCATTGGTACGAGCGCGGTGCTCGTTTGGATTGAGGTCCACGCTCACTATCATTCAAGTGAGTGTGTGAATATTTATTCTTCAGTGATTCACTTTGCCGCACCCACAAAGTTGTGCTATTGATGTCCCTCTGCTTTATATCTTTTCATATACATTCCAATGAGCTATAAAGAAACTGTGAAATAAAGACTGCACTACAAGGACGCTCCATCATCCCTCATCATTAAGATCCATCATATACTGCTCCCCCTCTTAGGAGGGAGGTAAGCGTTTTGTGACTTACTGATCACTGGGTGGACATTACAGGAAAACTTCCAAGCACACCCTTGGTGATGGGACTATATTTTTTCTATTTTTCTATATATGACTTTATGCATATTCATCATACCTATTTGGGAGTTTGTTTTGAGGTTCTTTTGACATTTTTGATTCTCATTGGTTTAAGTTTGCAGATGCACTTTGTGTGTTCTATTTTTATTGGTTGTTTATTATCAGCATACCCCAGGAATTTTTTTCCCCCAATCTCCATCATGTTTGCAATATTGGAGTGTTGAGAATTTGTTTATATGTCTTCATTTGTTTATTAGTTTTTTACACATTACACTTGTAAGTCCATTTGTGTCACTGTGCACATTGCACAACATTGCTATTTAGCTACATTGTAGCCTATGATTCACCCATCCCCTCATTTTTCCCTTCCCTTCCCCATCACACTCCCATTCCTTTGATAATTCTAATTTATTTACAGTATTTAGTCACCACAGCGCAGTCACCATCACGATATTTATTGTTTCACTGTTGACTTGGACCAGACTTCCCGGTGATTGCTGCAGTACTCTATTCCCTTCCCATTTCCTTGCACCACCCTACACTTATTTTCACTACTCAGCTAGCGCGAGGGTTCTCTTGTTTTTACATTCAACAATTGAATATTACTGCTCCCATGGACACCAATGATGGGTCACTATTTTTTCCACTGACACCAATTATGGGTCACTATTGATCCCACTGACACCAATGCTAGCTCACTATTGATCTTTTATTGAAAGGAATCAAGCAACCAATTTTATACAAAAGTAAAAAACAAAACCATATTACAAAACTTCAACAGAAATCAAAGAAATACACGTCCATATTCAGAATATATACATAATCCAAAACATTTTTAGAAAACTATCTACATAAAGCAGCAGAGAGGGCCTAAGAGGCACAACCCATCACCTATGTACGCAGCCATTTATCAAAAATTTATAAAAAAAATAATAATAATCTAGGGTGATAAGAGACAGACAGCCAAACCCCGGGAAAGAGACTCCTGGCAGTCAGGGATGCTTGAAACCCCTCCACGCCTTCAACCAAGCTCCCTAACCCCGCTTGTCTCTCTCAAGCTCCTGAATCTTTCCCACCTCATGCAAAATGTCATACATTACCACTTCAACAGGAAGGATTTTATGCCGAATGGTGACCTGACAGCGTGCGTTCCAGGTGAAATAACGCACTACTAGGCTAACTAAAAAAAGTGTATCTAAACAAAAAACTCCACCAGTATTGAATGCTCCATACACCCACTCAGCATAACCCAGCCTGGGGAGGAAAGGAACACCGAGGGCCCACCCCACCTGTTTGTACACCTATGTTAAAAGGGCAATGAAGCAGAAAATGGTCCATAGTCTCCTCCTCATCTGCACACTCCTCCTGAGGACAGCTACGATCCATCCTACTGCGGAATTTCAAATTGCCCCAAACATAGAGCCTCCCAGGGAAGCATAACCAGGCCAGATCCCTAAATTTAGGGGGTACTCTATCCAAATTAATCAGTCTTAACCCTGCCCTCAAAACTGGGCCTGGGCAATCCCTTAAGGCCAGTGGGTCATGAAAGACTTTGCTCAAGACTCGACTCATAAGGACTTTCCTTGTAACCAATCGGAGAACTTCAGCCGACAATCGCCACTGCCGCAGTAACTTCAGGCACGGAGCGACATAGGCTGGTAGCTGACCACGATGACCCCTGAGATTCTTCACTTGGCCGCCGCCTTCCAAAAGTCGTAGAAAAGGCTTAAACCAAGATCTAAATATGCCTACCCATCCAGGAGGTTCCACTGCAAGCATATTACCAATGTTAAATTTGAGAAATAGCAGTGAAAAGAAAAGAACTGGGTTGATCATACCTAAGCCACCCTCCCTCCTGTCCTGGATAGATAGGTGACATTCCTCTTGATGGGGTTCAGTCTGTTTCCCCACAACATCTGGAAGAACACACTACTGACCCTAGCATAGAAAGACACTGGCAAGATGCAGACAAAGCTGACATACAAGAAGATCGGAATCAGGTAAGTCTTAATCAGATCAACCCTTTCCCTCATAGATAACTTCCATCTCTTCCAGCTGACCACCTTAGTATTGGCAATTTCCAGTCTGCCTTCCCAGTTTTTGAGCCCATAATCGCCGGGTCCAAATTCAATGCCTAGAATCTTAATTCTTTCCTGGGGCACTGGAAAGGTGTCCGGAGATCAAACCCCTCACCTTCCTTTCCCATCCAGAAAACTTCACTCTTTTCCTGATTGGTCTTGGAGCCTGATGCTTCAGAATACCGTGATGTCAGAGAGACCACCTCCTCCACTTCATCCGTCCCAGTGACAATCACTAACACATTGTCCGCATAGGCAACAAACCTCATTGGCGGCTCACCTGCAAGCCCCACTGGTACCCCACACAACATGCCGCTCTCTAGCCTCCTAATATAGACACCAATGCTGGCTCACTATTCTTTCCATTGACACCAATAATAGGGAATATTCCTTCCACTGACACCAATGATAGTATATTACTCCTGCCACTGACACCAATGATGGGTCACTATCCCTTTTACCGACACCTACAATAGGATATTACTCCTTCCACTGACACCAATGATGGGTCACTATTCCTTCCACTGACACCAATGATGGGTCACTATTGATCCCACTGACACCAATTCTGGCTCACTATTCTCTCCACTAGGGATGAACCGAACACCCCCCGGTTCGCACCAGAACCTGCGAACGGACCGAAAGTTTGCGCGAACGTTAGAACCCTATTAAATACAATGGACGCGAACGTTCGAAATCTAAAGTGCTAATTATAACGGCTAATATGCATGTTATTGTCCTAAAAAGGACGCAGGTTCTGCCCCAGGGGACATGTATCAATGCAAAAAGAAGTTTTAAAAACGGCCGTTTTTTCGGGAGCAGTAATTTTAATGATGCATAAAGTGAAAAAAAAAGTGAAATATTCCTTTAAATATCGTATCTGGGGAGTGTCTAAAGTATGCCTGTAAAGTGGCATGTGTTTCCCGTGTTTAGAACTGTCCCTGCACAAAATTACATTTCTAAAGGAAAAAAAGACATTTAAAACTGCTTGCGGCTTTAATGTCATGTCTTGTCCTAGCAATATGGATGAAAATCTTTGAGAAAAATGGCATGGCTACCCCATCACCCTCCCCCCCCCCCACCCCAGCCGATTACCAGCCCCTTTGGGTCTTGTATAGATATTAAGGGGAACCCCGCACCCAAAATAAAAAAAGGCCCTATATACTCTGAACAGCAGTATACAGGCGGTGCAAACAAGACAGGGGACTGTAGGTTTGTTCTTAAGTAGAATCTGTTTGTAATTTTGAACAGGTACATTGTTTAAGTGTAGCTCCAGCCCAAAAAAAATTTTTTTAAGCTTTTTGGAAAACATAGGGAAGGGTTATCACCCCTGTAACATTTGTTTTGCTGTCTGTGCACCTGTTCAGAAGATTTCACCACACTTTCCATCCCAATGACAAATGTTTTTGGAAAAGTGGGTTTTTTATTGAAACAAGGATTGGTGATAAAGCATCAGTAGAGAGGAAACACCTTTTTCCCATATTAACTCTTACAGGAGAGAATTTGCCTTCCTAGGGGTAGATTTCCTCTCACTTCCTGTTGTCTCCTTCCGTTTGCAAGTAGGAGTCGTTTGTAAGTCAACGGACAACGGTCAATTTGAATGGCCAGTGTGATAAGGGCCTCCAGGGTATTTGGGACTCCGACACGTGCCAATTCGTCTTTCAGACCTTCTGATAACCCCAAGCGGAACTGGTGTCGCAGGGCTGCGTCATTCCACTGTGTCTGCACTCCAGCGTCTAAAGTCTGTAACATAATCTTCGGCCGTTCTGCGGCCTTGCTGGAGTGCATGAAGGGCAGCCTCTGCTGTGGTGGTTCGTTGCGGGTCGTCGTATAATTCGGCCATCGCGCCGAAGAAGGCGGTCATGGACTGTAACAATACATCGTTCTTTTCCAACATCCGATGAGCCCAGGACTGGGGCTCACCCTGAAGCAGTGATATGATGAATCCTACTTTGGTGGTTTCAAGGGAGAAAGTTCGAGGTTGCAGGGCGAAGTACAGTTCACATGCATTGCGGAAGGATCGAAATTTTCCCCGGTCACCTGAAAATCTCTCTGGTGCTGGAACTCTGGGTTCAGGGGGCAGCATCACCACTGAGGTTGCTGCAGTGGTAGTCCTTGAGGCAGAAGGCTCAGCAGTGCTTGCTGGTGTAGCTAGAGTCTGTACACGTTGTTCCAGTTGCGTATAACCCTCCTGTAGAGATTTGACTGCTTGGGTAAGGGCTGCAAGGTGCTGGCAGATGTCATCCATGCCAATCACTGAAATCAGTCTGCACTATTAACCCTTAGGTGGCAGATCCATGACACCCACTAACTCCTGCAGATGCCTGTATTAGAGAACAGCAAAAAAGTGTATATACAGGTGTATACTGTGCTGGGGCACACAACACCCACTACTCCTGCCGATGCCTGAGAAAAGAACACACTGTCCCTGCCTATCTAGCTTAGAGAACAGCAATAAAGGGTAGATACAGGTGTATACTGTGCTGGAGGCACACAACACCCATTAACTCCTGCAGATGCCTGAGAAAAGAACACACTGTAGAACACACTGTCCCTGCCTATCAAGCTCTTTCCCTGCACACCAGAACACACTACACAAGGCCGCCGCACTGGCGTCCTTTTATAGTGTGGGGCGTGTACTAAACCCCCCTGAGCTATAATTGGCCACAGGCATCCTGCCTGTGGCCAATTATGGCTCTCCTCACTGCCGGCGCTGTGATTGGCCAAGCATGCGGGGTCACAGTGCATGCTTGGCCAATCATAGCGCCGGCAATGCTGTGCGATGGCGCAGTGCATTGTGGGGCTTTCGCGTCACACGAATTTGGCGCGAACGGCCCACAAAGTTCTGGTTTCGCCGAACAGGCGATGTTCGAGTCGAACATGCGTTCGACTCGAACACCGAGCTCATCCCTACTCTCCACTGACACCAACAATATAATATTACTCCTCCAACGGACTCAAATGATGGGTCAGTATTGATCCCACTGACACAAATGCTGGCTCACTTTTTCCACTGAAACCAATAATAGGAACTATTCCTTCCACTCACAACAACGATGGGTCACTATTCCTCCCACTGAGACCATTCCTTTCACTTACACCAATGCTGGCTCACTATACTTTCCACTGACACGAATGATGGGTCACTTTTCCATCATTGAACGTGGCTACTCGCATAGACAGATAAAAGAGGCCAAAAAGAGAGCGGCGATCAGAGACCGCTCAGATCTCTTACTCAAAAAGCCATTGGTTAATGAGCTCCCACCAAATTCCAATGACCCGATACGGATTATTACCTCCTTTGGATCACAATGGAACTCTGTTCGCACCATTCTAGAGAAACACTGGGGCATCCTGACCAACACGTCTGATTTGGCCCGGATTGTCAGTGGTTCGCCCATGCTCGTGGCGCGACGCGCCAGGAGCCTGGGTGACATGCTGATTCAATCCGAGTTTGTCAGGGAGCCTGAAACTATATGGCTCTCTGAATATCCACGTACTACGGGGCATGTTTCCGTGCAATAAATGCCAGATATGTCCGTATGTCCATAAGACATCTACTTTCAGTGATGCTCGGGGAAATTGGACTTTTGAAAATAGGAAATTTGATAAATTGCTCCACCTCCTGTGTTGTCTATATGATAACTTGCCCATGCCCCAAGATATACGTAGGCAAGACAAAAAGATCCCTCAAGATACGGATCGGAGAGCACCTGAGAGAAATAAATGATAAAGAGAAGATCCCTGAAAAACCATTAGCAAAACACTTTGCACAGTGCCATGGTCGATGTTCCAAGGGCCTCACAGTTAAGGGGATCTATGTCCTAAAACTACCCACTAGAAGGGGGATTTTGATCGCATCCTCTTACAAAAAGAGAAATGGTGGGTGTACCGTCTGAAATCCCTTGTATCGATTGGTTTGAATACTGAGCTAAACTTACAGGTCTTCTTGGAGACTTAAAAATCCATCAATATGGGGGGCGTGGTCTGGACATGGCCGAGTAGAGTCGCACACTTGTGGAGCTCCTGGTCCTGCCCAGCCTTTACCAGCTTATACAACAGTGATATCCACCAGTATTCCCCGGTATGTACTCCGCTGGGAAGCGGAGAGGAAAGACTAAAAGAAAAACCCCTCCTAAAGCACATCCGAGCGGCGAGATACTCAAATTCCTACGGAACAACTGCGGAGCCTCCCCGGACACCAAGATGGCGGACACCACGAGGCAAGGCCCTCTCAACACACAGCGACCGCAGGACTCTCCTCTCCCCCTGTCACCCTCCTTAGCCCCAGACATGGACTTTAACACCCCGGCGGTCTTCTCCTCGGGGTCACAGGAGCTACAACACCCGCATCTGGCCCCGCTTACCTTGAGAGCCGATGCCGAACTGCGGGCATTACTCCAGGCCTTACCCACGAGAGCGGATTTTGAGGCGCTGGCTAGCAGGCTGGAAGCAGCTCACATAGAGGAGATTACGATGGTGAGAGAGGAGGTGAAGACACTGTCAGAGCGGATGGGAGCGGGAGAAACCTCAGTGGTTGCCCTGGAAAGATGTATGACCGCGGTGGAGGCTCTACAATCATCCCAGGCAGCTACGGCCCTCACACAACAACTCCAGTTAGAGGAAATGGGGACCGCAGCAGGAGGAAAAACCTGCGAGTAAGAGGCATGCCAGAGGCCACGGAAGCAGAAGACCTGGCAGCTTCTACGTTGGCCATATTCCGGGACTTAATGGGGGGGGATTTCCCAGCCAACCTGTCCTTTGACAGGATCCACAGAGCACTAGGTCCCCGCTCGATGGACCCGGACAGGCCACGGGACATTATATGCCGCATTCATCAATATGCGCACAAGGAGCTGGTGCTGCGAAAGGCTTGGGAGAAGGGGGACGTGGACTTTGATGGCGCTCCCCTTCGGATCCTGCCTGATCTCTCCAGGGCAACTCTGCAGCGACGAGCCATGTTAAAACCTGTGCTGGAGGTGGCCCGACAATCCGGAATTACATACAGGTGGGGATTCCCCATATTGGTGACCTTTAAAAAGGCGCAGCAGTTCTTCACCCTGCGCACCTCCTCTGATTTACCTGACCTCTTTGCCTTCCTGGAAGCGGATCCCTTTGACGTGCCGGACTGGCTTCAGTTACTACAGCGCCCGGCCCCCTGCTCTGGATTCCCGGGACGACGGAGAGGCCGATCCCCCAGGCCGCAGAGGGATCGCTGCAGATCAAGATATACTTCCGCGGAGGTGTCAAGGGAAGCCTGACGTCGGCAGGCGATGAGGTGAGCCGCCGGATACCACTCCCTTAGCCCTGCTCCTCCAGTTCTCATTTTTGTTTTCTCTCTCCCCTCTCCTTTGATTTTTTTTTCTTCACTGATGTCTCCCCCCCCCCCCCCGCCTCCGGATTGTTTTTTTTTCCATCCCCCCCTGTCTGAACTAGCTCCCGAGGCAGACCCATCACCCGCCTCCACTCTCTTTGAACCTGCTCCACCGGATGTCAATTTATTTTTTCTCTCCTCTGGCTTCTCTCCCTCTTGGCTCGCTTATTTTTTTTTCTCTTCTGTTGTCCCCCCCCCCCCCCGGATTGCTTCTCTCCAACCCTCCTGGGTCCAAACTGGCTCCTGATGCGGACTCACCGCCGCACTCGTTGTGCGGCTGCGGTAGATGTCTGTGCCCCGGCGCATTCCCCCTCGCATCTCCGGATTGGGGTGCTGAGCTCCCGGGGCTGGGGGTGAGGGGGTGGTGTGGAGGTGGAGGCTTGAACCATGATCTACGGTTGCAGTTGTCCCCGCTGAACTGGGTAAGAGACGGTATGGGGATGTGTTTTTTTTCTTTTTCTTTTTAGTGTTTGTTGTTTTTTTTCTCTCTCCTTACTGCTGAGTGCCTGGCTGCCCCCTTTTGCTTTTTCTCTATCCTCCCCCTTCACCCCACCCCCCGCTCACCATGAGTCGGTCGGCGGTCTGCCCCACCCCCACATGAGACTCCATGGTGCTTAATCGCACGCCACCAGCTGACAGGACACTTAAAGAGGCTGGTAACGAGACTCAGATGCTTAGATCGGATTTCTCATGTGTTGTGATCTTAATTGTGTGGTGGGTTGATTGCCATGTCTGTATGCCTCTTCATTCATTGTATGCTCTACAAGTAGGTCTGCTGGTTGACAGTATATCACACGGGGGATTCTGGGGATGAGTCCTCCGTGCCATGGGGATGGGTGGGGGCGGGACTCCTGCGGTCACCCGTGGGAGGAGGAGAGCGGCGGAGGGGGAACACCCGGGGTCTGACCCATGTGGTCGGATGTCCACGACCCACAGGGGGGCTCAGGTAGGGGGTTGGGTGTAGTGGGGTTCAGATGGAACGGGAGAGTGATTCCGACTCCCCGGAGGTCAGATGTTCTGCCTTTTTAGATGATGGGAGGTCCATCACGTCACGGATGAGGTAACTGAATCACGGACGTGATCTTTGCCTGGGATTGGGCGGTTTGAGTGGAGTCGGCGCCGCTCTCCCACCTATCTCTTGGGATGCGGAGGGGGAGACACCCCATATAGTCACCCCCTGGATAGGAGGGAACGGGATCAGGAGGGGGAGGCTTATTTAGACGGGGAGATGGTTCCATGTAGTGGCTCCCTCTGACTGAAAGGCTACATGTAGGATAGAAAGTGAGATTTACCATGTTTAAGCCGGTTTACTGTTATAAATCCACTTTTGGTAGGATGTATGTTTTCTTTGTTTTAAACATTACTGTTATTCTTTCCCAAGGTTTTTTTTTATGGGGATACAAGGTTAATTTTGGTTACCAGGCTGGGGGGGCCGGGCTGGGCTGGGGTAGCTTCCCTCGGTCCTTTCTATCCTCCTCCCCAATAGGCCGAAGTACCACCTCTGGTGTGAATCGGGGCGTGCTTCTTTGCGAACAAGTTTCGTTCACTTCTCTTAGTCTATATATTGTAGGTTTGCTGATACATACCTATATATATCAAACAATGTGGGGGGGGGGTCCGACTTAATGGTAGAGACACCCAAAGAAAATGCACCTCATCCCATGAAATATGTATACATAGTAGCAAAGGGGAAGAAAGGGATTTTTTTTCCTCCATTTTTTTGACCATCTAGCTGTGTGTACATTGTCCTTTACTAGCAACCACCTGTATGTGGCTGTATATGTGTACTTTTTTAAAATGAATTTCATTAAAATATTGAATACTTTTTATCTCTAGTGTTATTGAATCTCTCACTACTACAGATAGCACCGTGAAAATCCCTTTCTTCCCCTTTGCTACTAATATATTTTTTTTTTTGTCTTTCTTTTTCCTTTCTCCTTTCATTCTTCTTTCTTTTTCTCCTTTCTCTGTTTTCTCCCTTATTTTATTTTTTATTTTTTATTTTTCTCTTTTCCTCTTTCTCTCTCTCTGTTTACAACACCCTCTTCCCCTCATTTTATTCTTCCCCTTCCCCATTCCCTTTGTATTGGTCCTATCCTTTTGACCCAGGGATGATGGACACCCTTCATATTTTTTCACTAAACGCAAAAGGGCTAAATGTGCCTGAAAAGCGCCGTATGCTCCTGAATGATCTCAAAAGAGCTAGAGCTGACGTAGCGTTAATCCAGGAAATGCACTTCAAAACCGGGGGCCTCCATGCCTTAGAAACCGATTCTTCCCATCTGTGTACCATGCCACTAACAAGACAGCAAAAAACCAAGGGAGTGTCCATACTCATATCTGGAACAGTGCCCTGGACATGCAGCGATACCTTGGTGGATGCCTAGGGTCATTATATGTTCATAAAGGGAATGATAGGGGACATAAGGGTGACTTTGGCCACTTTTTATGCGCCCAATGACCGACAGGACACCTTCCTACACGACACACTAGACCTCCTGATGGAATTCAAAGCGGGACAGTTGATCGTGGGAGGCGACTTTAACATTCCTCTATCCCCCTTGGTCGACACCTCATCGGGTCGTTCCTCCGTACGCTCCGGAATACATAAACGCATTATCCGGGACTTGCACGACACCCAGCTGGTTGACGTATGTAGGCTCCACCATTCTGGGGAGAGGGATTACACCTTTTACTCGCATCCACATAAAGTGTACTCGAGGATTGACTACTTTTTTGTCCCACACAGCCAACTGGAGGCGGTACACGACCCGACGATCGGTAACATCACGTGGTCAGACCACGCGCCCATTACTATGCGCTACGATCTCTCAGCGACCTCGACATCCAGAACTAGGTTCTGGCGCCTGAACGAAAGTTTACTACAGACGCTGGAGGTCACAACTGAACTACAACACTACTTCAGGACTAACGACACAGACAACTGCGACCCGGGTATTCTGTGGGAGGCACATAAATCCGTAATCAGGGGGATACTAATCAAACATGGCGCACGCATTAAAAGAGAACGGGAAGAACTGTTACAGCTTCTGGATAAGATTTGCATGGTGGAATCTAAGCACAAGCGAACGCCGGTGCCCTCCTTGGAGGCTGAACTGCTTTCTCTTCGAAGACAAACGGTGGACTTACTCCACTATAGAGCTAAAGCGGCATTACAATTCTGCCGGATTCGCGTACGAATCGGGAAATAAATGTGGGAAACTACTCGCTAAAGCGGTCAGGAACCACAGACTCAGAACTTTCATAGTGCAGGAGTTTAGGAATTACTACTCTTCTCTCTATAACCTCTCTATAACCTCCCGCCTAGGACCCCTACTGACGTGACGATAGAAGAGTACATTGCCACCTCACGACTGCCTCAATTACCTACGACGTCCGGAACGGAATTAGACGACCCCATTACTGTGGAGGAACTGCAACGGGCGATGGGAGGGACGAAACCCGGCAAGGCGCCGGGTCCTGATGGGTTCACCTTGCAGTACTACCAATCTCTCCTCCCACTGCTGGGTCCACATATGGTGAGGATGTTCAACGGTCTTGGGGAGGGGGGCTCCTTCCCTAGGGATACCTTGCGAGTGCATATCTCCCTTATTCATAAGGAAGGTAAGGACCCAACAGCGTGTGGCAGCTACAGGCCCATTTCCCTATTAAACTCGGACCTAAAGCTTTTCACTAAGATCCTAGCCAACAGATTGACCCAACTTACGCCGAATATCATTCACTTAGACCAAGTGGGTTTCGTCCCTGCCCGAGAGGCTAGGGATAATACCACCAAGGTGCTCAACTTGATCCACATAGCGACCATGTCAAAGACACCCTGCGTCTTTCTCAGCACAGATTCTGAGAAGGCGTTCGACCATGTCAATTGGACCTTCATGTTTTCCGTCCTTAAACGGATTGGCTTGGGACCTAAAATGCTCCAATGGATATCCAGTATATATTCCATACCCTCGGCCCAGGTCAAAGCTAATGGAATTTTGTCTGAAACTTTCCCTATCACGAACGGGACCAGACAGGGGTGCCCGCTCTCACCCATACTTTTTGCATTGGCTTTAGAACCATTCCTGTGCACGGTGCGCGCACACCCCGACATTACAGGGGTCACTGTGAGTGATGCACAATTTAAAATCTCGGCGTATGCAGATGATTTATTGTTCTCCTTGACCAACCCGGTAGTGTCCCTACCGAACCTGCTTCGGGAGTTTGATAGATACGGAAACCTTTCCAATCTAAAAATTCATTTCGACAAATCGGCAGCAATGGGGATTAATATTCCTCCCACTAGATTGAGCTCACTGAAATCCCAGTTCAAATTTAAATGGTCGGACAGTTCTCTTAAGTACCTGGGAACTTTGATCCCGGGCGATTTGAAGCACACCTTCGACCTCAACTTTCCACCCTTATTGACCAAGGTCCGCCTGTTGTTACAGGAGTGGACCAGGGGCTTGCATTCCTGGTTTCGTTAACTTTATATGGGCTAACTCCAAACCCCGACTCCGTAGACGTCTTTTGACACTGCCGAAACATCTCAGAGGACTGGCCCTACCAGATTTACGTAATTATTACGGGGCGGTGCATCTTGGCAGAATCATAGACTGGAACCGCCACAGTAAGTCTAAACTCTGGGTCCAACTAGAACAAGCCCAAACAGTGGTGCCGCTGAAGGGCGCCACCTGGTGCTTTGACCGACTACCCCCCGCCCTGACTTCCCACCCGGTTATTGGCACCACCCTTCGGATAGGGGCGGCGAACTTACTATCAACCCACCTTTCCTCGGGTGAATCTCCCCTTTAACCAATATTGGGAAATCCAGTGTTCCCCCCCGGGCCTGGAATCGGCGGAGTACATGTCACTTACATCGACGGGGAGGGACCAGGCCTCACATTTCTTGGAGGACGCTCCGTGGCCCTCTGTTCAAGTTCTAACTAACTTAACTCCGCTCCCACACAACCTGACTTGCCCTTCCTGCAGAAATGGGAAACAGACCTACAACGTTCGTTCACTGACACCCAAAAACAGACGATAATTCGATTCTCCTTGAAAACATCGATATGCACAAAAATTCAAGAACTTCGCTTCAAGATCTTGACCAGGTGGTACTACACACCCCAGGTATTGCATAGATACTTCCCTAATTCCACAAACCAATGTTGGAGATGTCAGACTGAGGTGGGGACGCTTCTTCATATCTTCTGGTCCTGTCCCCGTTTGCAACACTTCTGGACAACAGTTAGGACTATCATTCAGAAATTTACCGACCATGCAATCAGTAACGACCCCGTCTTTTTGTCTTTTTCCTGCTTCATGCTACCTCAATACCGGCACGGAGCTACAAGAAGTCAATCATTCGGCACTTGCTGAACGCAGCCAAATCCTGCATCCCCCTCAGATGGAAGAAAATTTCACCCCCGTCAGTGGGGCTGTGGTTGCGCAGGGTGGAGGACATCAAAAAGCTGGAGGATTTAGTCCTCACTGCTCAAAACAAACAAGAAAAGCACTCTGAGGCGTGGAGGCTCTGGAACATCTTCATCTTTTCTGATGAAGGATCAGCCCTACTTAACTCTTAACTCTTAATTCGACAAAGGGATACAGCCTTGATAGTTATTACGACTGGAGACGTGCTTATAACTCTGGGTCAACCCCCCCACGTTTCCCTATCCCTTTGAACCCCGCTCTCCAATCTCCCTTTTCTCTCCTTTCACTTTTCCTTTTTCCTTGTCTTTCTTCTAGTACTTCCAGTTGTTTTTTGTGGGGAGTTTTTCTCAGGGACCAAGTCCTTCCCCCCCCCTCTTTTTTTTTTTTTTGAGGGTCAATTCTTATAATTTCTGTTGTTCTCTTCCCCTTTTTTTCTCTCTCTCTCTCTCTCTCTCTCTCTCTCTCTCTCTCTTTCTTCCTTTTTTGATTAATGGGATACGAGAATTGGACAGGGCAATCGGAATCCTGATAGTTGCGACATGGAGATACCCCCTACCGGACGGTCATAAAGTAATGTGAAACATCTGGGGAGGATACTAAACAGATAGTCACGGGCTCTGCAATAATAGTACCCGTGTTGTGTTATCTACATCAAACGTCCGGCCCTGTCTGAGATAAATGGTTGTGAATCTGTACGTTACACTCTATTTGTATGGTAATGTTTTTATTCTATGTATGTCTATATAAAACAATAAAAATTCATATTTGAAAAAAAAATCCATTAATATGGTCTAAATATCACATAATGTCTAGCATTTCGGTAGCCAAACCAACAGGCCAAAGGTGTCAATTCTTTATTCTTTATTATTATTTATTATTTTTTCCTTGTTCTTCCCTTCTTTTGCTCCCCACTTTAGAGTACGGGGTAGACTAGATTACATTTTGATCTACCATGTAATTTAAAATGTCGTTCTCCTTCCCTTGTATGCGTATTGTATTTTGTCTTGTTAGTCATTGTTTTTGTTTTTTTTCCCCTTCCCTTTCATCCCCTGTAGCCATATAGTAAGAACAATTGATGGGCCTTATTCATTGCCAAGCCGATATAGTGACAGAGACCGCCTCATTTGAATGGTGACCTCTCTCACTGAGAATGCAAATGGCACGATAATAATGCGGAACCACGGAGAGTTGCTATATGGACTATCTGTTTCTTCCCAAACAGGACAAGGCCTTTCTTGAATTGCTTTGCTTCCCTATTGGTGCAAATCACCAGCTGATCAGCACATAAGAAAGTGCTGTGGCTGGCGATGTTGAACGTCTGAGATGAAGCTATGCCAGAGAGCACGGCGAAACGCGTTGACGTCACCACCCTGCACAGTCACGTGACGTTGTTCTGTGTGGAGTGAGCGGAACATGCAAAACGAGTGGAGGACGCTATGAGCCAATGCGGCTATTGAGCCAGAACTAGCACTTGTGTGACAGGGAGATAATCGGCCACTTGCCAAAGTCCCGCTGAAGGGACGGGCCGCTGGAAACTCTGCCTGGGCACTGTCCAAGCTAGACGTGCAGACCCGACTACCTTTTCATCCTCTCCCTGATACACCACCATGGATACTAATTTCAGCAAGCCGCGGACCCGGTAAAATGCTAGCATCATTGAGAAATCCAGCGGTAATGTATGATTTTCCATACCAATTTGCAATTGTTGCTAGCTGATTGAACAACTTAACACAGCTGCCATTCTCAGCCTATAGTGGGTCATGACTTGCTGATCTAGCCTAATAAAGGGCAACTCAATGACTGAATGTATCCTGATCAGTGAGCTTATGAGCTAAGTTTACCATCCAAGTTTACCATCTACTGATGAACTAAACACCACTCCATCATTTTGGTGGTTCACATGCGTGATCAAAACAAGCACCTTAAACTGGAATCCCAGTATCCTTCTTGGTCGTTTTGGATAATTGACTTACCGCTCACATAATCACGTTGCTCAATTTGGTTTTCTTCAGCAGTCAGCATCATTATCAGTGACTTATTATCTATGATTGCTCATATTGTTTCCATCAAATACTAATTTAAGCGAGTAAGATGCCTTGATTTCTCCTTCCCTCGCCCCTCCTTCCTCCCTCCACACCTGGTCCAGCCCCCAGTGAGTAGCACCAATTGACCAATATATATAAAATAGTCATTTATCGTTTAGTTAGATGTCTTCCCATTAAGGGTTTACTATTATAACCTTGATTGGAACAGGTTGCTCATAACTCGCGGCTGAACCAAAACGTCCGGACTAGTGTTGTGTTTCATGTATTGTCATTGTATGTCCTGTTTGTCATTTATGTCCATGGTTAAAGTGGTTGTAAACCCACTTTTTCAACTTGCACCTACAGGTAAGCCTAGATTAAGGCTTACCTGTAGGTGCAAGAAATATCTCCTAAACCTACACGGTTTAGGAGATATTTAGTTAAATGACAGGCGTAGACAACGGCGCATTCATGGGGTTAATCCCATTCACAAATTTGTCTACTTCCCAGCAATCGCTGGGCGTAGCCGAATGTGAAGGCTCCCGCGCGCATGCGCAGAGTGACGTCTCTGCCGCTCCGGCCAATCACAGTGCCTGAGCGGCGCTGTGATTGGCTGGAGCGGCGATACCCGGAAGTAACCTTCCGGCTATCGCTGCAGAGATGGCTGCGGCTGAAGAGGGAGACGAGGACGGCTTCGGGGGCCCCGATCTAAGGTAAGTGATGCATAATGAACTATTATGCTAGTCATATTAGCTCATTATGCCTTTCTCTTACAGGTCGTTTAAAAAAAAAAAAAATTTAAAAGGGTTTACAACCACTTTAATAATCTCCATTTATAACCACTGTATTAACCGGTTCCTTAAAACTGCAATTTTTAATATATCTAATCTTTTGATATTGGACTAAACTTGATGAACTTTAGAATATTCCAGCTTGATCATTATTTGTTGCTAAAAGTAACCCCTTCCAGCCGGCCTATACTATAGGCCACCCCCCCTTCTTCCCTCCCCCCCTTTTTGCCACTTTTTCTTCCAGTGACACCAATGATGGGTCACTATTCTTTCCACTGACACCAATAATAGAGACTATTCCTTCCACTGACAGCAATGTTCGCTCACTATTCTTTCCACTGACACCATTGATGGGTCACCATTCCTTTCACTTACACCAATGCTTGCTCACTATTCTTTCCACTAACACCAACAATAGGATATTACTCCTCACACTGACACCAATGAAGGGTCACTATTGATCTTTTATTGAAAAGAATAAAGCAACCAATTTTATACAAAAGTAAAAAACAAAACCATAGTACAAAACTTTAACAGAAAACAAAGGAATACACATCCATGTTCAGAATATATACAATATATACATAGTCCACTACCAAAACATTTTTAGAAAACTATTTACATAAAGCAGCAGAGAGGGCCTAAGAGGCACAACCCATCACCTATGTACGCAGCCATTTATCAAAAATTAATCAAAAATAATAATCTAGGGTGATGAGAGACAGACAGCCACACCCAGGAAAGAGACTCTTGGCAGTCAGGAAGGGTTGAAACCCCTCCACGCCTTCAACCAGTCCCCCTGACCCCGCTTGTCTCTCTCTAGCTCGCAAATCTTCCCCACCTCATGCATAATGTCATACACTACCACCTCAACAGGAAGGATTTTATGCCGAATGCTGACCTGACACTGCGTTCCAGGTGAAATAACGGACTGCTAGGCTAACTAAAAAAAGTGTATCCAAACAAAAAACTCCACCAGTTTTGAATGCTCCATACACCCACTGAGAATAACCCAGCCTGGAGAGGAAAGAAACACTGAGGGCCCGCCCCACCTGTTTTTACTCCATGTTAAAAGGGCAACGAAGCAGAAAATGGTCCATAGTCTCCCCCTCATCTGCACACTCCTCCCGAGGACAGCTACGATCCATCCCACTGCGGAATTTCAAATTGCCCCGAACATAGAGCCTCCCATGAAAGCACAACCAGGCCAGATCCCTAAATTTAGACATTCCTCTTGATGGGGTTCAGTCTGTTCCCCCACAGCATCTGGAAGAACACACTACTGACCCCATCATAGAGAGACACTGGTAAGATGCAGACAAAGCTGACATACAAGAAGATCGGAATCAGGTAAGTCTTAATCAGATCAACCCTTTACCTCATAGATAACTTCCATCTCTTCCAGCTGACCACCTTACTATTGGAAATTTCCAGTCTGCCTTCCCAGTTTTTGAGGCCATAATCGCCGGGTCAAAATTCAATGCCTAGTATCTTAATTCTTTCCTGGGGCACTGGAAAGGTGTACGGGAGATCAAACCCCTCACCTTCCTTTCCCATCCAGAAAACTTCACTCTCTTCCTGATTGATCTTGGAGCCTGATGCTTCAGAATACCGTGATGTCAGAGAGACCACCTCCTCTGCTTCATCCGCCCCAGTGACAATCACCGACACATCGTCCGCATAGGGAACAACCCTCAATGGCGGCTCACCTAGGAGCCCCACTGGTCCCCCACTACATGCCGCTCTCTAGTCTCCTGATGAAGGGGTCGATTGCAAACACATAGAGCAGGGGACTCAGGGGACAACCCTGGCGCACCCCGGAGCCAACCTCAAAGGACTGTTCAACCCAACCATTTACAAGAGGAAAGCCTTTTGCCCCCTTATACAAGACTTTTAACCAATCGTCAAAATCACCCGGCAGACCGTACTTACTAAGGAGCAACCACAGGTACTCATGGTTAACACGATTAAAAGCCTTTGCCTGATCCAATGTCAGCAAATACTTTCCCCAACCTGCAGCCCTGCATCTTCCCAAGGCCTCCCGGACAGCTAAAACCGCTGTGAAGGTGCACCTACCCTGGACCGAACAGTGCTGATGGCGAGAAAGCAAAGACTCTGCTACTGATGATAGGCGCCAGAAAAATATCTTTGCCAGTATCTTTCTGTCGACATTAAGAAGGCTGATGAGGCGCCAATTCTCAATCATCGAAGGATCTTTACATTTTGAAAGAAGAATCACAGCCAAGTGCCTCATGGAAGGGGAAAGCACCCCCTCAGCAAGGCAACTGTTAAAAACCTCTACCAAATGTGGGGCCAGAATAGACTTAAAGGCTTTGTAAAATTCAGCCGTCAAGCCATCCGGTCCAGGTGACTTTTTGATGGCAAGCTGTTCAATTACCCTCATCACCTCTTCAACTGTGATCTCCTCTGTCAAATTCACCAATGGAACATCTCCACTATTTAGACCTGGAGTAGAGTCCAAAAAGCTTTCCATCTTGTCACGGTCAAGCTCTTTCCTCCCAAGAAGGTCGGAATAAAAGGACCTCACGACCTCCAGAATCCCTGACCTGGACTTTGTCAAGGAACCTGTACTATCCTTAAGGCCAACAACCTTTTTAACAGCTACACCTTGTTTGCAGTTCTGGTAAGGGTCAGGCGAGTGGTACTTCCCATAGTCCCTCTCCAGAACCAAAGAGGCATGCTGGTCATATTGACACTTCCTGAGAAGGAGTTTCACTTCGGAGATTGACCCAGTATCTCCTCCTCTCGAGACAAGAATAGCCAGCTTCCTCGTAAACCTTGGTAGGTCATGTATTTATTAAACTGTTTTCTATTAGCTAGGCCCCTGAAGAATCCAGCAATCCTCTTTTTGGTCAGCTCCCACCAATCAGCCTTGCTGCAACAAAAGTCCAGGATGGTCACCTGTGCCTGAAAGAATTCCTCAAATGATTGTCTAACATGTTCTTCCTTGAGGAGAGTCTAATTCAATCTCCAGATGCCCTTACCCCTCTGAGGGGCGTCTGAAGCATTCAGGACCACAGATAGCATACAGTGATCAGAGAACTATACTGCCTGCACCACTGGGGGCGAGAAAGCAGAGGTCTCCTTAAAAAAAAAAAAAAACTATCTATCCTACTCTGACTACTACCTCGATGAAAGGTGAACCCAGTGTCATCCGGGAGGTGCTTAATGTGCACATCCCCAAGACCAGCATCCCTAACCATACTATTTCAAAAAACGCTATCATATCCCAGCCTGTCCTTCCTGTCCTTGGGCCTAGTTACTGTATTAAAGTCACCTCCAAAGACCCACTTTGTGTGCGGCCCATAAACATTAATTATGCGCAGGTCCTGCCCTCCCATAAGGACTTCTAAGACCATACATCTCCAGGTCTCCACCTTAATGACCCTCCGGACTGTTACCATGCCGGTTTTAAACACTGCCACACCGCTGTATGGCTCGGCCGCAAGAGACCAGTAAGATGGACCATACCTCCACTCTCTCTTGGCCATATGAATATCTGCCAAGGAGGTGAGCCTAGTCTCTTGCAAAAATAAAATTTCAGCATCTAATTGACTGAACAAAAAGAAGGCCATAGAATGAGCTTTTACTGACTTAATGCTGGCGACATTTATTGTCCCCACTTTTAACGGAGGGGGAACCGCCATTTGGGTTATTGGGTGGATTGCTTCTTAGCTCCCCTCTGCTGCTCATCACCAGAAGCCTCTCTTTCTTGAGGCCGCCTCAAACTCCATTTCCGAATCAGAACTTTGCTCCAAAGAAGCTCCAGATGAAGAAATATCCCACTTAGAAGGACCTATGACAGTTGGAGACAGGCACTGGAGCTTCCCGTCACCGTTCCGTCCTCAGTCTGCCTCTTCCGCCTCCCAATCTTCCTTCTCTCCTCCAGGTACTGCAGGTCAGCTTCAGAGATGCCCTCATCTCTTACCTTTTTCTTTGAAGTCTTTCCACAAGACTTCTTTACAGAAGAAGCAACCTTTTTAGTACTCGCTATTAGTCCTGGTGGGGGGGGGGCGCTCCTTTTAAGTCAGACTTGGGTAGACTCCTGGGAGGTAACTGACTCGGGGGGCTCAGACTTGGAAGGTTCTGACACAAGAGAAGAGGGAAGAGACAGAAACAGAAGTAATACTTAGACACAGGAGGGGTGCCCACAGGAACTGGGGAGGGATCCTGAACAGGACCAGGGGAGTCGATCACCACTGAGGAGGATGGTACACCAGGGGCCTCACCCTCCATCCTGTCCAGCCTGAACAAGTCATCTATTACCTCCTTCTCCATATTGTGCCAGGCTTAAGGAAACCTGCTGTAGGGGTGGCCAAGGTGCAGGCACAGGTTGCACCTGATCATCTCGGTGCAGTCCTTAGCCATATGACCCTGACCCCGACACACTGAACAGGAGGAGCTCAAATGCCCCTTTTCTCCACAGCAGTGACACAGCTTCGGCTGACCAGGGTAGAAAATAGTCATCCTATCCCTCCCTATGAAAGATGAGGGCGAGTGACGGACAGGGCCGCTGTTAGAAATCATGGGGCCCCCGTAAGCCTACCTGACGTGGGCCCCCTTAAACCACGCCCTTGACCCCACCCCTGGCCCCACCCCCTGACCCCAGCTTGAAACAAAATGCAGGTTTGTTGCCATTTACATATGCGTGTGGAGTCAATGCATGCATTTGCAATTAATAAGCACAAAGGAGAGAGGGCAGTTTAATTTTCTTTTAAATTGTATTTTATTACAAATAAAAAAAAAATCTTACACTGTATCTTTACATTTGATGAACAACATTGCTTGTGATAGCATGGGCCATGACAGGTCCTCTTTATGGAGAGATATGAGGTATTTTAGACCCCATATCTGTCCTCTGGCCTCCAAAGCATCTGATCAAACCATGATCAGTTTGTTAAGATGCTTGTTCAAGCCGGTGGTGGCTTCTTTACATGAGCCCGAAACTGGCAGTGACAAAATTCTCGGCACTTCCCGTTTCTGACATCACACAGTGGGAGGAACAACATCTATCCCTCTCACTGTGTCCCGGGAACCGGATGCTACTGGTCACATGTTAAAAGCAGTAAAGGTGGTGTAGCGCCCTGCTCCCAATGACTGGGCGTTATGTTAAATTTAGTGGGTGTCTGAGCTGGTAGTTAGCTCAGACTCAATAAATAATTAAGGCAAAATCAGCCTCTGTGCCGGCTATGGCTGTGTTGGAAGACTTCCCACTGTTTGCCTGTAGGTGGCATTACCACCCCAGGCCAATGTGGAAGACTGACAGGTCAAAGTGCATTGGGTGCCTTTCCCCGGGAACAGTTCAGTGGGAGTGGTCTACCCGCTGAGCATGCTGGGGAAGGGTACTTAAGGGGCAGACGCCATTTTTTGGGGTCCTTTTTCCCCTCGTGGCCCTCCTGGTGCAAGGAGTGTGTTGTGTGATTTTTGGCCTCGGGACCATGTTGGTCCGAGGCTGCAACTCTACCAAGTAGGCCCAGTTATGTTGACTGGGGCTTACACTTTGAAGGTGATCCTGTGCTGTCTGTCCTGCGGGAGGAAGCCACTCAATGGAGGAAACCAGGGGAGGACCTGTCCTGGAGAATAGGGATGAGCCGAACACCCCCGGGTTCGGTTCGCACCAGAACCCGCGAACGGACCGAAAGTTCGCACGAACGTTAGAACCCTATTAAATACAATGGATGCGAACATTCGAAATCTAAAGTGCTAATTATAACGACTATTATGCATGTTATTGTCCTAAAAAGGGTTTGGGAACCCGGGTTCTGCACCAGGGGACATGTATCAATGCAAAAATAAGTTTTAAAAACGGACGTTTTTCGGGTGCAGTCATTTTAATGATGCATAAAGTGAAAAAAAAAATGTCAAATATTCCTTTAAATATCGTACCTGGGGGGTGTCTAAAGTATGCCTGTGAAGTGGCACGTGTTTCCCGTGTTTAGAACTGTCCCTGCACAAAATGAAATTTCTAAAGGAAAAAAAGCTATTTAAAACTGCTTGCGGCTTTAATGTAATGTCTGGTCCCGGTAATATGGATGAAAATCTTTAAGAAAAATGGCATAGCTACCCCATCACCCCAGCCCATTACCAGCCCCTTTGGGTCTTGTATGGATATTAAGGGGAACCCCGCACACAAAATAAAAAAGGCCCTATATACTCTGAACAGCCCTATACAGGCGGTGCATACAAGACAGGGGACTGTAGGTTTGTTCTTATGTAGAATCTGTTTGTAATTTTGAACAGGTACATTGTTTAAGTGTAGCTCCAGCCAAAAAATAAATTTTTAAGCTTTTTGGAAAACATAGGGAAGGGTTATCACCCCTGTAACATTTGTTTTGCTGTCTGTGCCCCTGTTCAGAACATTTCACCTCACTTTCCGTCCCAATGACAAATGTTTTTGAAAAGTGGGGTTTTTATTGAAACAAGGATTGGTGATAAAGCATCAGTAGAGAGGAGACACCTTTTTCCCATATTAACTCTTACAGGAGAGAATTTCCCTTCCTAGGGGTAGATTTCCTCTCACTTCCTGTTGTCTCCTTCCGTTTGCAAGGAGGAGTCGTTTGTAAGTTGGATGTTTGAAAGTAGGGGCCTGCCCTATATACTCTGCTGAAATTTGCCCCTTACATGTTGGTGTTGCCACAACACTGTAAGCCATCACAGTTACTCTTGGTGGGCGCATGAATGGGCCCTGCTGTGAATTATTAGATCAAGAATTGTAATTACATGCCCCTGTTAAACAGGGGCAGAAAAATTGGGCCTTAGGCACTGGTGCCACAACACTGCAACCCCTCACAGATACTGTACTTGGAGCACAGCAATGAGCCCTGTTGCAAAGTATTGCATCAAAAATTGTAATTACACGCCCCTGTTAAACAGGGGCTGAAAAATTGGGCCTTAGGCACTGGTGCTGGTCCCACGACACTGCAACCTCTCCCAGATACTCTAGTTGGAGTGCCGGAATGAGCCCTGCTGCAAAGCATTGCATAAAAAATTGTAATTACACGCCCCTGTTAAACAGGGGCTGAAAAATTGGGCCTTAGGCACTGGTGCTGGTCCCACGACACTGCAACCTCTCCCAGATACTCTAGTTGGAGTGCCGGAATGAGCCCTGCTGCAAAGCATTGCATAAAAAATTGTAATTACATGCCCCTGTTAAACAGGGGCTGAAAAATTGGGCCTTAGGCACTGGTGCTGGTCCCACGACACTGCAACCTCTCCCAGATACTCTAGTTGGAGTGCCGGAATGAGCCCTGCTGCAAAGCATTGCATAAAAAATTGTAATTACACGCCCCTGTTAAACAGGGGCTGAAAAATTGGGCCTTAGGCACTGGTGCTGGTCCCACGACACTGCAACCTCTCCCAGATACTCTAGTTGGAGTGCCGGAATGAGCCCTGCTGCAAAGCATTGCATAAAAAATTGTAATTACACGCCCCTGTTAAACAGGGGCTGAAAAATTGGGCCTTAGGCACTGGTGCTGGTCCCACGACACTGCAACCTCTCCCAGATACTCTAGTTGGAGTGCCGGAATGAGCCCTGCTGCAAAGCATTGCATAAAAAATTGTAATTACATGCCCCTGTTAAACAGGGGCTGAAAAATTGGGCCTTAGGCACTGGTGGCGGCACCCAGAAACAAAAATGTTCTTCCAAGCTATCATCATCAATCGGATCATTGAGGAGGAGGAGGATAGTCAGTCAACATAACAGGACAGTCACTCAGCATCAGTCTTGAAGGGATGTGACATTTGAAAATAAATTAGTCTGTTATATCAGCTTCAGGTGTTTGGTAGCTGGTGGTGATCCAAGACTGGTTCATCTTTATGAAAGTCAGTCGATCAACCGAGACGGTGGACAAGCGCACCCTGTGATCCGTGACAAATCCTCCAGCAGCACTGAATGTGCGTTCTGAAAGAACGCTGGATGCAGGACAGGCCAGTAGCTCAATTGCATACTGTGCAAGCTCTGGCCAGTGATCCATCCTCAAGATCCAGTAAGCCAGAGGATTTTCGGTGGGGAAGGTGTCCAAGTCTGACCTTGCCCCTAGGTATTCCTGCACCATGTATATCAGACGCTGGCGATGGTTGCTGGAACCGATCATACCTTGGGGCTGCGGACTAAAGAATTGTCTGAACGCATCGGTCAAACGGCCACCTTCCCCACCGCTCCTTCTTTGACTGACCGAAGCCTCAGCAACTCGTTGTCCAGGACCAGGAGTTTGTAACCTCCCAGTCTCTAGGAACGCGTTGCACAGACCTTTCTGCAAGGCCTCCCGGAGATGTCTCATCCTCTGCTCCCTCTGCGACGGTAAGATAAGGTCCGCAACCTTACCCTTGTACCATGGATCAAGGAGAGTGGCCAGCCAGTAATGGTCCCTCTCCTTGATCCGAAGAATACGAGGATCCTTCTGCAGACTTTGCAGGATCAGGGAGGCCATGCAGCGTAGGTTAGCTGAGGCATTCGGTCCGGAGTCCTCTGGGTCACTAAGGACGACATGATCCGCAGCCACCTCCTCCCAGCCACGTACAAGTCCACGGGTTTCTTGGGACTGTAAATCATCCCTAAAAGACTGCTGCTGATGATGCTGAGTGCCAGGCTCCACCTCCATGCTGACACAATCCCTCCTCCTCCTCCTGTGCAATGGGTGGGACAGAAGGAACACTGTCTGGGTAAAGGGGGCCTTGAGAGGCAAGGAAGTCCTCCTCTTCCTGCCTCTGTTCTGCCTCAAGTGCCCTGTCCATTATTCCACGCAGCGTATGTTCCAACAGGTGGACAAGAGGTACAGTGTCACTGATGCATGCACTGTCACTGCTCACCATCCTCGTGGCCTCCTCAAATGGTGCCAGGACAGTGCATGCATCCCTGATCATGCCCCACTGGCGTGGTGAAAAAAACCCGAGCTCCCCTGACCCTGTCCTGGTGCCGTAGTCGCACAGGTACTCATTGATGGCCCTCTGCTGCATGTGCAGCCGCTGCAGCATGGCCAACGTTGAGTTCCACCTGGTGGGGATGTCGCATATAAGGCGGTTCTTGGGCAGGTTCAACTCCTTTTGCAGCTCAGCCAGGCGAGCACTGGCATTATAAGATCTGCGAAAATGCACACAGACTTTCCTGGCCTGCCTCAGGACATCCTGTAAGCCCGGGTACCTGCCCAAGAACCGCTGCACCACCAGGTTAAGGACGTGAGCCACACAGGGCACATGGGTCAGTTGTCCCTGTCAGAGGGCGGAGAGGAGGTTGGTGCCATTGTCGCAAACTACCATTCCTGGCTTAAGCTGGCGTGGCGTCAACCACCTCTCGGCCTGCCCCTGCAGAGCAGACAGAACCTCTGCCCCAGTGTGGCTCCTGTCGCCCAAACACACCAGCGCAAGCACGGCATGGCATCTTTTTGCCTGCGTACTTGCGTAGCCCCTTGAACGCCTACGGAGCACCGCTGGTTCCGAGGAAAAAGCACAGGAAGAGGCCATGGAGGAAGAAGAAGAGGAGGGGGTGGAGGAGAGAGGTGTGTCACAACCAGTAGTAGCATTTTGGAGGCGTGGCGGCGAAACAACCTCCAACACTACTGTACCTTGTCCTGCATCCTTCCCAGCTGCCAAAAGAGTGACCCAATGGGCCGTGAAAGAAAGGTAACGTCCCTGTCCATGCCTGCTGGACCATGAGTCAGCGGTAATATGCACCATAACGCTGACCGCCCTGTCCAGCGAGGCCAAGACATTGCCTTCCACATTCCGGTAGAGAGCCGGAATCGCCTTCCGTGAGAAAAAGTGGCGTTTGGGAACCTGCCACTGAGGAACCGCACATTGCACAAACTCACGGAAGGGGGCTGAGTCTACCAACTGAAAAGGAAGCAGTTGAAGCGCTAGCAATTTAGCCAAGCTAGCATTCAACCGCTGGGCATGTGGATGGCTGGGAGGGAACTTCTTTTGACGGTCCAGCAGCTGGGGCAGGGAAATTTGCCTGCTAGAATCTGACGCCGGCGTACTGCTAGCAGAGTGCCCGCAAGTACTTGGCTGTGACACACCTAATTCTACACCTTCATTCCTCTCAGAGCAGGTTTCAGAGAGGACTGAAGGTATAGTGGGGTTGGAGATCCCAGCTGATACAGTGCAAGGAGAGGTCCGCTTTGTTCTTTGGTGTGGGTCTTTAAGGTAGGCTTGCCAACGAGCTGCATCGCAGGTCAACATATGTCTGGTCAAGCATGTGGTGCCCAAGCGGCTGATGTTTTGGCCACGCGATATACGCTTGAGACATATGTTGCAAACAGCAGCTGTGCGATCTGATGCACTCGACTCAAAAAAGGCCCACACCAAAGAACTTTTTGAATAACGGGCAGAGGCAGCGCCCTGCACAGGCGGAGCTCTGCGGTGTTAATCCGTCGGTGTGCTGCCCTTACGCTGCCCCCCCGAGGGCATCCTGCCTCGTTGGAGATGTGCCTCCTCCTCATCCTCCTCCTCCTCCTCTCTCCTATTAGGCACCCACGTGGAGTCAGTGACCTCATCATCCCTGCCCTCCTCATCACTGGAGCCAATCTGGCAGTATGCTGCAGCTGCTGGAACATGACTGCCAGATTGCTGTCCTTCTTGAGCATTCCCTCTCTCTGCTCTCACGCTACTGCCTTCCTCTAGCTGGGTATCATCATCAGACCCTTCGAAACGCTGGGCATCCTCCTGGAGCATGTACCCAACACTGTGCTCAAACAGTTCGGGGGACTCTTCAGGAGGACATGGTGGGTCTAGGGAAGGAGTGACTGATGATGACATTGATACCAGGGAAGAGGACGCTTTGGCAGCTGCTTTGCCAGTACCCTGAGCCTGGGTGAGAGAGGATGAGGATGGCTTGGTCATCCACTCTACCAAGTCTTCGGCATGATGCGGCTCAACACGTCCAGCTGTCGAAAAGAAGGACAAGCGTGTCCCATGGCCACGTGCTGATGGTGATGCACCGCGTCCACGACCAGCACTGTTGTCTCTAGACACAGAGCCTGCTTGCCCTCTTTTATTGGCTCCTGACTGTCTGCCTCTCCTTGTTTGCCTTCCAGACATTCTAATGGCCTGCAGGGAGATGGGAAAACCAGCAATAAGGCCTATCTTCAGGAGTATATTTTGCAGGAAGCACACTACGCCCGCTGTAAGTGCTGCAAATGCCTGTTGGTGTAACACACCAGGAAAACACAGCAATACGGGCTAGCTTCAGGAGTATATTTTGCAGGAATCACACTACGCCTGCTGTAAGTGCTGCAAATGCCTGTTGGTGTAACACACTAGGAAAACACAGTAATACGGGCTAGCTTCAGGTGTATATTTTGCAGGAATCACACTACGCCTGCTGTAAGTGCTGCAAATGCCTGTTGGTGTAACACACCAGGAAAACACAGTAATACGGGCTAGCTTCAAGTGTATATTTTGCAGGAATCACACTACGCCTGCTGTAAGTGCTGCAAATGCCTGTTGGTGTAACACACTAGGAAAACAGAGCAATAAGGTGTAGTTTCAGGAGTATATTTTGCAGGAATCACACTACGCCTGCTGTAAGTGCTGCAAATGCCTGTTGATGTAACACACCAGGAAAACACAGCAATATGGGCTAGCTTCAGGAGTATATTTTGCAGGAATCACACTACACCTGCTGTAAGTGCTGCAAATGCCTGTTGGTGTAACACACTAGGAAAACAGAGCAATAAGGTGTAGTTTCAGGAGTATATTTTGCAGGAATCACACTACACCTGCTGTAAGTGCTGCAAATGCCTGTTGGTGTAACACACTAGGAAAACAGAGCAATAAGGCGTAGCTTCAGGAGTATATTTTGCAGGAATCACACTATGCCTGCTGTAAGTGCTGCAAATGCCTGTTGGTGTAACACACCAGGAAAACACAGCATTACGGGCTAGCTTCAGGAGTATATTTTGCAGGAATCACACTACGCCTGCTGTAAGTGCTGCAAATGTCTGTTGGTGTAACACACTAGGAAAACAGAGCAATAAGGCGTAGCTTCAGGAGTATATTTTGCAGGAATCACACTACGCCTGCTGTAAGTGCTGCAAATGCCTGTTGGTGTAACACACCAGGAAAACACAGCAATACAGGCTAGCTTCAGGAGTATATTTTGCAGGAATAACACTACGCCTGCTGTAAGTGCTGCAAATGCCTGTTTGTGTAACACACTAGGAAAACAGAGCAATAAGGCGTAGCTTCAGGAGTATATTTTGCAGGAATCACACTACGCCTGCTGTAAGTGCTGCAAATGCCTGTTGGTGTAACACACCAGGAAAACACAGCAATACAGGCTAGCTTCAGGAGTATATTTTGCAGGAATCACACTACGCCTGCTGTAAGTGCTGCAAATGCCTGTTGGTGTAACACACTAGGAAAACAGAGCAATAAGGCGTAGCTTCAGAAGTATATTTTGCAGGAATCACACTACGCCTGCTGTAAGTGCTGCAAATGCCTGTTGGTGTAACACACCAGGAAAACACAGTAATACGGGCTAGCTTCAAGTGTATATTTTGCAGGAATCACACTACGCCTGCTGTAAGTGCTTCAAATGCCTGTTGGTGTAACACACTAAGAAAACAGAGCAATAAGGTGTAGTTTCAGGAGTATATTTTGCAGGAATCACACTACGCCTGCTGTAAGTGCTGCAAATGCCTGTTGGTGTAACACACTAGGAAAACAGAGCAATAAGGCGTAGCTTCAGGAGTATATTTTGCAGGAATCACACTATGCCTGCTGTAAGTGCTGCAAATGCCTGTTGGTGTAACACACCAGGAAAACACAGCAATAAGGTGTAGTTTCAGGAGTATATTTTGCAGGAATCACACTACGCCTGCTGTAAGTGCTGCAAATGCCTGTTGGTGTAACACACTAGGAAAACAGAGCAATAAGGCGTAGCTTCAGGAGTATATTTTGCAGGAATCACACTACGCCTGCTGTAAGTGCTGCAAATGCCTGTTGGTGTAACACACCAGGAAAACATAGTAATACGGGCTAGCTTCAAGTGTATATTTTGCAGGAATCACACTACGCCTGCTGTAAGTGCTGCAAATGCCTGTTGGTGTAACACACTAGGAAAACAGAGCAATAAGGTGTAGCTTCAGGAGTATATTTTGCAGGAATCACACTACACCTGCCGTAAGTGCTGCAAATGCCTGTTGGTGTAACACACCAGGAAAACACAGTAATACGGGCTAGCTTCAGGTGTATATTTTGCAGGAATCACACTACGCCTGCTGTAAGTGCTGCAAATGCCTGTTGGTGTAACACACCAGGAAAACACAGCAATACGGGCTAGCTTCAGGTGTATAATGTGCAGGAGGCACACTCCGCCCGCTGTAAGTGCTGCCAATGCCTGTTAGTGTAACACACCAGGAAAACACAGCAATAAGGGCTAGCTTCAGGTGTATACTGTGCAGGAGGCTTAGCAACAATGACACTGACACTGTCCCCTGCCTATCCTTCTCTCTCCCTGCACACAAGGTTTATCAAAGAATATGACACTGACACTCTCCCTGCCTATCCTTCTCTCTCCCTGCATACAAGGTTTAGCAAAGAATATGACACTGACACTGTCCCCTGCCTATGCTTCTCTCTCCCTGCACACAAGGTTTATCAAAGAATATGACACTGACACTCTCCCTGCCTATCCTTCTCTCTCCCTGCACACAAGGTTTAGCAAAGAATATGACACTGACACTGTCCCCTGCCTATCCTTCTCTCTCCCTGCACACAAGGTTTAGCAAAGAATATGACACTGACACTCTCCCTGCCTATCCTTCTCTCTGCCTGCACACAAGAATAGCACAAAGAATATCACACTGTCCCTGCCTATCCTTCTCTTTCCCTGCGCCGGAACACACTACACAAGGCCGCCACACTGGTGGCCTTTTATAGTGTGGGGCGTGTGCTAAACCCCCTGAGCTATAATTGGCCACAGGCAACCTGCCTGTGGCCAATTATGGCTCTCCTAGCTGCCGGCGCTGTGATTGGCCAAGCATGCAGGGTCACAGTGCATGCTTGGCCAATCACAGAGCCGGGATTGCACTGCGATGACGCAGTGTATTGTGGGGCGTCACTCGAATTTGGCGCGAACGGCCCAAATCGTTCGATGTTCGCCGAACCATCGAACAGCCGATGTTCGACTCGAACACCGAGCTCATCCCTACTGGAGAAGACCGAGCGGAAGGCTGGTGTCTCGAGGAACGCCTGGTGATTCTGTTGGAGGATGCACCATAGCTAAAGTTACCTTGCAGTCTGCCGGGTCGGCTTAAAGGCTCTTTGACTGCTTGGCTGGAAGTTCGGGTGTTATGTCCTGTGGCAGAGGATCCCGGATTATCCTATTTTGTTCACAACCAGTCTGTGGCAGAGACTGGTCCTGATCACTGTCCATGCATCATTCCGGCTGCTAGGCCAAGTGAGAAGGGCCTATCCGGGTGAGCAATACCCACTCGAGGAAGAGTGGTGAATGACTTTGTATTTGAGAAGTTTTCCCCCAGTGATCTGTACTGCGTACCTGAACTTACCCCTTTCCCTTCATCCTTCTACTATTCTTCACAAGTTTTAAGCAAAATAAAATAAAACCGAACAGAAGGTTTTACATCTTGTGTGGACATTGGAGTTCTTACAGACTTTCTTCCCCTAGACAACGAATACCAAGGTAACATGCAAGGCCCAAATTTAAACCAGCAGCTCCTACGGGGGTGTGCTACAGTGGTTATGAGACCCCCTTCCACTGTCTGTAAAAGTAATCCAGGGGCTCCTTAGCCACTAGAATTACTTTTACTTTGTGCAGAATTGCTGGGGATAAAAAGCAGTTAAAGGGAATTGGTTTGGGGAGCAGTAAAAATGCAGCTCTGCTGCACGTTTACTGCTACCCCAAATGAAGTGTAAAGTACCATCTCACTGTTTCTTATGATCATCAGCATTATGATAATCACACAGGCAGCACAGTAAGCAGGTACTCTATCATGGCTCTCTGTCACATTGCTTTTGAGTGCTGACTTTAACTTATGGCTGTACTGTATGTAACAGACTGTAACAAAGCACAGCCATAACAAAGTCAGCACCCAAAAGCAATGTGACACAGAGCCATGATAGAACCATTATAGAGCACCTGCTTATTGTGCTAGAAAAAATAATAAAGCTGCGCAAATTATGAAAATATTGGTTTACACCACTATAGTATCAAAAAATGGTATACACAGAGCTCCGTCTCTATTGCCAAAAGATGACAACGATATATGATTAGAGGTCCTGACTAATTGCCAGCCACCTACATCACATTCAGCAAGAGGGCAAAGTCCTGTATTGTGAAGAAAAAAATATATGTTTTTTCAAACTATAAAGTCCAGAAAACCAAAGCAACAACGAAGTGTCGATGAGGATCTTCTTGTTCAGCTATTTGGTGACTTCAAACTTAAAAACACCCAATGAAAAGTGCCATACACTTGATAGATAGAGATTCCACCACCACCAGTTCTTACTGCCGCTTACCAGAAATATTGATCCCTTCAGAGATCAATACAGATGGCTATTCCCCTGCCAGGGTCTCTAGGTGAATAATCAATGTCGGCTTTTCTCCCGGATTCTACGCCACTCTGGAACATGGAGAGTACCGAGCGCAGCACAATCCCGGATCCCGCCCGCCCTCCCCTCCATAATCTATTCGCTGCGGGATCCGGGATTGTGCTGCGCGCGGCTCGGTACTCTCCATGTTCCGGAGTGGCGTAGAATCCGGGAGAAAAAAACAGCCAATGAAAAGTGCCATACACTTCCAGCCAAGCAGTCAAAGAGCCTTTAAGCCACCCGCCCTCCCCTCCGTAATCTATTCGCTGCGGGATCCGGGATTGTGCTGCGCGCGGCTCGGTACTCTCTATGTTCCGGACTGGCGTAGAATCCGGGAGAAAAGCCGACATTGATTATTCACCTAGAGACCCTGGCAGGGGAATAGCCATCTGTTTGTATTGATATCTGAAGGGATCAATAGTTCTGGTAAGCGGCAGTAAGAACTGGTGGTGGTGGAATCTCTATCTATCAAGTGTATGGCACTTTTCATTGGGTGTTTTTAAGTTTGAAGTCACCAAATAGCTGAACAAGAAGATCCTCATCCACACTTCGTTGTTGCTTTGGTTTTCTGGACTTTATAGTTTGAAAAAACATATATTTTTTTCTTCACAATACAGGACTTTGCCCTCTTGCTGAATGTGATGTAGGTGGCTGGCAATTAGTCAGGACCTCTAATCATATATAGTTGTCATCTTTTGGCAATAGAGACGGAGCTCTGTGTATACCATTTTTTGATACTATAGTGGTGTAAACCAATATTTTCATAATTTGCGCAGCTTTATTATTTTTTCTACTACTATTTTATTGTGTGTGTCTCAAACAGAAGTTGCAGCATTTGTTATTGGAGAAGTAGATTCACTTTCACTTTATGAGTGGTTTATTTTCTCATTAATTGGGCAGCGCAGTATATTTTACACATTGCTTATTGTGCTACCTGTGTGATAATTGTAATGCTGATAATCTGCTGTGAGATACATAATGGGACCCAGTGAGTATTCTATCCTCTATTCCTCACTCACTGTGTCCATTGCAACCTCGCTGTCTTCCTGCTCTCCCCTTTCACCCGCTGACAACTTCATCATATCTCGGTAGGACTGCAGCCGGGAGACGAACGGACAATCACAGTATCACTCCACCAGCCGGGACTAATAAAATAGTGGGGTGGAATGATGTACATGTGCCCGAAAATAAAGAAATAGTCCCTCCGCTGCGCATGCACTCCCTTCCAGGAAAATGATATAATCCCCCTCTGTAAGCAAGTAGGAGCGGGAGAGGAGTTTAGAAAACATTTTTTTTGTTCTTTTTTTTGTAAATGCAGTAACGAACTGTAATGATGCTCGGGCCCCACTTTGTAGCTGATGGGGGCGGGCCCGGTACAACAGGGCTGGTTGTACTGCCCTATCAGCGGCCCTGGTGACGGACAACATTCCCATCCCTGGCCAACCTAACTGTTACCGACCAACCCCCAGTCCAAATGTTACGCTCATCAAGGATTTTATTGGGCTTAATCAAAACCTCCCCATAGTTCCTTAACCAAACCTCTAGATCCCGAGCAGGAACACTCTCATTAGTGAGAATAATTGTGATCTTTTTCACTGTTGACCTCTGAAAAACTGCAACTGGGATCAGACCTTCCCATTCAGGTCTTGACCTGCACCGAGCCTCATGTCGCTCCCAGAACAGGTCAAGACCCTCTGGCCTGGTGAAGCTTACCGTATAATCCCGTGTCCCAGCTACATGTATTAGGGCATACAGGTCATTTGCCCCAAAACACATCTCCAAAATCAAATCCACCACCGCACGCCGCGCTGAAGGGATCGCACCACCTTCCCATTTGAGAATGACTACGTTCCGTCTGGGACCCCCAGCAGAAACCAGAGACCCAAGACCAGATCCTGGGGTGCTCAAAGTGGTAGCTTGTATGGGAAAACCCCGCTTGGGAGCGGAGCTACCAGGAGCAGAGCATACCACCTGAGCAAACATAGGTTTATCAGGGCCAAGACCCCACACTGATGTCACATTAGTCTGTACATTATTATTATTTTATATTATTATTATCATCAACTGCTTGTACTTTGTTGGCAGGATTGTTCATCACATCTGTAGCAGGACGATTGTCCATCACACTGGTACTTGGGTGATTGTTATCAGTCACAGAAATATTTAATTTCCCATCAGGAATGGTCACAGTTTTGCTGCAATCCCAGCTGTCTCCTGATGCTGCACTGTAGAGTCTTCAGCAGCTTTGGGGCAAACAGCTTTGGACTCAGCTAAAGAAGGGTTAATAGGCTGTGCTGACACTTGTAGTCCCTCCACAGAAATGTCGTTTTTTAAATGTAACTTTTGCTGCATTGCAGAATCAGCAGGTACAACATTGCTACACACAGGATTAGTAGCCTGATTGTCATTAGGCACATTGCCAGCATCAGTCACGGTGTTGAAAGGCACAAAAACAGTTTTATCCACTACATGGGACTTGGCAGGCTTTACCTTGTCAAGGTCTGCTATGTCCTCATCGTGAAAAACCATCTGAACCCCCCGCATAGGAGACTCCATTACCTGGATGGCCCTCAGCATGCCCCCTGAGTCCTGGGGAGGCATTGGCTGCTCACCTCTCCCTGGGGGGGGGGGGCAGGGGATCAGAACTGGGGGTCTCCTCCTCCACCTCCATCTTTGTCATCCATCCAAACCTTCTGTCATTTCCAAACTTCTCCTTGAAGGACCCATCTCTTCCTTCCATCATGGCCACAATGGTCTCCTGATTAGGGTGACCACATTTCCAAACTGCCATTCAGGGACAACCCCCCCCCCCCAAAAAAAAAAGATGCTTTTTGACATCTTTTTTTTTCAGATTTTTGGGGCAGGGGCGTATCATGAAATCAGTGGGCCTGTGTGCAAGATCAAAAGTGGGCCCTAGGAGAAGAACAACAACAATATGGCGCGCAAAGCTCTTCGTGGTGAACAGTTGACATGTCTTAAATTGGGCTAAATATTGGCTTAAAGGGGGTGTTGTTTAAGAGAGTCTGCGATGACTTATATAGTGCAGAATGTGGTAATGTTAAATAGGGAATGCAGAGTGTATGGTGGTGAGTAGTGTGTAAAGGATAGGAGTGCGGAATGTATGGCGGTGGGTAATATGTACAGGAGAGGAGTGTGGAGTTTATGGCGGTGGATAATATGTACAGGAGAGGAGTGCGGAGTGCATGGCTGGGGGTAGTTAGTGGATAGAGGAGGAAGAGGAGTGCAATACCACCTCCTGATAGTCTGTCAGCCACTGCTATACCTCCTTGGTGGTGGGGCACTCCGAAGGATGTAAAGGGGCACTCTGGAGGTACTAAGGGGGCACCCTGGAGGTTGTAAGGGGGGATGTAAGGGGGCACTCTGGCGGTACTAACTTAGTCAGAGCCCCCTTACATCCTCCGAGGTGCCCCCTTAGTGCCTCCTTACATCCTCTGAAGTGCCCCCTTACACCCCCCTCCACAGTGCCCCCTTACATCCCCCTCCACAGTGCCCCCTTACATCCCCCTCCACAGTGCCCCCTTAGTACTACTGTACTAAGGGGCACTCTGGAGAAAGTAAAGGGGCACTCTGGAGAAAGTAAGGGGAGGAAGTAGGGGGGCACACTGAAGGCACACAGATAGTACCACCAGAGTGCCCCCTGCAGAGAGTCCTGAGGAGTGATGGCCATTAATCCATGCCAGGTCAATGTTAGGAAAAACAACACACCACCCACCTCATGGCTGCCCTATTGCAGTCCTGCTTGCTCTCTCCCTGCCACAGCCCTGACTTAAGCCTGGCCTGTGGTGCATGTCCCTATGTTATCTGTACCTGAATTACTGCAGTTCCTTGTAGGCGTCACTCACTTCCTGAAGCACAAGTCCTCGGTCTTTACGGTGAAGTGCAGGGAGGAGGGGGGAGGAGAAGATCCGGGACTGGAGTCTGGACACTGCATGCGATACTCCTCTTCGGTCAACCTGACAGACTATGTCACTTCTGCTTTCTCATGCCATTGTCGGACCCTCCACCTGTCACTTGAGCAGTAGCAGCAGTCTCGCACATCCATGACTGTTGTATAACAGATGTTACTACTACAACCCTCATTTAACCCCAACCTATTCTATGTTACTATTTAACCCCAACCTATTCTCATTACCTTAATAATTGAGACCACACCAGATTTGGAGTAATAAAGGCCGTAGCAGCCTATTTTATTTAAACAAATCTATATATTCAAATTAACATAAACATCTGTAGCGGGGTCTCCTTTAAGACTCCCGGGACTACATTTCCCAGAGTCCCGTTTGGCACCCAGGGTGCAATGTTTCCACCGCAGAGACTTGTGGGAGAGAGATAAAAGGAGGAGGTGTGGAGAGCTCAGCCTCTTTGGGACACCGCGCGGCTGCTGACTGGTCTTCCTGTGCGGATCTGCTGGAGTGCAGGGCCTGAAGCCTGGGGCCTTGCGCAACTTTCGAAGAGCCATCCATCCCACTGCAGAGCCTGGGTGGCATCTGACTTTGTTTACCGCGGACATCAGTTGGATCGGGGACCCGACCGTTGCAGACGCTGTGTGCAGAGAGACAGCAGGTGGAAGTCCCGGACTGGGATCGCGTCCGGAGTGGTGAGCGAGCACCTGCTCAATTCAATAGGCTGTACTGTGTTTAGGCCTATAGACTGCCTTAGCCCACCGATCCTTTATTTGCTGTTCCACTGGAGACCGGTAGCAGGACAGAGTTAAAGGGTCTCCAGTATAGTGTTCCTTGCGATTGCCTACTTGTGGATTACAAATATTGGTCCTGAACGTGCACCACCATTTCAAGTTTGCATGCGAAGAAATCCTTATTCAAAAGACTACGTTTAATTCTGTGTCAGGCCTGACCAGGGAGGGGGTAGAAGATTGTTTAGTGCGCCACAGGGCGCGTAGATAATAATAGCTGCGCGTGGTGGATTACCGCACTGTGCTATTACTGTATGCTATACCTATTGCTGCAGGGCTCTGTAAGCAAGTTATATGTTATGTTTAACCTATGCCTTTTAGCCTAAAGTAAAGCCGTTATACCTTACCACTTGCTATCACTGTGTTATCATTGCACATAGTGCTTATATCTCATCTGAAGTTGGGGTGTGGGTATAATCAGGTATAGATTGTGATAGATAACATCCCTAGACTAACTGTGCCATAAGAGACTTGACAAGATTGCCCGGGGTTGGTGGAGCTGTATTCAGGGCCCGAAATCAAACCAGCGGCTCTCTTAACAGGGGGTAGCGCTACACATCCAAACATCTGTTACTCAACCCATAAATCTACTTAGCGTTGGTCATTGCAGGAACTTCATACCCATCTGTGAACAAGCAATATTGCACTGCGGTACCTCTCCAAGTGTATTAATAGGCCTCAAGCCGACAGGCTGGCTCAGAGACAAACACTGACCGCAGTGCCCCCATTACCACTTCCCAGCTAACCTCCGTTAGCTGGAAACCACCATCAGGACCCATACCAACGATAGTTCCCAAAACACTTCTTTCTGTAATATCTTCCTTCCCCTGCAACGACCAACACCCGCCACTGCCACGACGTCCAATGTTACCCGAACCTGTTCTTAAACGAAAACAAGAAAAACAGATACATCCAAAAAAAAACTGAACCCAACAATAGGGAGGGTGGGCGGGAACTTTCCCCCACGCTGTGTTAACTCATCTGGGAGGAGCTAATCTTTTATATCTTACCCAGCCCCTCCCCCTCGGCACCACCTATCCCTACCTCTCATGTAATACCACTGTTTCCTCTGTCATGTCAGCCCTCCGCTTATGACATTGCATTTACATGGCTCTGGGCTTTTCTTGACTGTTGTATAACAGATTGTAACGGCACCCCAAGTATGAAAGGGGTTAACGCCACTAGGATATTCCCTTTCCAACCACACGACAGCCACCAGACACTCCAACCAGCCGAATAAGACCCCATACAAATACTTCTCCCTCCACAGACGAGACAACCACTCTGTTTAGGTTTCCAAAATCTGACAAACTTTAATGACAAACTCCCAGTTTTATACACACAGAGAGGAGGTTCTTACATTCTCCTAATCTTCTTCTCACAATACACCTTTGACCAGACCTAATTTACATGAGCTAATTAACTACAGCTGATGACTCAGACACATGACCTTTATGCCGCGTACACACGATCATTTTTCCCGTCGGGAAAAATGACTTTTTTTTTTTTCGCCGAGAAAAACGATCGTCTGTGGGCTTTATGCCGTTTTTCTCGTTGAGAAAAACGACGAGAAAAATTAGAACATGTTCTAAATTTTCTCATTGTTTTTTCCATCATTTTTTTCCGCGGCAGTTTTCCCATAGGGAGACACTGCCGCGGAGCCCACAGACGGTCGTTTTTCTCGACAAAGAAAAAAATGACGGGAAAAACGGTCGTGTGTGGGGGAAAATGCCGTTCCCTCGTTTTTCATTTAATTTCATGTCGTGATTCACGGCGGTGTTTTCACCGCCGTGAATCACGATCGTGTGTACGCGGCATTAGGCTAGCCTCACTGTCTCCCAATACACATCTGACATCTTAGGAGACAACAGGTGAGTTCATTAGCTAATCCCTTTACATCTTAAATTACTATGCATAACCTTTATGTTCCCCAGACTGTCTGTTTACAATACACACAAGTACAGAGTTAATTATCACAATGAAAGATCCTCAGAAGCCATCCTAGATTCATTTTGATCACACAGGCAGGGGCTGGAGGTGATGACATTAGCATCTAACAGTATGTGTCCCAACATCATGAAGGAGTCACTTTTCAGTTAACCTGTTGAGTTCATAATCAAACAGTAAATAGTTCTTTACAGATATCCTGGGGAATATTGTGGAAAAATATCACTGTCCCATTTTAATGCAATCCAAGACATATTCTTAATGTCCATTATTTTCTTGCTCACCCTGTGCCCAAAGTGACCCCTGTCACACAGATGTTACTACTACAACCTTCATTTAACCCCAACCTATTCTCATTACCTTAATAATTGAGACCACACCAGATTTGGAGTAATAAAGGCCGTAGCAGCCTATTTTATTTAAACAAATCTATATATTCAAATTAACATAAACATTCAAACATCTGTTACTCGACCCATGAATCTACTTAGTGTTGGTCATTGCAGGAACTTCATACCCATCTGTGAGCAAGCAATTTCACTGCAGTACCTTTCCAAGTGTATTAATAGGCCTCAAGCCGACAGGCTGGCTCAGAGACAAACACTGACCGCAGTGCCCCCATTACCACTTCCCAGCTAACCTCCGTTAGCTGGAAACCACCATCAGGACGATAGACGATAGTTCCCAAAACACTTCTTTCTGTAATATATATTCCTCCCCCTGCAACGACCAACACCCGCCAAAGCACCCAAGGGAAAAACCTTACCCTTGGATGCCCCTCCACACCCGAAGTGCTCTCTGAATGCCTTCCTGTAAACCTAACACCCACAAGTCTATTCCCACCTCGTTCAGATGCACCCCATCAGTCCTCAGGTATCTCCAAGTCTCAGACTCCAGTTCTACATGCCTAATAGCCAACCCACCATTCCTAACTATGAACCTGGTCACATCCCTATCAATCTTCCTCCGTGCCCTGTTAACACCCTCCACCGACCTGGCCAATCTCCATGTAGTGCGAGCTACCATGTCCGACCAAACGGTGACCATGTCGGGAAATTCCACCATTAGCGGCCACACATCAAATTTGATATCTCGCGTAATGTCGATCATCGATCTAACCCCCAGATCGTTGCTGCCCACGCGCAAAACTAAAACGCCGGGCGGCCTATCCCTTTGCGCATACCTATGCACCTCAGGGACAATCCTACCCCATAACATCCCCCGGGACACCCAACCACTGAATGCAAGCCTCTTGTCTTGAAAAACCCAACTGCCTGCCTTCGTAACGAATGTCACCCCTCCGGGCCCCCCAGCACACATAGGAATGGCCCATAATCCAGACCAGTCCCGTCACTGCACCTGAAATTAGAAGAGGACAAACAAAAGCCATGTCCACCAATACTCAACACTCCAACTACTAAAACTGAAGCTCCTCCCCCGCCCACACTAATGCCTCATAACCCAACCACCAGATGCGGCCGAACGTATGTTTGAAATCTCCTTGATTCCCACCATCCAATGCGTTTCACCGCATCCACTTCCATACCACTCCTGGCTGCCTCTGTCGATGCCCCTATCCTAAATGAGTGCGATGAAAATTTCCTATCCACCAAACCCAATACCCTCAAGCATTTTCTAAAAATTGCAACAAACTGGAAACGGGACAACGGAGCCCCGTCCAAATGAACTAAAAAGGACCCATGAGTTAGCGGGCGGATATCTAAAAAACCCCGAACAGCCCCCAGCGGGCACAACGGCGATACCGGCACAGGGAACACCAGGACCTGCCTCCCTTTTCCCGTTTGATCTGTCTTGGACCTGCATAGAAATAAAGACAATCCCCCAACTCCACATGACACCACCTGACTCATAAGACCCCCGTGGACCTTTTTTGATGGACTGACCAACTCCCCTATCCGAAATGCCCCAAAAAATGCTAACAAAAATGCCTCCTTGAGCAAGGCAACTTCGTATGCCAAAGAACACCCCCCCCCCAAGCTGGGCTACAATACCCCCAATGATTTCAAAAGTTACCGGCCTCCTGGTATCCCTCTGGACCACCCCCCGCCGGTAACCCTTTACTGCCTGTCACACCCAAAAATCCTTGGTGAAGTCAGGTTGCCCTTGTAATTTGAACAGAAACGCTAAACCAGCCAACTTTTTATTCAGACCAGACGCGGATACCCCCTCTCCTCCATCAGCCTCGCAATGTAATACAGCACGAGCAACCACACCGGCTCCCCCTCCGGCTGTTCGCCTGCACCTTGAACAAACGACAGCCACTCCTGCCATACCTTGTTGTATGCTGACCATGTAGTCTCACTCACCGACTTCCTGATCCATCCTGCGATGAGGCCAATGCTATCCCCCACAACCACTCGGGACAAGGTACCCCCAGCTGCTCCGCGTCCGGCGCCAACTCTCAGAACCTGTCCCACTGGAAGCGAGATAACGCATCAGCTATAACATTCTCAACTCCCGGGAGGTGTACAGCATAAATTAACACATTAAGCTGCAAGCATCTCAAAACTAATGCCGCGTACACACGATCATGATTCACGGCGGTGAAAACACCGCCGTGAATCACGACATGAAAAAAAATGAAAAACGAGGGAACGGCATTTTCCCCCACACACGACCGTTTTTCCCGTCATTTTTTTCTTTGTCGAGAAAAACGACCGTCTGTGGGCTCCGCGGCAGTGTCTCCCTCTGGGAAAACTGCCGCGGAAAAAAATGATGGAAAAAACGATGAGAAAATTTAGAACATGTTCTAATTTTTCTCGTCGTTTTTTCTGCCGTTTTTCTCAACGAGAAAAACGACATAAAGCCCACAGACGATTGTTTTTCTCGGCGAAAAAAAAAATGACATTTTTCCCGACGGGAAAAATGATCGTGTGTACGCGGCATTAGTGTTGCAGTAATCTGATGACTGGTGGAGACGATGCAGAAACCCTATTGATCACCTGCACCACCCCTAGATTGTCACCATGGAAATGCACCTTCAGATCCCTGAATGATGCTCCCCATAATTCTACAGCCTGCACCACAGGAACAATTCCAGCAGCACCAGATTTTTTGTAAATCCTGCCTCAACCCATGACCGAGGCCACGGACCAGCACTCCACTGACCCTGAAAGAAGGCCCCAAAACCAGTGGATCCCGCTGCATCCGTAAACAGTTCCAGATCAAAGTTGCTAACTGGCCCAGACATCCATATCGCCCGACCGTTAAAAGAGTCCAAGAAGGTATGCCATACCCTCAAATCCTCCCTGTGCTCTCTGACCAAACTCACAAAATGCTTCGGAGACCTGATACCAGCCGTACTTGCCGCAAGCCTACGGCTGAAAACCCATCCCATCGGCAAAATCCGACACGCAAAGTTCAGCTTACCCAATAAAGATTGCAGTACTCGCAGCTGAACTTTGCGTAATCCAATCATACCAGCAACTTCCCTTTTCAAATCTGTTAACTTGTCCTCCGTTAGGCGGCATTCCATAGCTTCTGAGTCCAGGACAATACCCAGAAACGTGATGACCGTGCTGGGTCCCTCCGTCTTAGGTGCCAACGGAATGCCAAACCGGTCCGCTATGTGTTCCAACGTAGCCAGGAGCACTGCACAGGTCCTGGAAGATGCTGGACCAATGCAGAGGAAATCATCCAGGTAATGAATAATGGAATTCACACCCAAGACATCCCGCACCACCCATTCGTCAAAGGAGCTGAATAACTCAAACAATGCACAGGATATAGAGCAACCCATCGGTAAGCATTGGTCTACATAAAATTCATCGTTCCAATGACACCCCAGCAACCGGAAACACCGCAGCATCGAATGATGTATAGGTCACCGAGCAAGCCTCCTGATTAGGGATGAGCCGAACACCCCCCGTTCGGTTCACACCAGAACCTTTAAACGGACTGAACGTTCGCACGAACTTTAGAACCCTATTAAATACAATGAACGCGAACGTTCGAAATCTAAAGTGCTAATTATAACGCCTAATATGCATGTTATTGTCCTTAAAAGGGTTTGGGGACCCGGGTCCTGCTCAAGGGGACATGTATCAGTGTAAAAATAATCTTTTAAAACTGTTGTTTTTTTGGGAGCAGTGATTTTAATGATGCATAAAGTGAAAAAAAATTAGTGAAATATTCCTTTAAATATCGTACCTGGGGGGTGTCTAAAGTATGCCGGTGAAGTGGCACGTGTTTCCCTTGTTTAGAACTGTCCCTGCACAAAATGACATTTCTAAAGGAAAAAAAGCCATTTAAAACTGCTTGCGGCTTTAATGTAATGTCTGATCCTGGCAATATGGATGGATGAAAATCATTTAGAAAAATGGCATGGCTACCCCATCACCCCCCCCCCCCTACCCCAGCCCATTACCAGCCCCTTTGGGTCTTGTATGGATATTAACAGGAACCCCGCACCCAAAATAAAAAAAGGCCCTATATACTCTGAACGGCAGTATACAGGCTGTGCAAAAAAGACACGGACTGTAGGTTTGTTCTTAAGTACAATCTGCTTGTAATTTGGAACAGGTACATTTTTTAAGTGTAGCTCCAGCCAAAAAATCTATTTTTAAGCATTTTGGAGAACGCAGGGAAGGGTTATCATCCCTGTAACATTTGTTTTGCTGTCTGTGCACCTGTTCAGAACATTTCACCTCACTTTCCGTCCCAATGACAAATCTTTTTGGAAAATTTGTTTTTTTTATTGAAACAAGAATTGGTGATAAATAGGGTTGTCCCGATACCACTTTTTTAGGACCGAGTACAAGTACCGATACTTTTTTTCATGTACTCGCCGATACCGATACATTTTTTTTTATTTCATGTGACAGTTTTCAAACCACAATACAGACTAATATCTTTATAGATTATGAAGAACTCTAACTCAAGACATTATAAAATAATAAAACTGTTTTATTTGCTTGTCACGCAGTAATAAAAAAACTTTTTAACAGAACATGTTGATAAATACAAAAAATATATTTTACAACATCAAAATATATTAATAACAACAATAAATAACAAATGTAAAACCAACCAACCAAAAGTGCAAAACAGTAAGCAACTATAACAGTGCATTGTTAATCATGGGGAACAGTATGGGTTGGATTAACAGGCAATATAGCTAATAGAATTATTATTTCTCAAAAGTTAGTGGCAAGTTCTTTTTAAGGAATAAAAGCATCTCTGCTTGTTCAGCCATAAGCCTGTTTCTGCTATCAGTAAGGATGTTACATGCTAAGCTGAACAGTCTATCACTTTCCACACTACTGCATGGGGCAGAAAGAAATTTTTGGGCCATTTTAGCCAGAGTTGGAAATCTCACTTTATAAACTGCCCAGTACTTCAGGGGTTTCTCTGAACGAGGTACAGTGATCTCTCCCAGGTAAGCTTCCAGCTGTATAGTAGCAGCTTTTGGAGCACTGCTCTCAGACGTAGATGAACCTTCACCAGCAATTTCTGCAAATACACTGTCCAGACTGGTACCTGGCAAGTCACGGTGAGGTCTTTTGCAGAGGCGGCTCTCTAATTAGGCAAATTAGGTGGTCGCCTTAGGCCTCACACTCACAGGGGCCTCGCGGCCGCCTAATTTGCCTGACATGTGTGGGAGTTGGAGCGAATGTCCCCCGGTTAGTGTCCCCAAGCTGGCGGGGTGAGCAGGCGATCCCGTAAGAGTCCGTATAAAGCTCTGCACTGCTATATTAACAGTGCCGCGCGACCTGGAGCATCTTCCTCTGCCTCCCTCGGCACTCTGCAGCCCCCCCTCTAACTGTCCTCCTGCGCTGCCTGTGTTCCGGGCTCGCCGATTCTGACAGAACATATGCAGACAAATTGTAGAGGTGGAGGCGGAGCTTCCGGACGCCGCTGAACCCGCCAGGAGGGATGCATGGACGCACATGCAGGAATTCGTTTAGATGTGGGGAGGGAGGTGAGCTGTCAGCTTTTTGGGAGAACTTGGGACTTGAGGAATGGACTAAAGATGGGGGAGGGTCGGTGAGAGCAGTGTCTGCAGCAAGGTGGGAGAGGCCAGTTCTGGTGCTGTGCTGCTGACTTTAGTTGCTCCATGCATGCCCTGCAGTGATGGAGCAATACATTAGGGCTCATTCACACCATATATCACCTTTATACCATCTGCACCCCTCTCATGTCATACTACCCCCCACCATACACTCCACACCCCTCTCATGTCATACTACCCCCCCACCATACACTCCGCACCCCTCTCATGTCATACTACCCCCCACCATACACTCCGCACCCCTCTCATGTCATACTACCCCCACCATACACTCCGCACCCCTCTCATGTCATACTACCCCCACCATACACTCCACACCCCTCTCATGTCATACTACCCCCCACCATACACTCCACACCCCTCTCATGTCATACTACACCCCAACATACACTCCGCATCCCTCTCATGTCATACTACCCCCACCATACACTCCACACCTTTCTCATGTCATACTACCCCTCACCATACACTCCACACCCCTCTCATGTCATACTACCTCCCACCATACACCCCGCATCCCTCTCATGTCATACTACCCCCCACCATACACTCCACACCTCTCTCATGTCATACTACCTCCCACACCCCTCTCATGTACATACTACCCCCCACCATACACTCCGCACCCCTCTCATGTAAATACTACCCCCCACCATACACTCTGCACCCCTCTCATTTCATACATATTGGGCATGGCCTTTTAGTCTGATTAGAAATTTTAGTCAGATTTTTATTTAAATTTTTTACAGTTTTATTATTGTTTTACAATTCAATTTTTTTTGTATGTTTTGGTGAGAGTTTTTTTATTTCTTTGACAGACCCCTTAAGTCTCACTAAACAGACCCCTTAAGTCTCACTTTTAAAACAGAGAAAGGAACTGAGTAAACACTTTCCCCAGTCCCTTTCTCTGTAGCCTTAGCTGCACTGCAGATGAATGAACGGGAGACAGAGGCTCCTGTTAATTCATAAACCGAAGCATAGTAAATGGTTTACTATGCTTCAGTTATGAATGAACGCAGTGAGTGATCAGTACCGATCACTCACTGTGTTCATTTAGAAAAGGAAGGGGCTGGTAAATTACATTTTTACCAGACCCCTTTCCCGGCCTCCATCCTAAAGATCCTCCACAGTAGTCAGCGGGAGAGAAGAGGAGGGAAGTCGGCAGCGCTGTGGGGGGCATACAGTTAATTTTTATCGCTTGAATTGTTTTTCCCATTATGAGCGTGAGTGGGGTCTCATGTCTAAGTTTTGCCTAAGGCCTCACAAAGCCTAGAGCCGCCTCTGGTCTTTTGGAAGCTGGTTCTTCATTTTCCTCAGACACAATTGTCTCTTCAGAAATGTTTTGCAGTTCCTGTATTAACATTTCTTTTGCCTCCCTGGAAGTGTCTGAATTACAAAAAAATCGATCTTTATACCTAGAATTAAGAAAAAAATAAACCATAAATCAAATCAATGCAGCATATTCTTTATGTGAAGAAAAAGATTACATTTTATAGCAGAAAAATTAACATTACCTTGGATCGAGTAAAGTTGCGATACAGTAAAGTGGGTTTCGCTCAGTATCAGAGAAGCGATACCATGGTCCTCATCCACTTTTGATAAAACTTTCTGTAGCACTGTGACTGCAGGAATTGCATCAGAGGCAAACGCATCTGAACAACTCACTTGGCGAGTCATCTCTTCAAAGGGAGCCAAGATATTGATCAACTTCTCTATCAGATTCCACTGGTTTGCAGTAATGGTGGCAGGGAGCTCATGTTCAGACACATACACTCCAAGGGCCCGTTTCTGCTCAAATAGAGACTTCAGCATGTAAAATGTGCTGTTCCAACAAGTCTGCACGTCTTGTTGGAGTCTTCTTACTGGCTGACCAAGCTGTATTTGGATGTCTTGCAGCCAAGAGTATGCCAGGTTAGAATGCTTGAAGTGGCCAATTATTCTGCGCCCGACTCCCACAGCATCTGCAATGCTGCGCTGTGATAAAAGTCCCTCTGAGACAGCAAGCTGCAGTGTATGTGCAACACATGAAATACTAGGAAGTCCAGCATCTCCCATACCTTTTACCATGTTTTTAGCATTGTCCCGGACCACAACATGAACAGAACTTTTGGGAATCGCCAAGTCTGAAGCATTTCCTCAAGAATGTTCGCTATTGCTTGACCGGTGTGGGAGCCTTCAAATTTCGTAGCATGGAGCATGACCTGATGCAACGAGAATTCGCCATCTATCCACTTCACCGTTAAACTGATGAGAGAGAGTGGACTCACACTACTGCTCCAGATGTCTATGGTGAAGCTAATTGCCTTTATGTCCTCCTGCAACATGATAGTAATGTGCGTTTTAACCGTGCCGTGGATCAGTGTTTCTCAACTCCAGTCCTCAAGGCGCCCCAATAGGTCACGTTTTCAGGATTTCCCTCAGATGAAACAGCTGTGGGAATTACTAAAGCAGTTAAACTGATCAAATAACCTGTGCAAAACAATGGAGAGCCTGAAAACATGACCTGTTGGGGCGCCTTGAGGACTGGAGTTGAGAAACACTGCCGTGGATCTTTGGTAAGATAACGTCTGTTATGTAATGGCGACTGGGAATGTCATACTTCAGCTCCAACACATTAAGAAATCTCTTAAAACCCATGTTCTCAACAATTAAAAGAGGTTGATCATCCAGAATAATAAATTGGGTGAGCGCCTCTGTTATCTTTACAGCTCTGGGGTTGTCTCTTGACAGCTTTTCTCTTCTGGCAAAAGTTTGCTGCAAAGTTGGCTGCTGAGTGTTACTGCTAGTGCTGGCGGTAAATTCTCCATGTTCAATTTCATGTTTTGGCTTCAAATGTTTTATCAGATTACTGGTATTGTAAGAGCTGATTTTTGTACCTCCTCTAGATAATTTTGCAGAACAAAGTTTGCAGTCTGCCATCCGTGGGTTGTCCTCATTAATTTAAAAATACTTCCACACAGCTGACATTCTGCTGGTGTCTCTGTGCAGTGTGCACTGAAAAACTCTGATAATTTGCGCGACCTTGGGTGAAAAAGGCAAAATAAAAAATTAAGCATCCATTGTTTAATTACTTCTAAATCAGGCACTCTCACCCCCTTCCTGCCCAGGCCAATTTTCAGCTTTCAGCGCTGTCACACTTTGAGTGACAATTGCGCAATGCGCAGTCATGCTACACCGTACTTTTTTTTGGTATAATTTTTTTTCACACAAATGGAGCTTCTTTGGTGGTATCCATTTTATTTAATCACTGCTGTGTTTTATTTATTTTTTTGTTAAAAAAAAAAGCCTTTCTTAGGTTCCAGGAAAAGGGGAAAGCTGCGCCAAGTAAATGAAAGATTAAATACAGTATATGATGAAGGTTTGAGCAAATAAATAGTCCATATGAAGAACCAGACCTCCTTAAATTGGTGGTCAGAAGGAAGAATGCCCCTTACATTGATCAGTGGGAAGAATGCTCCTTACATTGGTGGTCAGTGAGAAGAATGCTCCTTACATTGGTGATCAGTGAGAAGAATGTCCCTTACATTGATCAGTGGGAAGAATGCTCCTTACATTGGTGATCAGTGGGAAGAATGCTCCTTACATTGGTGATCAGTGAGAAGAATGCTCCTTACATTGGTGATCAGTGGGAAGAATGCTCCTTACATTGGTGGTCAGTGAGAAGAATGCCCCTTACATTTGTGGTCAGTGGGAAGAAGGAGGAGGACACACCCAAAGAGCTCTCTGAGAGAACCAGCCTTTTTTTTCAAGCCTGGGCCTTGCCTGCTAGCTTGGCCCAGGAATAATGCCTGATCCTGGGGGAGGCCCTAGGAGGGATTCCCCTGATGATACAGGGCCTAGTGAGGAGGAGGAGGAGGAGGTGGAGGATCTGACTGTGGGTCCAGGCCCTGGTCAGAATGTGGATGTCTACAGACAGAAGATCATTGATCGTTTACGGGCGATCGGAAGAACTGAGGAGAAACTGAAATGTTAAAAAGCTGAGCATAAAAACTTCAGGACCAAGTATTTCCAGGCCTGGAGTAAGAATCATTTGGCCATGAAGCCTGAGTTACAGCAGATGGAAGAGAAGGTAAAGAAGCAATCTTTATTGTTGGAGAAGTTAAAAGATAAAAGTGGAGCTTTTGCAGAAAAGTTTAAAAATGAGAGGAGATTTGCCAGCCAGACATCGGTGAGTTCCTTGGATCAGCAGCCACAGGTAACGGACAACCCGTCATCTGTCTCTGCACCTCTCCCCCCATGTCAGGCTGGGGAATCACCAGCGGCAACCAGCCAGGGGGTTGAGAGTGAACATGGCACCCTAAAGTTCATCCAGCAGATGGAGTCACCCCTAAGGGCAGACAGGTCTGCTGGTGATCCATCAGAAGTCCCTACGGATGGGCAGAGGGGTTACAGACCGGCAGAGCCAGCAATGGTGGAGAAATCCCAGTGCACTGTGCAGCCTCTTTCCACCATGTCTGCCCCTCCAGCTGTAGTGAATGGTGTCCCAACTGAGGAACAGAGAGAGAAGGAGCTCTGCAAACAGCTGCCTGTTGGAGTTTCTGCTGTGGAGGGAAAACCCCTGGCAGAGGTGTCATCAGCCCACCAGAGCAATGAGGATGGATCTGCATCATGCTCCCCCGCACATGGATTTTGCTGCTACTGCTGGGACTTGTAGTTCCACAAGCAAGATGGCTGCCAGCTCCAAAGAGCCTGTTTCACCTTCACCTGGGCTGGTTGATGCAGGTGGGGGAGGGGAGCAGCACAGTGCAGCATGTGAAGTGGAAGCAGCCATGGAAGTCTCCTGCAATGATTCACCTATTGCTGTATCACAACAATCTTGCTTAGCTGACAATCCTGTCCTGATGGAGAAGAGTCTGCCTGGAGGTGAAGTATCTATGGGTACAGCAGTGAGTATGGACACGGCAGGAACTATGAATGTGCCAGAAATTAATGACAGCAATAACATTAATAAAGCAATGGATGTGGTGGTGGGTTGTGAAGGGGTTAATGTTGCTGCTATAGGTAAAAATGAAATTTCTCCTCCTGCTCAGCAGAGGAAAGACTCATCAGGTGTACAATTGTCATCTGCCAGAGTTGTGTCAGACGTTTCTAAACGCACAACTGGATCCTCTGCAGGGAGGTCTGTGAGCACTGGCAGCTATGCGACAGTTTTGGGGAGTCGCACCAAGGAGGGTGGGGGGAATGCTGCAAATGTTAGTGGTCACAATTTGGGGAGGTTTGGTGGTGGGATGGTTAGTGGGTACCAGAGGAGAAATGTGGTCCAATTGAAGTGGGAGGGGGAGGGGACCCCACCAGTAAGGGGAAGGGTGGCAGAGTTGGTTCTGGAAATGGGGTTTAAAGTTTCAGATATTTTTGCTTTGATTTGCCCCGCGGGGAGTTACGAGTTTGATTTGTCCTTTGTAAAGCCTGAGGGTTTGGATTTGTTTTGGGAACGATTTAGGAGGTGCGGGGGCCTTCCTCAGTGGAACGGTTGGGTGCCAAAGGTGATTTCCAGGCAGCCTCTGATAAAATCTGTGACGATCCTGGTGCGTAATGAATCTATACCAGAGGCTGATTTAATAGTATGGCTACGCCGATATGGTGAGGTCCTCGCTCCACTGCGGAAGGTCCTTGATCTGCATGGGATTTGGACAGGGGCCTGGACAGTGTCATTAAAATTAGGGGTGCTGGAAAATGTAGTCCAACATCTGCCCTGTTCAGCCTTTCTGGGGAGGGATAGGCTGACCATTTTTTACCAAGGTCAGCCTAAAGTCTGCAACAAATGTGGTGAAAAGGGCCACTTTGCATCTACCTGCACCCGTAAAAAGTGTTCAATGTGCCAGGAGCTGGGCCATTTGGCTAAGGATTGTACCGAAATTCGGTGCAATTTGTGCCAAAAGCTTGGTCATCCTTATAGTCAATGCCCAGAGGCATTACATAACTTGCCGGGATTGGAGACTGAGCTGCAGAGGCTGGATAAGGAGGATGAGGCCACTGAAACTGTTGTTATCCCTCCTGTGTCTGTGACATCTGTTGTTTCTGGTTCTGTCTCTCCTAGTGATGTGGTCCCTGAGTCTGTCCCTCCTGTGGTTGTCCCTATTCCATCTATACGTAGATCCTCCAGACTGGCGGAGGCTGCTGGGGGGGGCAGGTTTAGCGGATCTTCCCACTCAGCCTCCAGTCCATGCCCCTCGGATGCGCAAGCCTGGTCAGGGGAATGTGGGGGTGCTGGATGGGGGTGGGGGCGATGGAAGGGTGTCCATACCCCATGTCTCACGCTCTGATGGGGATTCGGATGATGAGGGGTGGGAGAAGATCAGGAGGAAGAAAAAAAAGAAGAGGAAGACGAGAAAAGCGGTCATTTCTTCCTCAGAGTCGGACCCAGGAGGGGTTCCTCTTGGCAACACCGTTTCTGTTTTGTCGGGTGATGAGATGTCTGATGTGTCTTTCTCTTTATCATCTATGGATGAGGGGGAGTCACGTAGTTTTAAGAGAGCTGTTTCTGGTGATGAGAGTGTGGTAAAGATTAAGAAACGACTACCCTAATCATCCTGATGGTAGTTCCCACTCCGATAAAGGTGGCGACCATTAATGTCGCCAGCATTAAATCTGCAAGAGCTCGTGATATTGCCTTATTTTTGCTCAGTGAGTTTGATGCCGAGATTTTATTTTTGCAAGAGACCTGGCTCCATACTTTGGCCGATGTCCATCTGGCAAAAAGGGAGTGGAGATGCGGTCCCTCCTTTTGGTCTCTTGCGGCTGAGCCCTGCAGCGGAGTTGCGGTCCTTTTTAAAACCGATATGGTAACGTGCCGGCGGATAATTGAGGTAGAAATGGGTAGATGCATGGTCTTGGACGTTTCTGTTAGGGGGCAGGACCTGCGCCTGATTAATATCTATGGGCCGCAGTCAAAATGGGGCAGGAAATGCCTCCTCACAGAGATCAAGCCCTTCCTTTTTACGTCCCAGCAGGTTGTCTTTGGAGGTGACTTTAACACCATAATTGTAATTCCATGCCCCTGTTAAACAGGGGCTGAAAAATTGGGCCTTAGCCACTGGTGGCGGCACCCAGAAACAAAAATGTTCTTCCAAGCTATCATCAGGTTTATTGAGGAGGAAGAGGATAGTCAGTCAACATAACAGGACAGTCACTCAGCATCAGCATAGGCAGTCTTGAAGTGATGTGACATTTCAAAATAAATTATTCTGTTACATCGGCTTCAGGTGCCTGGTAGCTGGTGGTGATTCAAGACTGATTCATCTTTATGAAGGTCAGTCGATCAACCGAGTCGGTGGACAGGCGCACCCTGTGATCGGTGACACAGCCTCCAGCAGCACTGAATGTGCGTTCCGAAAGAACGCTGGATGCAGGACAGGCCAGTAGCTCAATTGCATACTGTGCAAGCTCTGGCCAGTGATCCATCCTCAAGACCCAGTAAGCCAGAGGATTTTCGGTGGGAAAGGTGTCCAAGTCTGACCTTGCCCCTAGGTATTCCTGCATCATGTATATCAGACGCTGGCGATGGTTGCTGGAACCGATCATACCTTGGGGCTGCGGACTAAAAAATTGTCTGAACGCATCGGTCAGACGGCCACCTTCTCCACCGCTCCTTCTGCTACTGACCGAAGCCTCAGCAACTCGTTGTCCAGGACCAGGAGTTTGTAACCTCCCAGTCTCTGGAAACGCGTTGCACAGACCTTTCTGCAAGGCCTCCCGGAGATGTCTCATCCTCTGCTCCCTCTGCGACGGCAAGATAAGGTCCGCAACCTTACCCTTGTACCGTGGATCAAGGAGAGTGGCCAGCCAGTAATGGTCCCTCTCCTTGATCCGAAGAATACGAGGATCCTTCCGCAGACTTTGCAGGATCAGGGAGGCCATGCAGCGTAGGTTAGCTGAGGCATTCAGTCCGGAGTCCTCTGGGTCACTAAGGATGACATGATCCGCAGCCACCTCCTCCCAGCCACGTACAAGTCCACGGGTTTCTTGGGACTGTAAATCATCCCTAAAAGACTGCTGCTGTTGATGCTGAGTGCCAGGCTCCACCTCCATGCTGACACAATCCTCCTCCTTGTCCTCTTCCTGTGTGATGGGTGGGACAGAAGTAACACTGTCTGGGTAAAGGGGGCCTTGAGAGGCAAGGAAGTCCTCCTCTTCCTGGCTCTGTTCTGCCTCAAGTGCCCTGTCCATTATTCCACGCAGCGTATGCTCCAACAGGTGGACAAGAGGTACAGTGTCACTGATGCATGCACTGTCACTGCTCACCATCCTCGTGGCCTCCTCAAATGGTGCCAGGACAGTGCATGCATCCCTGATCATGCCCCACTGGCATGGTGAAAAAAACCCGAGCTCCCCTGACCCTGTCCTGGTGCCGTAGTCGCACAGGTACTCATTGATGGCCCTCTGCTGCATGTGCAGCCGCTGCAGCATGGCCAACGTCGAGTTCCACGTGGTGGGCATGTCACATATAAGGCGGTTCTTGGGCAGGTTCGACTACTTTTGCAGCTCAGCCAGCCCAGCACTGGCATTATATGATCTGCAGAAATGCACACAGACTTTCCTGGCCTGCCTCAGGACATCCTGTAAGCCCGGGTACCTGCCCAAGAACCGCTGCACCACCAGGTTAAGGACGTGAGCCACACAGGGCACATGGGTCAGTTGTCCCTGTCGGAAGACGGAGAGGAGGTTGGTGCCATGGTCGCAAATGGTGCCATGGTTCCTGGCTTAAGCTGGTGTGGCATCAACCACCTCTCGGCCTGCCCCTGCAGAGCTGACAGAACCTCTGCCCCAGTGTGGCTCCTGTCCCCCAAACACACCAGCACAAGCACGGCATGGCATCTTTTTGCCTGCGTACTTGTGTAGCCCCTTGAACGCCTACGGAGCACCGCTGGTTCCGAGGACAAAGCACAGGAAGAGGCCATGGAGGAAGAAGAAGAGGAGGGGTGGAGGAGAGAGGTGTGTCACAACCAGTAGTAACATTTTGGAGGCGGGGCGGCGGAACAACCTCCAACACTACTGCACCTTGTCCTGCATCCTTCCCAGCTGCCAAAAGAGTGACCCAATGGGCCGTGAAAGAAAGGTAACGTCCCTGTCCATGCCTGCTGGACCTTGAGTCAGCGGTAATATGCACCTGACCGCCCTGTCCAGTGAGGCATGGACATTGCCTTCCACATGCCGGTAGAGAGCCGGAATCGCCTTCCGTGAGAAAAAGCGGCGTTTGGGAACCTGCCAATGAGGAACCGCACATTGCACAAACTCACGGAAGGGGGCCGAGTCTACCAACTGAAAAGGCAGCAGTTGAATTTAGCCAAGCTAGCATTCAACCGCTGGGCATGTGAACTTCTTTCGATGGTACAGCAGCTGGGGCAGGGAAATTTGCCTGCTACAATCGGACATTGGTGTACTGCTAGCAGAGTGCCCGCAACTACTTGGCTGTGACACACCTAATTCTACACCTTCATTCCTCTCAGTGCAGGTTTCAGAGAGGACTGAAGGTATAGTGGGGTTGGAGATCCCAGCTGATGAGGAGCAAGGAGAGGTCCGCTTTGTTCTTTGGTGTGGGTTTTTAAGGTACACTTGCCAACGAGCTGCAAGTGTACCTTAGGTCAACATATGTCTGGTCAAGCATGTGGTGCCCAAGCGGCTGATGTTTTGGCCATGCAAGATACGCTTGAGACATATGTTGCAAATAGCAGCGGTGCAATCTGATGCACTAAACTCAAAAAAGGCCCACACCAGGCGGAGCTCTGCGGTGTGATTTAGTCGGTGTGCTGCCCTTACGCTGGCCCCCGGAGGGCATTCTGCCTCATTGGAGATGTGCCTCCTCCTCATCCTCCTCATCTCTCCTATCAGGCACCCACGTGGAGTCAGTGACCTCATCATCCCCTCCCTCATGATCACTGGAGCAAACCTGGCAGTATGCTGCAGCTGCTGGAACACGACTGGCAGATTGCTGTGCTTCTTGAGCATCCCCTCTCTCTGCGCTCACGTTACTGCCTTCCTCTAGCTGTGTATCATCATCAGACCCTTTAAAACGCTGGCCATCTCCTGGAGCATGTACCCAACACTGTGCTCAAACAGTTTGGGGGACTCCTCAGGAGGACATGGTGGGTCTAGGGAAGGAGAGACTGATGATGACATTGATACGAGGGAAGAGGATGCATTGGCAGCTGCTTTGCCAGTACTCTGAGCCTGGGTGAGAGGATGAGGGGGGCTTGGTCATCCACTCTACCAAGTCTTCGGCATGATGTGGCTCAACACGTCCAGCTGCCGAAAATAACGACAAGCGTGTCCCACGGCCACGTGCTGATGACGATGCACCGCATCCACGACCAGCACTGTTGTCTCTAGACACAGAGCCTGCTTTCCCTCTTTTATTGGCTCGTGACTGTCTGCCTCTCCTTGTTGGCCTTCCAGACATAGTAATGGCCTGTAGGGAGATGGGAAAACCAGCAATTGGGTAGTGTATATTGTGCTGGAGGCACACAACACCCACTGTAAAGGCTGCAGATGCCTGTATTAGTGAACACCAGCAATAAAGGGTAGATACAGGTGTATACTGTGCTGGAGGCACACAACACCCACTAACTCCTGCAGATGCCTGTATTAGAGAACACCAGCAATAAACGGTAGATACAGGTGTATACTGTGCTGGAGGCACACAACACCCACTAACTCCTGCAGATGCCTTTATTAGAGAACACCAGAAAAAAAGGGTAGATACAGGTGTATACTGTGCTGTGCTGGAGGCACACAAAACCCACCAACTCCTGCAGATGCCTGTATTAGAGAACAACAGCAATAAAGGGTAGATACAGGTGTATACTGCGCTGGAGGCACACAACACCCACTAACTCCTGCAGATGCCTGTATTAAAGAGTACAACAGCAATAAAGGGTAGATACAGGTGTATACTGCGCTGGAGGCACACAACACCCACTAACTCCTGCAGATGCCTGAGAAAAGAACACACTGTCCCTGCCTATCTAGCTCTTTCCCTGCACGCCGGAACACACTACACAAGGCCGCCGCGCTGGCGGCCTTATATAGTGTGGGGCGTGTACTAAACCCCCTGAGCTATAATTGCCCACAGGCATCCTGCCTGTGGCCAATTATGGCTCTCCTCGCTGCCTGCGCTGTGATTGGCCAAGCATGCGGGGTCACAGTGCATGCTTAGCCAATCATCAGCCAGCAATACACTGCGACTGGCGCAGTGCATTGTGGGCCGTTCGTATCACACGAATTTGATGCGAACGGCCCACAAAGTTCTGGCTTCATCAAACGGACGAACGGCCGATGTTTGATTCGAACATGGGTTCGAATCGAACACCGGGCTCATCCCTAGTGGAGACGTTCGAGTGGATCCTGTCCTGCAACTTAAAGATCAGGAAGTATTACACTCGGGGCTTGTTGCAGCCAGGCCTTCAGGAATAGATGCCCTGACAGATCGGTGGAGCTTCAACAGGGCATATGCCTTTCCCCCATTTCCGATCATCCTTAGGTTTTTGTAATAGAAAAAACTATTCAAAAAAACACTTTTAAAATTTCCTCATAGATATTGTAGCAGCGCTCTTGTCAGAAAGAACCAAATTGACAAGCTTCTTTATGCAGTTCATATAGTTCTGTTGATTTTTAAATATTAATATTTAATATTTTAATATTCAATTAATATTTAATGATTATTGATATGGTTTAAATAAGAGTTATTTTTGACAAGATTTGATAACTTCAATATAACAAGCATTTATTAAAGAATTAAGGTTATTAGTCTATCTAATACACCGCAAACATTTACAGTCTTTGGCAAGGGAGTAAATATTAGTTTCAAACACAAAGTATATACATTACATTACATTACAAATAGACAGACAAACATAGGAAAAATGCAAGCATAAGGGGTAAGTGCTGGGAGATGGTCCAATAATTACCTATAATGAATCCTGGGCCCAGGTTCCCTCATCTCTCTCTCTCTACTGGATGGGGGGTCCTTTTATGGAGCCCTCTCCCATTGACTAACCCAGGGCGGCTACGATTTGTTGCGGTTATTTCTCTCCTCCTTCCTGCCGTTATATTAATTTCCCACACTAGCCCACTCTTTACTGAAATTTAGTGATAATTGGATTTGAAGATAAATTAATTAAACCGGGGGTCGTTAACTTCCCTTGAAGGGGGCGCTTAACTATGCATGGAACTAGCCAGGAAGAATTGCCCCTTAAATGGATATGGGTGTTAATATGGGAGAATACACACGCCTTTATCTAGAGCAGTGGTTCTTAACCTTTCTAGTGCCGTGACCCCTTGATAAAATGTCCCAAGTTGTGGGGACCCTTAACAGTAAAATTTATTTTCGTAGGCACCCAAGGCAAAACAAGTCATTTGCGCCCCTAACCCATGGACATTTAGTGCTCCCTGAGTGCCTTCCACTCGTACAGTATTAAAACCCCTTATAGTACATTTTAGGATGTACCATTCTTTCTCTTTGTACCACACTTTCTTTGTTCTACTTTCTTTCCCTTTTCCCTCTCTCTATCCTAATTTCTTGTTTCCCCCCCCCCCCCCATCCCTCTCTTTATCCGTTTTTCTTGTTCTTTCTCTTATTCTTTCTCTGCCTTTTTTCTTTGTTCCTCCCTCTCTTTTCCTCTCTCTTCCATGTATCCCCAGCCATGCCATAAACTGAGTGGACGGCCGCGGGCTGCAGGAACAGCCCAGCTGGGTGACCACAGGCTCCAGGGACAGCCCTGCTGGGCGGCAGCAAAAAGGCTGGGAGAGCGGTGCAGGCTTCAGGAACAGCCCAGGATTCGTGACCCCTGGCAAATCATCATTTGACCCCCGAGGGGGTCCCGACCCCCAGGTTGAGAACCACTGATCTAGAGGATAAAAAGCGGTGCCGCATAGACTACCAGTTTCAGCTGTGCTCTCTTTTCTAGCTTGTTTGACTACTAAGTTATCTCATCAGACCATAAGACTCTGCAGCTCTTGTTACCCTGCATTCATGCATATTCAAATAAGAGGACAGGTAATTAGATTGTCCTCAAGCCCAGCTTGTCAGCCAAGTTTAACCCTTTGCAGACCCACATATTTCCTACTCTAAATTATATATATACATATATGTTACAGATATTCCCAGTTTACAAGGAAATTATTCATAAAAATTCCTCATAAGGCAACAGTTCATAAAGGAAAGGTAGTGCGTAGGAATTCAATTTGCAGCTATGTGTAGTGATTGATTATAGGTAGATCACCATTCACCAAGCGATTGTCACGTACCTGGTCGGAGTCTGAAGTGACGAGGTCAGCCTCTCTTGTATCTCCGGCCCTGGGTCCCACTGAGAGTGGAGACAGGAGAAACCAAGGGACAGGAGGAACATGAGTGCCTGGAGAAGTAGCCCTGGAAGCCTGAAGCAGATGATGCAACTTTTGGAAGGCAGGAAGTCGCAGCTAGTCGCAGGAGCGAAGTCGCAGATACCCGGATAGCAGAGTAGAGCCGAACAGGAGACAGGAGCGTTGTCACATGGCTAGCCGGGTTCAGCAGCAGGCGGGCAGTAAAGTACAGAGACATCAGGCAGGAGCAGGGTCAAACCGGAAGCCGGGATCAGGAACCGATAATCAGAAGTATAGGGAAGTCCAGCAACAAGGTCAGGGTAAGCCAAAGTTCATCAACAGGTGTCAGGCAGGTAAAAAGCAGGGTACAGGTACAGAAACAGCTGAAGATCAGTCAGCATCTAACTGGAGTCAGTGCGCCCCTTAAATAGGCCGTCTGGCGCCAGAGGAAGGCGTGTCTGCGCTTCCGCGGACGTGCACGCATTGGCGTGTCTGCGTTCTACTGAGTTCCTAGTGCGCATGCGCGGGTGCGCTCGGAGTGTAATGACAGTTCTCTTACAGCGATACACCACGTGGAAAAAACTCCCCTTTGGGGATGCACCACAATCAAAAGTATAATACGCCTCACATCAAAGCCTGATTCTCCACCACTCCAGCTGACCTTCCAACAAACTTAGATTACGTTTGTTTAGGGATCCAGTAAGCTTATGTGAAAAAAAGATGAATTGTCCACATAGCGTGATACTGTTTCAAAAAGTTTTAATAATGCCCAAGAAAACCCCCCTCACAATATATACGTACTACAATTTAGTTAATTGTGGAGCCGTAATAAAGTGCAAATGCAAGCGTTTTAATTCACCCGGTTGCAAGCGATAGTAGACAGAGCTGTCTGTGTACAGCAGACATGCACGATACACTTCCTGTCAGGAACGATACACTTCAATGTCAGCATTGCCGTGAGCTGATTTGTATTCGTTTGTTGTAGATCGTTACATACCGTTTAAAAAAGCAATAAACTTTAAACAGTGAAAGGCTTACTTTAGATGTTTAGATGCAGGAAAATAAGATGGCTGACTTAACCTAAGATAGGGAGGGAGGGAGGTAGAGGTGTACTGCCGTAGGCCCTGGAGTTAGAGGTGTATTAGGGGAAGCGCTGGAGGTGGAGGTGTACTATAGGTGTATTTACAAAGATAATCAAAAGACGAGACGAAGACAAAGACAAAGACAATCAAAAAGATAGGGAGGGAGGGCAATTTATTTTTTTTCCAATTGTAACTTTTTTTCCCCAAAAATTTTTTTTCAATTTTTTTTTCACATTTTTTTTTCGACAAAAGGGCAAGGGGTTCGATTTTTGATAATTTTTGGTCATTTTTTTTTTCAATTTTTTTTCTTTTTTTTTTTTTATTTAATTTTTTTTACATTTTTTTTATTTTATTTTTAATTTTTTTCAATTTTTTTCAATTTTTTTTTCAATTTTTAATAAATTTGTAATTTTTTTTCACATTTTTTTATTTTCAGCTTTTATTATTTTTTAAAAAAAATGTTTACATTTTTTCTTAAAATTTTTTTTTTTCAAAATAATTTTTATTTATTTTTTCTAAAAAAAATTTGTTTTCAATTTTTTTTTTTTTAAATCTACACCTACCACAGGCTAGCAGCTTTGCACAGTGTACCAGCTGCCTCTCCACCTTCCACTTATCCAAGGAGTGCACCGATGCCGGACCCCAGTGGCTGCAGGATAATGGTAAGTGATAATGTGCTCTTGCAGGGTTTTTTTTTGCAGGAAAAACAAAAACGGGTTTACTTCCTATTTTAACAATGGTGTAGGTTATTAGTGTGTGTATACTGGAACCAATGATATGGGCTATTGTGTATACTGGAAGCCATGCAGAGGGTTGTTCTTGTGTAGGATTGCACCAATGATGGAGGTTATTACGGTGGAACATAGTATCAACACGGTGGGTTATTGTTGCATTAACTGACCTCCATACTGAGGGGTATTACATCCTGCTCTCGTGTGGAGCCCCCTCTCTTTCCTGGCCTGTGATTGACATCATTGATCATGCAAAACGCATGCTTTGGTGTGCGCTTTGAAAACACGCTGCAAACGCACATCAACCTTGCATTGCCATTATGGTGATGCAAGCACGATACACATTTGCAGGGCATTTCCAAAATGCACTGCCTGTCAGCTCGCACCAGCACAGCTCTGCTCCCCTCCACGTTTTGAAATCGGGTAGAAATTGGCTTTTTTTTATAAAGCGCAGACACTAGGACACATGTTATCTAACAGAGGGGGTGGTATAAACATAAAATAGTGGCTTAACAACCACATTAAGTGATTCTATGTATTAATATAAAAAACCTACAGTGTGCAGCAGCCCCCCTAATACTTGAACCCCATTTTGATCCAGTGATCTGCATGAGTGCCTCGGCTGTCTGGGACTCTCCCTCCTAATTGGCTGAGACACAGCGGTGGCGCCATTGGCTCCCACTACTGTCAGCCAATCAGAGAGGGGGCGGGGCCAAACTGAAGCTCCATGTCTGAATGGACACACAGAGCTGCAGCTCACCTCGGGTGCCCCATCGCAAGCTGCTTGCTGTGGGGGCACTCGCCAGGAGGGAGGGGCCAAGTGAGCCGGTGAGGGACCAGACAAAAGGGGGATATGGACTGCACTGTGTAAAACCCCTGACTTCTGTGCAATCACAATGCCCAGTTTCCCGCTGAACCAGACAAATTTTGATCCATCTATGGCTAGCTTTAGCCCAGGTTCACACTGACGCGGGTTAGAAATTGTGCGGGTTCCGCTGAATTTGCACGATTTTTAGCTGGCAATGCAGTCTGACTTCAGGGCCAATTTGACAGACATTTGTGTGGGTTCATGCACAGATGTCTCTTCAAATCATCCCCAAAGGTAGAATAGGAACTTCTTTTGGGTTTTCGGAGGGTGCCATTGCCGGCAATAGCTGCCGATTTGGCATGCGATTTGACATGTCGCATTGCTTTTGTGAATGGAGAAATCCTTTTTTTTTTTTTTTTAATCGGCCCACTGGCTGATTGTCGAAAAAAATAAAAAAACATGTATTGACCATACATGTGTAGCGGGGTCCCCTTTAAGACTCCCGGGACTACCTTGCCCAGAATCTCTTTCGGCAATGTTTTCCACCCCAGAGACTCATGGGAGGGGTTATAAAAGGAGGAGGCGAGGCTGGGCTCGGCCTCTTTGGGACACGAGACTTCAGTGACTGATCCTCCTGTGCGGATGTGCCGGAGTGCAAGGCCTGAAGCCTGAGGCCTTGCGCAGCACCAAAGAGCCTTCCACCCCACTGTGAGCCTGCGTGACATCTGACTTCGCTTATCTACAACCTTGGTTGGATCGGGGACCCGATCGCTGGAGACACTGTGTGTGAGGACACAGTCGGTGGAAGTTCCCGGACTGGGATCGCGTCCGGAGGGGTGAGCGAGCGTATGCTCAGACCATATACTGTTTGTTGCTGATGTGCCTATAGACTGCCGTGGCCCACAAGTTTATATCTGACACTCTCACTGGAGATCCATATCAGAGCTGAACTCAGAGGTTCTTCAGTAAAGTGTTTATTCTATTAAATCTTCCCACTGGATTACAAATGTTATTCTGTTATGTGCACCACCTTTAAAGACTTGCCGGTGAAGAAACCATCATCCCCTAGAGACTGAGTTTTAGATATCTGAGCCAGGCCTGACCAGCTAGTTAGTTCATTTAGTTGCTGCGCCACAGGGCGCCTAGTTAACGGTCGCCCACGCGGCGCACCTTTACTATTCTATTAGTGTATAAGTATGTTTATTGCTGCAGGGCTCTGCAACCTATTTTATGTGAACTGTTACCACTGTTAACCTTTTTACCACAAATCTAAAGTAAACTAGATACCCCTTTCATTATTGCCTTAGTGTCTGAGTTTTATCATATAGTATAAGAATTATATTGCTGCCATAACTAACTGTGCCAGTAGGGGGTCTAGTAAATTGCCGGGGGTTGGCGGAGCTGTCTTCAGGGCCCAAACGAAATCTGTGGCCCTCTTAGTTGAAGGTATCGCTACACGTGGGGGCTCGTCCGGGATCCTGATACAGCAATTAAACGCCAGAGGTGCCGGCATGGACCCGCAAGCGATAGAAGAGTGTTGCAAAACCTGTAGGGCAGAGCCGAACAACTCGATAGTCATCAGTCTCCCAGGGGAGGAATGGAAGACTGACATGGTAGAGGAGTTAATGAAGTTAGTGTCCACAGATCATACACCATGGGTGATAGATATAAAGTCAGACCCAGACACTTCATATCAGTATGCACTGGTGGAATACGGAGACGGGGTACCAGAGGCTTGCAAGTACAAGTGTGTAAAGACGCCAGACAATAGAACCTATAGGTTGGCGCCCGCAGTAACTATAAAGAAGGAACCATCACAGATGGGATCACCGCAGGCTGCGGCCCGTACCTCACCAGAAAGAGGAGGTGGGGTGATACCCCCGGTAGCACCCGCACCTGCCACTGCTATATCACCAGAATTGATAAAGGCAATAGGGGATCTACTAATCAAATGTCAGAAGACAAACACAGTGCATGTAGAGACTAGCTACCGGAGACTGAAAACATTCTCAGGGAAGCTCCCTGTCCCTGCAGGGGAAGAAGATTTTGATACCTGGGTGGAGCAGGCATTACAAGCAGTAGAGGCATGGGAGGTGCCTGAAGCGCAGAAGAGGCAACGAGTGATAGAGAGCCTCAAAGGCGCAGAAGCAGTGAAAAGCTTTCGGTTTGGGAATGCAGATTGCACAGCTCAAGACTGTCTAGCCATGCTACAGGAAGATTTTGGTCAATTGGAAAAGGTGACAGAGATGGTCTACCAATTTGAACACACTTTCCAACAGCCAAGGGAGAAACTTTCAGAGTATGTTAGGAGACTGAACAGGTTGCTGTGCAAGATTGTGTTGAAGAAGGGAATGAAGCCCCAAGATACAGATGCAGCGAGAATGAAGCAAGTCTTAAAGGGAGCGTTACGTTCGGATCCAGTCTGGCTGCACCTGAAAACCTCAGGAGGAGAAAGGTTACTGACTTATGCTGACTTGATAAAAATCATCAGAGATGAGGAGGCGCTACAACAGGACCAGCAAATGATTAAGACAAATGTTGTCCCCGCACAGGTGCTAGTCAATCCAGTGATGACCCCTGAAAGAGACTCAGAGGTAGACACTCTAAAATCTCAAATGTCCAAGGTGTTAGAGATGTTGACCTCTCTGATGGCAAAAGACCCAGAGGATCCCAAGAGAGAAGTACCAAGGAAGGAATTATTCCCAATTGCCTCAGCACCCGCATCTTTACAAGAATGGGGAGATATAGTCTGCTTTAACTGTGGAGGAAGTGGCCATATTGCAGCTACATGTTCCAGTCCCAAGAAGAAGAAAATGGACAACCGCAAGCCGGCGGGAAACTTCAGAGGGCCCCGGTGATGGAGTCAACCGGGTGCCCATCACCTTCAGTGAGCTCCAAGCTGAATGCGGAGCAGAAGAAAAGAGGAGATAAAACACCTCAGAGGAAACGCAACATTCCTCAACAGGGATACACCCCAGAGAAAGGGGGCAAGACCCCTCAGAAGAGGCACAGCACTCCCCAGAGGGGGTGCACACCTAAGAAAAACAATAGTATCCCTCAGCGGGTCCGTACGCCCATTGAAAGGAGAGAAATCAATGCATACCAGGCTCAAGAAAGATTAAAGTCCAAAGGGAATTGGACGAGAGAGAGAGTCCGAAAGGAAAGGGCCAGAAGAAGGCGACCCCTGCCAGGCCATATCCAGAGAAGCTGGTAGGCCCATCTCCTATAGTGCCCATTCAAGTGGAGGGAGTCTACACCAGAGCAATCCTGGATACTGGGGCACAAGTGACCCTATTATACCGGGATTTCTACGATAAACACTTGAGTCACCTGCCCATCCAGAAGATAGAGGAACTGGAAATATGTGGGATTGGAACCCAGAGTTTCCCCTACGATGGCTATCTGCCCGTCAAAATGACTTTTGACCCATCCGTGGCTGGGAAAGCCGAAGTGTTTGACACCCTGGCAGTTGTGTGCCCTCGACCGCCAGGAGCCAACAAGAGTTCCCTTATAATAGGGACGAACGCGGACCTGGTCCGAAGACTCTTGACCCCTCTAGTGGAAGAAAAGGGGCAAGTGGCCACCAAGATCCACCCCATGCTGAAGACGGCCTACCAATGGCTGGTCCTAGAGCAGAAGACCCCTGGAGAGGGGATAGGGAAGGTGTGGAGACTTGGAAGAGAAGGGGTAGTGTTGCAGCCCGGCGAAGTAACCTGTCTCAGAGCCACTGTGAAGCTTACTTGGGAGCAGCCTGGACCCTTTGTCATGTTGGAGTCCGACCCAAGGGAAGAGTCCCCCGGTCTGGAAGTGATACCAGAAGTGATTCCACTGAAAGCCCTGAAGAAGGCCCATTGTAGAGTTCTGGTGAGTGTTAGGAACAATACAGATGGCCCCATGGAAATCCCAGCCAGGATGCTGCTGGGCCAGGTGAGCCCTGCTGCCCCTGTTACCCTGTCAGAAGTCAAGGGGACGGGTGAAGGAGGAGATGCTTGGGAGAAGCTATCCATGGAAAACCCGAATCTGCCCAGGGCTTGGAAAGAGAGAGCCAAGGCCCAGTTGACCAGATGGGAGAAGATCTTCTCCAAAGATGAGTTCGATGTGGGGTGTGCAAGGAGTGCCACCCATCGGATCCGCCTCCAAGAAGATAAGCCCTTCAGAGAGAGGGTCAGGCGGGTCCCACTAGCAGATCTGGAGGATCTAAGGGAACAACTCGCAGAACTCAAGAGGACTGGTGTGATCCGGGAGTCTAGAAGCCCCTATGCCTCCCCGATAGTGGTGGTCAGGAAGAAGAATGGGTCATTGAGGCTCTGTATAGACTACAGGACTCTCAACAGGAGAACCATACCCGACCAGTACACCACTCCGAGGATAGAGGACGCTTTACAGAGTTTGTCTGGAGCCAAGTGGTTCAGCGTTATGGATCTCAAGAGTGGATACTATCAGATCCCTATGCATCCAGAAGACAAGGAGAAGACAGCCTTCATAACCCCAGTGGGGTTCTTTGAGTTTGATCGAATGCCCCAGGGACTGTCTGGAGCTCCTGCTACCTTCCAACGTCTCATGGAGAAGACTGTAGGAGACATGAACCTTATTGAAGTCCTTGTATACCTGGACGATGTCATTGTCTTTGGGAGAACCTTGGAGGAACACGAGGAGAGGCTGGAAAAAGTGTTGAGGAGACTCAGTGAGGAGGGACTCAAGCTTTCGCCTGAGAAGTGTCGGTTCTACCAGTCTTCTGTGAACTATCTGGGGCACATAGTGTCTGAAGAAGGGGTGGCCACAGACCCTGAGAAATTGGAGGCAGTTACCTCCTGGCCACGACCCACCACAGTAACAGAACTCAGATCCTTCTTAGGGTTCTGCTCCTATTACAGGAGGTTTGTGGAAGGATTCACCCGAATTGCTAGACCATTGAATGAACTACTCAAGACTGAGGGAGAAGAGGATGACTCAGGGCCCAGGAAGCCAGGAGAGTCAGTCAGAGATCAGTGGAACCAGAAATGTGAAGAGGCCTTCCAGGCGTTGAAGAAAAGCCTAACCACTGCTCCAGTCTTGGCCTACGCAGACCCAACCAAACCCTATGAACTACACGTAGATGCTAGTCATGACGGTCTGGGAGGAGTACTTTATCAAGAACACGAAGGGCAACTACGGCCTGTTGCCTACGTGAGCAGGAGCCTGACCCCCTCTGAGAAAAACTACCCCACTCACAAGCTGGAGTTCCTGGCCCTTAAGTGGGCGGTAGTAGACAAGCTCAAAGACTACCTGTATGGGGCGGAGTTCACTGTGAAGACCGACAACAACCCCCTTACCTACCTATTCACTACAGCAAAGCTGGACGCCACTGGACACAGGTGGCTGGCCGCATTGTCTGGATTCAATTTCAGCCTAAAGTACAGGCCAGGGATTGGGAATCGAGATGCAGACGCTCTGCCCAGAAGATCTCATGGTCCCACCCGTGACATGGAAGACTGGACTCAAGTGGCACCAGACGGGGTGCGGGCCCTTTGTCAGGGGGCTGAATTACAAGCCAGAGGGGGCTCAAGGGCAGAAGAGATAGGAGTTACCATGGTAGGAGTCCCCAAACAATACTGTGGAGTAACTCAACTGGAGGAAGACCATCTGCCAAAGCTGTCCAAGAAGGAGCTAAGATGTGACCAATTAGAAGACCCCATGGGGAAATTAGTTCTGGAAGCCCTGGAGAATCAGGATCCAAACAGACTTCTGAGTCACTCCTCAAAGGAAGCTCGCCTGTTGAGGAAAGAGTGGGACAGGTTACAGGTGCATCAGGGAGTGGTCTACCGAAGGGGCCCCTCTGATGACCTGGAAGATAAATGGCAATTGTTTCTTCCGGAAAAACACAGAGAGACTGTTCTGATTGCCCTACATGACAATCATGGCCACCTAGGGGCGGAAAGGACCTTTCAACTTGTCAGAAGTCAGTTCTATTGGCCCTGCATGAGGGCAGAAGTAGAAGAGTACTGCCATTCGTGTGCACGCTGCATCCAGAGGAAGACTTTACCCCATCAAGCTGCCCCAATGGGCCATCTACAAAGTCAAGGCCCAATGGATCTGGTATGCATTAATTTCCTCTGCCTCGAACCCGATCTGAGTGGACTAGGAAATGTTCTGGTGATAACCGATCATTTCACCCGGTATGCCCAAGCTTTCCCAACCAAAGACCAGAAGGCTTCCACAGTAGCCAAGGTACTTATGGAGAAGTATTTTGTCCATTATGGGCTGCCCCAGCGACTTCATTCAGATCAAGGAAGGGACTTTGAGAGTCGACTGATCCTGAAACTCCTGGATTCGTTTGGAATCAAGAAAACTCGAACCACACCTTACCACCCACAGGGAGATGCTCAGCCGGAGAGGTTTAACCGAACCCTGCTCAACATGTTGGGGACTCTGGAAAGTGAGAAGAAACAACATTGGAGCAAACACATAGCAGCTATAGAACACGCTTACAACTGCACCACCAGTGATGCTACAGGCTACTCCCCATATCGACTCATGTTTGGGAGAGAAGCGAGGTTGCCTGTGGACCTGGCCTTTGGCACTTCTTTAGACCATTCCTCAGCCACATCCCACAAAGGATATGTGGACAGGCTCAGACACAGCCTGAAAGTAGCTTATGAACAAGCTCAAGCGGCCTCAGATCAAAGGGGAGCCCGAAACAAAAGAAACTTCGACTTGAAGGTCCGGGTACAAGACCTGCAGCCCGGGGACCGAGTACTGCTACGCAATCTGGGGGTCCCTGGAAAACACAAACTTGCAGACAGATGGAGATCTGAACCCTATGTCATCTGTAGGAAGCTGCCGGGCCTACCTGTCTGCAAGTTGAAGCCAGAAGGAAAGGTAGGCCCACTGAAGACGTGGCATCGAAACCACCTGCTCCCACTTGCTGAAGCGGTCAGGATACCTCCAGTGAGGGACTCCCCTGAACCAGTCTCTATTTTGGATACCCCCAGGCCAAACACTCGGTCCCAGACCTCTCGGACTGAAGATACAGAAGCTTCTGAACTCAGTGGAGATGAAGAGAGAGAGCTTGACTGGCTGTGGCCTTCCCCAACTCAAGGAACTTCTGCTATAGATCTTCCAACTACTGAAGACACTATAGATGGACAACTGAATGCAGAAGCCGCTGAATTCATCCCATCTAGTCCTTCATCGGATTACTGGGAAGATGCCTGTGATGTTTACCCTGAACAGGACCCTAGAGACTCTATGTATCCCTCGGCTCCTGAAGCAGATGTTACAGAGCCTGCCGTGTTGCCTGAGCCTGTTACAGAAGAAGAGCCTGTGGCGCCAGAGCCAAAAACCCCAAGGGAACAAAGGGCTCGCAGAGTCATAAGGCCTCCCAGAAAGTTGACCTACCCACAAATGGGGAAGAGCTCAGAAGATTCTGTGGTCACTGCTAGGAGGAGTGTAGAGAATCCGGATCCCTCCACTGTACATTTGGTAGAGGGCAACCCCTACTCACTCTCTGGCACAGTTAGGCAGGCCACTCAGGATAGTGTGACCTGTGGGCAAGGGAATCTAACCCCTCGGTTTTGGTGGGAATTCCCTATGCCAACCTCTTATGCAATGTTGTCTGGGGTTGTACGCAGTGTATGCTAAAGTTTTCTTTGGGGACCAAAGAATTTAAGTGGGGGGAGTGTGTAGCGGGGTCCCCTTTAAGACTCCCGGGACTACCTTGCCCAGAATCCCTTTCGGCAATGTTTTCCACCCCAGAGACTCATGGGAGGGGTTATAAAAGGAGGAGGCGAGGCTGGGCTCGGCCTCTTTGGGACACGAGACTTCAGTGACTGATCCTCCTGTGCGGATGTGCCGGAGTGCAATGCCTGAAGCCTGAGGCCTTGCGCAGCACCAAAGAGCCTTCCACCCCACTGCAAACCTGGGTGGCATCTGACTTCGCTTATCTACAGCCTTGGTTGGTCCGGGGACCCGATCGCTGGAGACACTGTGTGTGAGGACACAGTCGGTGGAAGTTCCCGGACTGGGATCGCGTCTGGAGGGGTGAGCGAGCGTATGCTCAGACCATATACTGTTTGTTGCTGATGTGCCTATAGACTGCCGTGGCCCACAAGTTTATATCTGATACTCTCACTGAAGATCCATATCAGAGCTGAACTCAGAGGTTCTTCAGTAAAGTGTTTATTCTATTACAATCTTCCCACTGGATTACAAATGTTATTCTGTTATGTGCACCACCTTTAAAGACTTGCCGGTGAAGAAACCATCATCCCCTAGAGACTGAGTTTTAGATATCTGAGCCAGGCCTGGCCAGCTAGTTAGTTCATTTAGTTGCTGCGCCACAGGGTGCCTAGTTAACGGTCGCCCACGCGGCGCACCTTTACTATTCTATTAGTGTATAAGTATGTTTATTGCTGCTGGGCTCTGCAACCTATTTTATGTGAACTGTTACCACTGTTAACCTTTTTACCACAAATCTAAAGTAAACTAGATACCCCTTTCATTATTGCCTTAGTGTCTGAGTTTTATCATATAGTATAAGAATTATATTGCTGCCATAACTAACTGTGCCAGTAGGGGGTCGAGTAAATTGCCGGGGGTTGGCGGAGCTGTCTTCAGGGCCCAAACTAAATCTGCGGCCCTCTTAGTTGAAGGTATCGCTGCACATGTGCGGTTTTTTTTTCGTCAGACAGTTGGCCGATTAAAAATACTTATCTGCACTGTGCAGTGGTTTTGCGCAGTGCAGTCCATATCCCCCTTTTTCTCTGGTCCCTCACCGGCTCTCTTGGCTTCTCCCTCCTTACACTTGAACCCCATGTATGTTTTTGTGTCCCATATTTGAAAGCGTGATATTTAAAGTTTTTATTTTTTGGTTAATATTTTTTTAACAGTTTCCCACACTGATGCGGGTTAGAAATTGTGCGGGTTCCGCTGAATTTGCACGATTTCTAGCTGGCAATGCAGTCCAACTTCAGGGCCGATTTGACAGACATCTGTGCGGGTTCATGCACAGATGTCTCTTCAAATCATCCCCAAAGGTAGAACAGGAGCTACTTTTGGGTTTTCGGAGGGTGCCATTGCCCGCAATAGCCGCCGATTTGGCATGCGATTTGACATGTCGCCTTGCTTTTGTGAATGGAGAAATCCTTTTTTTTTTTTTTGGGCACTGCTATTTCCCTGCAGTTTATTAGCATCTTTTGCCTCCATATTTATCTTCTTCTGCTCATTTCCTGCAATTTATTAGCATCTATTTCCTTCATATATTTTTCTTTAGCTGATTTACTGCAGTCTATTGGCATTTATACCCTTCCATGTTTTTTTTTTCTCTGCTGATTTCCGTCAGCCTATTGGCATTTATTTCCCTACGTATTGTTTCTGTTCTTGGCTGATTTCCTGCAGTCTACTAGCAAATCTCTAGATTTACCTTCAACTGTGTAGTGTAAGGGAATTCTAAAGTTATTTGCGTGTATCTTCTCAGAGGGTGACACTCTGGATACACTAGTACACATATGCCACCGTCCCGGTATGAAGGATTTGCTAAACTAAGAACTAATGATTGGACTTTAAAGGCATACAAAGTAGATAGAAATAAAAAACTAAAGATTTATTAATATACAAGAAATTTGAAATATAAAACAGTCATAAAATGTCAGTTTCATTAATCAGTTATTATGACTGGTCCAAGAGGGTTATCAGTGTATTTATCCTCACAGTACAGTATATTCTCCTTATAATGGCTCAGCTGAGTACAATAAACAAAAGAGAGAAATTTATAATTGTATAACTATAAACTAGATAACCAACAGGTGGATCCAGAGGAGATGGAGAACTTGCTCGACATGTTGCGCGTTAATTGTAAATGCTTCCTCAGGAGCATGTCATATATATTTTTCTATAAGATATACAAAAACGCAATATATAAATATATCAAATATAAAAACTACATAAGAACATTACATTACATAAGTCATTGATGTACAATTAATATACAATTCACATTGATTCTGTGGCCCAAACCCTGATCCCTCCCTTCCTAATCCACATCTGTGGAAGCATAACCATAAAGTATAAATAAAGTCAACCTAAGCATGTGTGCAAATGTATTGTGGAGTAGGATAATACATGTATTATAGTTATATGGTCAGGTAGATATCTACATGTATAGCCTAGCTATTGAATCATGAATAAATTTACATTTATCATGTGCACTTACTTCAAATTCACATATTTAGCCAAGGTTGTCAGGTCACGCATCTATCTAGACAGTGGCAATGTATAAATACTGTATGCCCCGTCAAGAAGATGGTATCTGTAGATAGTAATGATGGAAATTATTTTTTATATATATATGTAAATATTTACACATATGATAGTTTCTCTACCATTAAATTTGGAATTCCACCACATATAGGCGTAAATATATATATATATATATATATATATATATATATATATGGAGTAGGTTACTATTAGTATATAGCACATGGGTTCAGTGGTAACCACTCATAATGGGATGGGTGGGTGTACAGACCCAGATACTCAGCACAGGGATTGTTGGAACCCCTTATGGGCACAGCAGTTGTACAGACCCAGGAACTATGCACAGGGTTGGTGGGAACCCCTCATAATGGGATGGGTGGGTGAATAGACCCGGGAACTCAGCAGAGGGTTGGTGGAATCCCCTCATAATGGACAGAGCAGGTGTACAGACCTGTGAACTCAGCATGGGTTCAGTGGCAACCACTCATAATGGGATGGGTGAGTGTACAGACCCGGGAACTCAGCACGTAACCCCTCATAATGGGCAGAGCAGGTGTACAGACCTATGAACTCTGCACAGGCATTGTGGGAACCCCTCATAATGGGATGGGTGTGTGTCCAGACACGGAAAGCTAGCACAGGGATTGTGGTAACCCCTCATAATGGGCAGAGCATGTGTACAGACCTGTGAACTCGACATGGGTTCAGTGGTAACCACTCATAATGGGATGGGTGGGTGTACAGATCGGAGAACTCAGCAGATGGTTGGTGGGATCCCCTCATAATGGGCCCGCTGGGTGTACAAACCCAGGAACTTGGCACAGGGTTGTTGGGAACCCCTTATAATGGGATGTGTGGCTGTAAAGAGCCAGATACTTAGCACAGGGATTGTGGGAACCCCTTATGGGCACAGCGAGTGTACAGACACAGGAGCTATGCACAGGGTTGTTGGGAACCCCTCTTAAGGCAATTTGTGAGTGTACAGACCAAGGAACTTGGCACAGTGATTGTTGGAACCCCTTATGGGCACAGCAGGTGTTCAGACCCAGAAACTATGCACAGGGTTAATGGGAACCCCTCATAATGGTATGGGTGGGTGTACAGACCCAGATACTCAGAACAGGGATGGTTGGAACCCCTTATGGTCACAGCAGTTGTACAGATCCAGGAACTATGCACAGGGTTGGTGGGAACCCCTCATAATGGGTTGGGTGGGAGTATAGACCCGGGAACTCGGCACAGGGATTGTGGTAACCCCTCATAATGGGCAGAGCAGGTGTACAGACCTGTGAACTCTGCACAGGCATTGTGGGAACCCCTCATAATGGGATGGGTGGGTGTACAGACATCGGGAAGCCAGCACATGGATTGTGGTAACCCGTCATAATGGGCAGAGCAGGTGTACAGACCTGTGAACTCAGCATGGGTTCAGTGGGAAGCACTCATAATGGGATGGGTGGGTGTACAGACCCGGGAACTCGGCACAAGGTTGGTGGGAACCCCTCATAATGGGCCAGCTGTGTGTACAGACACAGGAGCTATGCACAGGGTTGTTGGGAACCCCTCTTAAGGCAATTTGTGAGTGTACAGACCAAGGAACTTGGCACAGTGATTGTTGGAACCCCTTATGGGCACAGCATGTGTACAGACACAGAAACTCAGCACAGGGATTGTTGGAACCCCTTATGGGCACAGCAGTTGTACAGACCCGGGAACTATGCACAGGGTTGGTGGGAACCCCTCATAATGGTATGGGTGGGTGTACAGACCCAGATACTCAGCACAGGGATGGTTGGAACCCCTTATGGGCACAGCAGTTGTACAGACCCGGGAACTATGCACAGGGTTGGTGGGAACCCCTCATAATGGTATGGGTGGGTGTACAGACCCAGATACTCAGCACAGGGATGGTTGGAACCCCTTATGGGCACAGCAGTTGTACAGACCCGGGAACTATGCACAGGGTTGGTGGGAACCCCTCATAATGGGATGGGTGGGTGTACAGACCCGGGAACTCAGCACAGGGATTGTGGTTACCCCTCATAATGGGCAGAGCAGGTGTACAGACCTGTGAACTCTGCACAGGCATTGTGGGAACCCCTCATAATGGGATGGGTGGGTGTACAGACACGGGAAGCCAGCACAGGGATTTTGGTAACCCCTCATAATGGGCAGAGCAGGTGTACAGACCTGTGAACTCAGCATGGGTTCAGTGGGAACCACTCATAATGGGATGGGTGGGTGAACAGACCCAGGAACTCAGCTCAGGGTAGGTGGGAAACCCTCATAATGGGATGGGTGGGTGTGCAGACCCGGTAACTCAGCACAGGGATTGTGGTAACCCCTCATAATGGGCAGAGCAGGTGTACAGACTTGTGAACTCTGCACAGGCATTGTGGGAACCCCTCATAATGGGATGGGTGTGTGTCCAGACACGGGAAGCTAGCACAGGGATTGTGGTAACCCCTCATAATGGGCAGAGCATGTGTACAGACCTGTGAACTCAGCATGGGTTCAGTGGTAACCACTCATAATGGGATGGGTGGGTGTACAGACCCAGATACTCAGCACCGGGATTGTTGGAACCCCTTATGGGCACAGCAGTTGTACAGACCCAGGAACTATGCACAGGGTTGGTGGGAACCCCTCATAATGGGATGGGTGGGTGAATAAACCCGGGAACTCAGCAGAGGGTTGGTGGAATCCCATCATAATGGACAGAGCAGGTGTACAGACCTGTGAACTCAGCATGGGTTCAGTGGTAACCAATCATAATGGGATGGGTGAGTGTACAGACCCAGGAACTCAGCACAGGGATTGTGGTAACCCCTCATAATGGGCAGAGCAGGTGTACAGACCTGTGAACTCTGCACAGGCATTGTGGGAACCCCTCATAATGGGATGGGTGTGTGTCCAGACACGGAAAGCTAGCACAGGGATTGTGGTAACCCCTCATAATGGGCAGAGCATGTGTACAGACCTGTGAACTCGACATGGGTTCAGTGGTAACCACTCATAATGGGATGGGTGGGTGTACAGATCGGAGAACTCAGCAGAGGGTTGGTGGGAACCCCTCATAATGGGCACGCTGGGTGCACAGACCCAAGAACTTGGCACAGGGTTGTTGGGAACCCCTCATAATGGGATGTGTGGCTGTAAAGAGCCAGATACTTAGCACAGGGATTGTGGGAACCCCTTATGGGCACAGCGAGTGTACAGACACAGGAGCTATGCACAGGGTTGTTGGGAACCCCTCTTAAGGCAATTTGTGAGTGTACAGACCAAGGAACTTGGCACAGTGATTGTTGGAACCCCTTATGGGCACAGCAGGTGTTCAGACCCAGAAACTATGCACAGGGTTGGTGGGAACCCCTCATAATGGTATGGGTGGGTGTACAGACCCAGATACTCAGAACAGGGATGGTTGGAACCCCTTATGGTCACAGCAGTTGTACAGACCCAGGAACTATGCACAGGGTTGGTGGGAACCCCTCATAATGGGATGGGTGGGAGTATAGACCCGGGAACTCGGCACAGGGATTGTGGTAACCCCTCATAATGGGCAGAGGAGGTGTACAGACCTGTGAACTCTGCACAGGCATTGTGGGAACCCCTCATAATGGGATGGGTGGGTGTACAGACATCGGGAAGCCAGCACAGGGATTGTGGTAACCCGTCATAATGGGCAGAGCAGGTGTACAGACCTGTGAACTCAGCATGGGTTCAGTGGGAAGCACTCATAATGGGATGGGTGGGTGTACAGACCCGGGAACTCAGTACAGGGTTGGTGGGAACCCCTCATAATGGGGCAGAGCAGGTGTACAGACCTGTGAACTCAGCATGGGTTCAGTGGGAAGCACTCATAATGGGATGGGTGGGTGTACAGACCCAGGAACTCAGCACAGGGATTGTGGGAACCCCTTATGGGTATAGCAAGTGTACAGACACAGGAGCTATGCACAGAGTTGTTGGGAACCCCTCTTAAGGCAATTTGTGAGTGTACAGACCAAGGAAATTGGCACAGTGATTGTTGGAACCCCTTATGGGCACAGCGAGTGTACAGACACAGGAGCTATGCGCAGGGTTGTTGGGAACCCCTCATAACGGGAATTGTGGGTGTACAGACCAAGGAACTTTGCACAGGGATTGTGTGAACCCCTTATGGGCACAGCATGTGTACAGACCCAGGTACTATGCACAGGGTTGTTGTGAACCCCTCATAATGGGATGGGTGGGTATACAGACCCGGGAACTTGGCACAGGGATTGTGGAATCCCCTCATAATGGACAGAGCAGGGTGTACAGACCTGTCAACTCAGCATGGGTTCAGTGGGAACCACTCATAATGGGGTGGGTGTACAGACCCGGGAACTCAGCAGAGGGTTGGTGGGAACCCCTCCATATTGGGCCCAGTTTGTGTACAGACCCAGAAACTCAGCACAGGGTTGGTGAGAAACCCCTTCTAATGGGATGAGTGGGTGTACAGACCCAGAAACTCAGCATATGGTTGGTGGGAAACAATAGAAAATTGATTAAATCCACTCATCATGAGATGTAAGGGTATTCAGACTCTGTGACTCAGCGCATGGTCAGTGGGAACCCCTTATAATGGACCGAGCGGGTGTATGACCACTACCATTGTACCTCCAGTTCATCTTTTGTTTTTTGTTTTTTTTCAGGCATTGTCAAAACTGTTAGCTGGAAACTGAATCCTGCATACGAGTCGGCTGGTTGTCTGTCATCAATGTGTTAAAATCCAAGTGGGTAGGTTAATGCAACTTTTTTTTTTTCATTTTTTTTTCCTAGAACAAGGAGAAGACGTGGGCCATAAACCATGACCTGCATGCAAGTCACCTTCGAGTATCCCATCTAAGTGATTTATTTCAAGCAGGTATGTCAGGTTATCTTTATTTTTTATTTTTTTTAATGATGGACACAGGTCTTCTTGAGTGTAGGGTTACAGCGCCAGATTCGGGAGTAGGACAGTGGGTGTAAAAAAAAAAAAAACAAGAACACAGCATCGGCTATGGGCAGTCCAGAGTAGTAGTAAACCATCTCTTTGCCCTAGCGGCACTTCATTTTTTTTATATTTTATATTTCAACACAGTTCCTTGCTGGAACTTTTTTTTCTAAACCTTTAATCCTTTTTTTTTTTTCCTGAGCGTTTTACCAGCTGTGGACTTCAAACAGCTAGTTTTGGTCGACAGGTTTGATAATGTATATCCTGCAATCACCCCAGCCTGGCCTGCAAGCACAATACAGACTTTTGGCTGTGCGCTGGGTCGGCTGCGACAGCCCCATCATCCTGGACCGGTGAGGCTGGCGAGTTAAATGCCTCGCAGGGGATGCGTTTGACCTGGTAGTTAACACGCTTGTCTTGTTGGGAGGCAGATCAGTCCTCCAGAATTGTCCCCACTACCTCTGCTGGAGTGGTAGAGGCAGATGGGTGGTGATGGCCCTCTTCCTCCCCCCCCCCCCACTCGCCAGTGTCTAGATATGCATTATAGACATGAGCCGGTAACTCAATGGCTTATTCATCGATAGACTTTATTGTTGCACAATAGCAATAGCAGAACACAAATGATGCTAATGCATTTCAGCCGATGCCTTCCTCGTAGCTTGCTATTGCTGTTGTGCACCACTAAAGTGTATTGACGAAGAAGCTCTAAAGTTTCTGGGTCATCCGTATTATGGATTTACAGTGCACACTACAGTGAACACTCTAACCGACACTCTGCTCACACATTCTTTACATACAGCGGTAGAGCTCGGGTGAGCTTTTTCAATGCCTGGACGTGGGGTGCGCCTCGCTACGTACTCCATTTTTTGGAAGGCCTCCTTGCCCTACTGCTGCTGCCCTTCTGTCCGTGCTCTGAGCTGTGGCGGAGGTGGGCTTGCCTGCACTCTTCCCCTTTGTGGGTGGGTGGATCTCAGTGTCTGCGTTTTCTCAGTGTCTGCATTTTTCTCAGGGTCTACGTTTCTCAGGGTCTGCGTTTTCTCAGGGTCTGCGTTTTCTCAGTGTCTCGGCGGCCATGCACCAGGCGTTGTCTTTGGCGTTTCTGGCCCGGCTGTTGCCTTTTCAGTCTATATTTCTGTCGGCTCAGCCTCAGCATTTGGCGGCCTCAGGATTCTGTTGTCACGTTTCAGTCTCAGCTTTTTGCCCCAGGTTTCTGTCCTTGCATTCGCTGTCATAGGGTTTTTCTGCCCAGGATTGCTGCCTCGGCGTTTCAGGCTCAGCTTTTCTCTCGTAGCGATTCTGCCCAAAGGTTTCTGTCATTGCTTTTTTCAGTCACGTACTGTCATAGCGTTCTGCCCCAGGTTTCTGTCATTGCATTTTTTCAGTCTCGGTCTGTCATAGAGTTCTGCCCCAGGTCTCGGTCATTGCTTTTCAGTCACGTGCTATCATAGCATTCTGGCCAAGGTTTCTGTCCTTGCATGTTCAGTCACAGCATTCTGCCCCAGGTTTCTGTCCTTGCATTTTCAGTCACGTTCTGTCAGCATTCTGCCCCAGGTTTCTGTCATTACATTTTTCAGTCACGTTCTGTCATTGCATTCTGCTTCTGCCCCAGGTTTCTGTCATTGCTTTTCAGTCACGTTCTGTCGTTGCTTTCTGGCCCAGGTTTCTATCGTTGGATTTTTAGTCTCAGCATTCTGTCGTAGCGTTTCTATCATAGTGTTTCTACCATGGGGTTTTTCTGTCATTGCATTTTTGTCTGTCTCAGCGGTTCAGTCTCGGCGTTGTCTTAGCTTCTCTGCCCCAGAGTTCTGTCATTGCTTTTGCCATTGCGTTTTCAGTCTTAGCGTTCTGCTCCAGGTTCTGTCATTGTATTTCTGCCTCAGCCTTCAGGCTCTGCGTTCAGGCTCGGCATTTCTCTTGTACATTTTCTGCCCCAGGTTTTCCTGCCTTGGCACTTCGGCCTCAGCATGTTCGCGATCTCTGTCATTGCGTTCCTGCCCCACGATTTCTGTCGTTGCGTTTCTTCCCCACGATTTCTGTCGTTGCGTTTCTTCCCCACGATTTCTGTCGTTGCGTTTCTGCCCCACGGTTTCTGTCGTTGCGTTCTGCCCCACGGTTTCTGTCGTTGCGTTCTGCCCCATGGTTTCTGTCGTTGCGTTCTGCCCCACGGTTTCTGTCGTTGCGTTCTGCCCCACGGTTTCTGTCGTTGCGTTCTGCCCCACGGTTTCTGTCGTTGCGGTTCTGCCCCACGGTTTCTGTCGTTGCGTTTCTGCCCCATGATTTCTGTCTTGGCATTCTGCCCCAGGATTTCTGTCTTGGCATTCTGCCCCAGGATTTCTGTCTTGGCATTCTGCCCCAGGATTTCTGTCTTGGCATTCTGCCCCAGGATTTCTGTCATTGCGTTTTAGTCTTGGTGTTCTGCCCCAGGGTTCCGTCATAGCGTGCTGCCCCCACGATTCATGTCTGGCGTTCCTGCCCCGCGATTTCTGTCATTTCATCTGCCCCACGATTTCATGTCAGTGTTTGTTGTAGCGTTGTCTTTGTGGTTACCATGTCTCATCGTCCTTGTCATGTCACAACCTGGGTTGTTTAGCTAGTGCTCACATCTCGGGATCTGTCACGTCTACAGATCCATACGGGCTGAGGTTTCGTTTTTAATGATTGATGACCACAATCTTCTCGCCCGTATACCACGCTTCATACGATGTACGTTCATTCATTACACCTGTACGTTACCCACCACGGTCTGTGGGTGCACTAGCCCTGTGTGTTCAGTGCTTCTGCCTGTCTGCGCTGCAGGCTACTCGGGCTCACATCAGGGTGGGGGGGCTGTTATCATGTTCTTCACGCGCAGTGGTCTTGTCCTTGTTCATGCTCATTCTTAGGTAGACACGGGGGGGGGGGGGCGGGGCGTTTGTTGTGTTTTTGTGTCTGGTTCTGTTGTCAGGTCAGGTTGCTGCCCGTCTCTGTTGGATTAGTTCATGTGCTTCCCTTCAACTTCGGGGTGCTTGGTCTGGTTTATTTGACTTCATTCCTTAGGGGGGCGGGCCTCCTAGGTACTTGGTGGCGAGTTCCTGTTGCATTGGTTCTTTGGGCTGCTTTCCTACTAGTTTTCCCGTTAGGTGCTCATCCGTGGTCTGGCGGTCCAGCACTTGCTCTACTTGTGGGAGAATTGGATTGGCTTCCACGCCGATGCCAACTGTCTTGCTCTCGTTCCATCAGTCCTGCTGTTGATAGGGTTGGACTTGTGCATTCAGGACTCATGTTAGGGTCATGCTTCTGCCCAGGTTCTGCCGGCCGAGTTCGTCAGGTGGGATCAGTGTTTCTGTGTGTCTGGCTTTTCCATGTTCAACGATGTTGGTTGCCTCAGCACATTGGCCTTTTCTACCTGCTCCTCCAGGTATCCAGCACTTCCTGCCAGGTTGTCCTTTTTGCAACTCACCCTCTCACTCCCCGTACCAGGGTGGGTAGGCCAGGGGTTAGGGGGTTCTTCTCGGAGCACTTCCCGGGTGCCTGTTGAGGCATTTTTCATTCTGCTTGGCCTCGTTGCAGGGGCCCCTCGCGCCAGCCTTGCTTCTACTTCCCTTTCGTATCCTCTCATCACGAGCATTTCAGTCATGTCTGGGTTGTTTCGGGTGTCCGGCTCTATCCATCCGTCTCAGGAGGTTCAGTCGATTTCTGGGCTGCGTTGCAGGTTCGATAGATGAATCTGCCTGCCTTAAGTCGATGGGTTTCTCCAGTCATTGCGGATACTCACCGGATACATACTGTTGCCTTCGGGGCACGCACTGCCTTCCTTGTCGGTCGGTTACTTTCCCTTCTTCACCTAAACATGTGTCTTTTTGCCCTCTTTTCAGGCATAACGACCAGCTAGGCCATGGCACACCTCAGGCCTTGGTTGTTAGGGTTTCAACGCTTACTTACTTGCTCGAAGACTCCGACTACAAGTGTAAAGGCTGGCCGCAGGCTAGCCTGTATTTGTGGGAGGAGGCTGAGAGCACTATTTAAGCCTCCTCCCTTGCCAGGTCCTGCATCGGCGGCGCTCTGGGTTCCCACCCACCCATTCCCCCAGCCTTCATACACACTCTTTATACATTTTTTCTTGTTGCTACATTCAGGGTATGCCCTCTTTTCAGGCATACCGACCAGCTAGGCCATGGCACACCTCAGGCCTTGGTTGTTAGGGTTTCGACGCTTACTTATTTACTTGCTCGAAGACTCCGACTACAAGTATTTTTAATCGGCCAACTGTCTGACGAAAAAAAAAAAAAAAAACACACATGTATGGTCAATACATGTTTTTTTTTTTCGACAATCAGCCAGTGGGCCCGATTAAAAAAAAAAAAGGATTTCTCCATTCACAAAAGCAATGCAACATGTCAAATCGCATGCCAAATCGGCAGCTATTGCCGGCAATGGCACCCTCCGAAAACCCAAAAGTAGTTCCTATTCTACCTTTGGGGATTATTTGAAGAGACATCTGTGCATGAACTCGCACAAATGTCTGCCAAAATGCCCTGAAGTCAGACTGCATTGCCAGCTAAAAATCGTGCAAATTCAGCGGAACCCGCACAATTTCTAGCCCGCGTCAGTGTGAACCTGGGCTAAAGCTAGCCATAGATGGATCCAAATTTGTCTGGTTCAGCGGGGAACTGGGCATTGTGATTGCACAGAAGTCAGGGGTTTTACACAGTGCAGTCCATATCCCCTTTTTGTCTGGTCCCTCACCGGCTCTCTTGGCCCCTCCCTCCTGGCGAGTGCCCCCACAGCAAGCAGCTTGCGATGGGGCACCCGAGGTGAGCTGCAGCTCTGTGTGTCCATTCAGACATGGAGCTTCAGTTTGGCCCCGCCCCCTCTCTGATTGGCTGACAGTAGAGGGAGCCAATGGCGCCACCGCTGTGTCTCAGCCAATTAGGAGGGAGAGTCCCAGACAGCCGAGGCACTCATGCAGATCACTGGATCAAAATGGGGATCAAGTATTAGGGGGGTTGCTGCACACTGTAGGTTTTTTATATTAATACATAGAATCACTTAATGTGGTTGTTAAGCCACTATGTTATGTTTATACCATCCCCTCTGTTAGATAACATGTGTCCTAGTGTCTGCGCGTTATAAAAAAAAACCAATTTCTACCCGATTTCAAAACGTGAAGGGGAGCAGAGCTGTGCTGGTGCGCGCTGACAGGCAGTGCATTTTGGAAATGCCCTGCAAATGTGTATCGTGCTTGCATCACCATAATGGCAATGCGAGGTTGATGTGCATTGCAGCGTGTTTTCAAAGCGCACACCAAAGCATGCGTTTTGCATGATCAATGATGTCAATCACAGGCCAGGAAAGAGAGGGGGGGCTCCACACGAGAGCAGGATGTAATACCCCTCAGCATGGAGGTCAGTTAATGCAACAATATCCCACCGTGTTGATACTATGTTCCACCGTAATAACCTCCATCATTGGTGCAATCCTACACAAGAACAACCCTCTGCATGGCTTCCAGTATACACAATAGCCCATATCATTGGTTCCAGTATACACACACTAATAACCTACACCATTGTTAAAAGAGGAAGTAAACCCGTTTTTGTTTTTCCTGCAAAAAAAAAAACCCTGCAAGAGAAAGGCATAATGAGCTAGTATGAATAGCATACTAGCTCATTATGTGGCACTTACCTGAGATCCAAGCCCCGAAGCGCTCCTCGTTCCCCTCCACCGCCATGTCCCCTCCGAGTGGCTTCCGAGTATCGCCGCTCCGGCGCTGTGACTGGCCGTAGCAGCGATGACGTCACTCCCGCGCGTGGGACCGTCAGATCCCCGCGCATGCGTGCTTTCCCGCCATTTTCCCATTCAGAAAAACGGCACGCTCATTGCGCCTGCGCCGTTGTCTACAGTGAAGTGTTTTCTGAAAATATCTCCTTAAGGAGATATTTCTTGCACCTACAGCTAAGCCTTAATCTAGGCTTACCTGTAGGTGCAAGTTGTCAGAGTGGGTTTACAACCACTTTAACAGTTTACACAACAACAACAACAAGTAGCATTGCTGTCTGTTTATACAGCAATAACCTTCAGCCATGGTGCCAACATGCATAATAAGCCCCAGCATTGGTGCCAGGATACACAGCGAAAACCAACCATGTTGTCGACAGTTTCCACAGCGATAACCACCACCATTTATTTCAAAAACTTTGAAGTTCTAATCTAATTTTTTGGAGCGCATGTAAGAAATGTGCTGCAAAGTCTCATGCAGATGAGAACGCAGCCCAATTCTTAATGGCACCCCAAATGCAGTAAGCAGACGCATGTGTTGCCACGTCTTTATTTTTCCGCACCAAAACACGCCCTAAAAAAACATGCGACACTCAGCTACCGCAAAGTTTCTTGATCTATTTCCGGGGGTTTGTCACATGTAGCACACAACCCATTTCAGTGAATGACTCATTCTCATCTGAGAATTTCAAAACGCACGGCAACCCGCACAGAAATCACGTTTTGAAAATAAGCAGCAATGTGCATTGTGCTTCTGTTACCATTTAGGCTGCATTCACATATGCACATTTCTGAACGTATGGCAACCTGCAGAGAAAACACTATGCCAAAATTTTTAGGAACACACATCACACTTACCTTGTCATTATGGTGACGATGCAGGCGTCGTGATGTGCGTCTGCAGCACATTTTTGGAATCTGGGAATTTTCTGTGCAAATTTTGTCACTTGGGAAATAAAAACGCATCTGCTTACTGCGCTTGGGGTGTGAAAAAATGAGGCTGCATTCATATCTGTACATTTCCCCATCTCAAGCTGCATGCTCTGGAGTGCATATTGGAAACGTCCTGCAAATGTGTATAGCACTTGCATCACCATAATGGCAATGCGAGGACGATATGGGTTTGCAGCACGTTTTCGAAACGCACGCCAAAGAGAAAATGCAGACCCAGAGAAAACGCAGACACTGAGAAAAATGCAAACACTGAGAAACGCAGACCCTGAGAAACGCAGACCAACGCAGACCCTGAGAAACGCAGACCCTGAGAAACGCAGACCCTGAGAAACGCAGACCCTGAGAAACGCAGACCCTGAGAAAACGCAGACCCTGAGAAAACGGAGACCCTGAGAAACGCAGACCCTGAGAAAACGCAACAGAATACCTACCGCAAACAGCATGTGTCGCAAGAAATACTGCCTGCGTGACACGTGGAGATGCGGGGGGCGGACAGCCCCCCCATGCTGCCAGCGTGTGACCCCTGGAGAACAGGTGGAAGCCCCCCTAGCTGCCAGCGAGACCCGTGAATGGCCAGCCCCCCCTTCATACAGGCAGTGTGACCCCGGAAAAATAGGACAGCCCCCCTTCTCCTCCCCCCAGCTGCCAGCGTGGCCCGGGAGGAGTGGATGGATGGACAGCGTGAGCCCAGGAGGAGGAGTGGGTGGACGAGTGGCCGGCCCTGCGATGCAGCCGGTGTGAACCCAGAGGAGAATGAGTGGGTGGATGGTGTCCCCCCCACGCTGCACGGGCAAGGGAGAACGGGCGGGCGGTGCGGAAGAAGGAGCCGGCGAAGCATGCGGCGGCCCCCCTGCCCGATCCACCAAGGCACCGGAGAAGGAAGCTGGACAACCCCCCCACCTGGACGCCTACATGCGCCAGCAATGGAAGCCCCCCCCCTTCTCCAATGAAGGCCGCCGTGGGAACCGGGAAGCGCGCGGGCGTCTGCTCACAAGACGCCCAATGACATCCAGAGAGAAGAGCTGACACTGCAGCAGCCGACCTGCCGCATGGCCACAACCCGGAAGTGACGCGAAACCTGACGGCCGGAATGATGTCACACCAACCCAGAACGCCGCCGACGCAGGACCTGGCAAGGGAGGAGGCTTAAATAGTGCTCTCAGCCTCCTCCCACAAATACAGGCTAGCCTGCGGCCAGCCTTTACACTTATCTGCACTGTGCAGTGGTTTTGCGCAGTACAGTCCATATCCCCCTTTTTCTCTGGTCCCTCACCGGCTCTCTTGGCTTCTCCCTCCTTACACTTGAACCCCATGTATGTTTTTGTGTCCCATATTTGAAAGCGTGATATTTAAAGTTTTTTTTTTTTTGGTTAATATTTTTTTAACAGTTTCCCACACTGATGCGGGTTAGAAATTGTGCGGGTTCCGCTGAATTTGCACGATTTCTAGCTGGCAATGCAGTCCAACTTCAGGGCCGATTTGACAGACATCTGTGCGGGTTCATGCACAGATGTCTCTTCAAATCATCCCCAAAGTTAGAACAGGAACTACTTTTGGGTTTTCGGAGGGTGCCATTGCCGGCAATAGCCGCCGATTTGGCATGCGATTTGACATGTCGCCTTGCTTTTGTGAATGGAGAAATCAATTTTTTATTTTTTTGGCACTGCTATTTCCCTGCAGGTTATTAGCATCTTTTGCCTCCATATTTATCTTCCTCTGCTCATTTCCTGCAATTTATTAGCATCTATTTCCTTCATATATTTTTCTTTAGCTGATTTCCTGCAGTCTATTGGCATTTATACCCCTCCATGTTTTTTTTTCTCTGCTGATTTCCGTCAGCCTATTGGCATTTATTTCCCTACGTATTGTTTTTGTTCTTGGCTGATTTCCTGCAGTCTACTAGCAAATCTCTAGATTTACCTTCAACTGTGTAGTGTAAGGGCCTAATTGGATACAAATTGCCTTTTGACTCGAACATCGGGCTCATGCGTACCAGAAATGCATAGAACCACGCGCATGCTCCAATGTTGTGAACTGAACCTTAAGCTGGTCATACATTATACAATCCTCTTGTACAATCTCCTTTAGATTTACTTTCAGCTATGCAGTGCAAGGGTCTTCCTGATTGGATCTGAATTGAAAGTGTTGTTTAGGTTTTCCCCTCCTATTTTTTTTATTTTTATTGTCAATCTAAAGGACAAGTGTACAGTATGATGTATGGCCAGCTTCGATTTAGAACATGCAAAATCACAATGCTTGATGATGTGCAGTAACCTTTTTCTAACCTCCTGCCCTCCCCCTCTGTTGTGACTTATTAAAAATGTATCAAAGTGTCCAGTGATCTGCAGTTGTGAAATCTGCTCAGCAGCAGGTTACTTTGGAAATGACATGCTCTGAAAAACTATCCTGGGCTGAGTTTATCAATCACCAAAGATGCATAGAGGAGGGCTGCTCAGCAGCATAGCAACAGGTTACTTTGGAAATGTCACGCAATGAAAGCATTGAAGGAAAATAAGTGTTCCTCCCTCCCCTCCCCCCTCCCCTATGCAATTGACGAAAAAATTGAAGCACATGGCACTGTTCCTAGGTAAGAACTTTTTTATATTACTGTAACTTACTGGGGAATGTATAATTGATGTTTTTTATGATTTTAGGTAGTCAACTGTTAGTGGATTTTGGAATATAAATGGGATAGATAGATTGTACAGATGATAGGAGCATACATCTTCATAGCTTGTGCTGAGATGTTGTCTGTAATGTGCCTCATATTTTTTATAAGTTAAGGAGGGTGATGGTTTAATACTATTTTAGGCTGGATTCACACCTATGCAGTTTTAGTGCTTTTTGCAGATTTGCACTTCAGTCCATTTAACATTGTTTCCTATGGGACATGCATCTGTTTACTGTAATATCGCTCAAGTAGTCCTAATGGCATGCTAACCTTGACTGTGGTGTGATTTATTAGACTGCATGCACATGAAAGCACCAAAACCCTCACTGTAAATGCACGCTTTGGCGCACATTTTAGAAACATTCTGCAAACGCACATCGTGCTTGTGTTGCCATGATGATGGTGCAAGTGTGTAATGAGTATTGGCAGCACGTTTCTTAAATGCGCACCAAAGCACACATTTCACGTTCAAGGACACGCAGATGTGAATACAGCCCAAGTGCTAATGACACCCCAGTCACAGTTAGCGGCAGATGCGTGCTTTGCCGCTCTACAAAAAGTGCACTGACAAAATGCATGACTCTCAATGCCCGGAAAGGTTTCAGAGGTACTTTGTGGTATTTGCTGTGCGGCAGGCCTTTCAAGTAAATGGGTTCAGTGCTATGGGATATTGTTGCAATAACTGTCATTCATGCTGGGGGGTAATACATCCTGTTACCATGGGTGGAGCCCCCCACTCTCTTTCCTGGCCTGTGACTGTCCTCATTCATCAGGCAAAATGTGTGCTTTGGCGTGCGTTTCGAAAACGTGCTGCAAACCCATATCGTCCTCGCATTGCCATTATGGTGATGCAAGTGCTATACACATTTGCAGGACGTTTCCAATATGCACTCCAGAGCATGCAGCTTGAGATGGGGAAATGTACAGATATGAATGCAGCCTCATTGTTTCACACCCCAAGCGCAGTAAGCAGATGCGTTTTTATTTCCCAAGTGACAAAATGTGCACAGAAAATTCACACATTCCAAAAATGTGCTGCAGACGCACATCACGACGCCTGCATCACCATAATGACAAGGTAAGTGTGATGTGTGTTCCTAAAAATTTTGGCATAGTATTTTCTCTGCAGGTTGCCATACGTTCAGAAATGTACATATGTGAATGCAGCCTAAATGGTAACAGAAGCACATTGCTGCTTATTTTCAAAACGTGATTTCTGTGCGGGTTGCCGTGCGTTTTGAAATTCTCAGATGAGAATGAGTCATTTGCTGAAATGGGTTGTGTGCTACATGTGACAAACGCCCGGAAATAGATCAAGAAACTTTGCGGTAGCCGAGTGTCGCATGTTTTTTTTTAGGGCGTGTTTTGGTGCGTAAAAATAAAGACGTGGCAAGACATGCGTCTGCTTACTGCATTTGGGGTGCCATTAAGAATTGGGCTGCGTTCTCATCTGCATGAGACTTTGCAGTGCATTTCTTACATGCGCTCCAAAAAATTTGATTAGAACTTCAAAGTTTTTGAAATAAATGGTGGTGGTTATCGCTGTGGAAACTGTCGCCAATATTGTTGGTTTTCGCTGTGTATCCTGGCACCAATGCTGGGGCTTATTATGCATGTTGGCACCATGGCTGGAGGTTATTGCTATATAAACAGACGGCAATGCTAGTTGTTGTTGTTGTTTAAACTGTTAAAGTGGTTGTAAACCAACTCTGACAACTTGCACCTACAGGTAAGCCTAGATTAAGGCTTAGCTGTAGGTGCAAGAAATATCTCCTTAAGGAGATATTTGCAGAAAACACTTCACTGTAGACAACGGCGCAGGCACAATGAGCGTGCCGTTTTTCTGAATGGGATAATGCCGGGAAAGCACGCATGCGCGGTGTTCTGATGGTCCCATGCGTGGGAGTGACGTCATCGTTGCTCCGGCCAGTCACAGCGCCGGAGAGGCGATACACGGAAGTCACTACGAGGGGACATGGCGGCGGCGGTGGAGGGGAACGAGGAGCGCTTCGGGGGTTGGATCTCAGGTAAGTGCCACATAATGAGCTAGTATGCTATTCATACTAGCTCATTATGCCTTTCTCTTGCAGGTTTTTTGCTGTTGCTATGCTGCTGAGCAGCCCTCCTCTATGCATCTTTGGTGATTGATAAACTCAGCCCAGGATAGTTTTTCAGAGCATGTCATTTCCAAAGTAACCTGCTGCTGAGCAGATTTCACAACTGCAGATCACTGGACACTTTGATACATTTTTAATAAGTCACAACAGAGGGGGAGGGCAGGAGGTTAGAAAAAGGTCACTGCACATCATCAAGCATTGTGATTTTGCATGTTCTAAATCGAAGCTGGCCATACATCATACTGTACACTTGTCCTTTAGATTGACAATAAAAATAAAAAAATAGGAGGGGAAAACCTAAACAACACTTTCAATTCAGATCCAATCAGGAAGACCCTTGCACTGCATAGCTGAAAGTTAATCTAAAGGAGATTGTACAAGAGGATTTTTTTGCAGGAAAAACAAAAACGGGTTTACTTCCTCTTTTAACAATGGTGTAGGTTATTTAGTTTGTGTATACTGGAACCAATGATATGGGCTATTGTGTATACTGGAAGCCATGCCAAGGGTTGTTCTTGTGTAGGATTGCACCAATGATGGAGGTTATTACGGTGGAACATAGTATCAACACGGTGGGATATTGTTGCATTAACTGACCTCCATGCTGAGGGGTATTACATCCTGCTCTCGTGTGGAGCCCCCCTCTTTCTTTCCTGGCCTGTGACTGACATCATTGATCATGCAAAACGCATGCTTTGGTGTGCGCTTTGAAAACACGCTGCAAACGCACATCAACCTCGCATTGCCATTATGGTGATGCAAGCACGATACACATTTGTAGGGCATTTCCAAAATGCACTGCCTGTCAGCTCGCACCAGCACAGCTCTGCTCCCCTCCACGCTTTTATTAAACTGTTATTTTTATACCACCCCCCTCTGTTAGATAGCATGTGTCCTAGTGTCTGTGCTCCTATTAAAAAAAGCAGATTTCAGAGCATCTCCCAGCGCTCACGTGACACCTCGGCTCTCCTCCTCTCCTTTCCAGCTGACAACGGGAGTTATTGGCTCCGCCCGCTAGAACTGTCATGTTAGCACCAGGAGCTGTTTTGAAATCGGGTAGAAATTGGCTTTTTTTTTATAAAGCGCAGACACTAGGACACATGTTATCTAACAGAGGGGGTGGTATAAACATAACATAGTGGCTTAACAACCACATTAAGTGATTCTATGCATTAATATCAAAAACCTACAGTGTGCAGCAGCCCCCCTAATACTTGAACCCCATTTTGATCCAGTGATCTGCATGAGTGCCTCGGCTGTCTGGGACTCTCCCTCCTAATTGGCTGAGACACAGCGGTGGCGCCATTGGCTTCCACTACTGTCAGTTAGCCAATCAGAGAGGGGGTGGGGCCAAACTGAAGCTTCTTGTCTGAATGGACACACAGAGCTGCAGCTCACCTCGGGTGCCCCATCGCAAGCTGCTTGCTGTGGGGGCACTCGCCAGGAGGGAGGGGCCAAGAGAGCCGGTGAGGGACCAGACAAAAGGGGGATATGGACTTCACTGTGTAAAACCCCTTCACTGCAGAATGCAGATAAGTATAACACGTTATTTTTAAAGGAAAAAAGAAAAGTGTTTAGGCTCACTTTTATGCTTCATCTGCATCAAAGTAAAAAACCTGAGCGCAGCTCCCCCCAGCCCCTCTTAAAATTACCTGATCAAGCAGGGAACCTATGAAAGGGAGGTAGACTGACTTCTGTGCAATCACAATGCCCAGTTCCCCGCTGAACCAGACAAATTTTGATCCATCTATGGCTAGCTTTAGCCCAGGTTCACACTGATGCGGGTTAGAAATTGCGCGGGTTCCGCTGAATTTTACTTCAGGGCCGATTTGACAGACATTTGTGCGGGTTCATGCACAGATGTCTCTTCAAATCATCCCTAAAGGTAGAACAGGAACTACTTTTTGGGTTTTCAGAGGGTGCCATTGCCGGCGATTTGGCATGCGATTTTGACATGTCGCCTTGCTTTTGTGAATGGAGAAATCCATTTTTTTAAATCGGCCCACTGGCTGATTGTCGGAAAAAAAAAATCCATGTATTGACCATACATGTTTTTTTCCGACAATCAGACAGTGGGCCGATTAAAAATATACTTATCTGCACTGTGCAGTGGTTTTGCGCAGTGCAGTCCATATCCCCCTTTTTCTCTGGTCCCTCATCGGCTCTCTTGGCCCCTCCCTCCTTACACTTGAACCCCATATATGTTTTTGTGTCCCATATTTGAAAGCGTGATATTTAAAGTTTTATTTTTTGGTTAACATTTTTTTAACAGTTTCCCACACTGATGCGGGTTAGAAATTGTGCGGGTTCCGCTGAATTTGCACGATTTCTAGCTGGCAATGCAGTCCAACTTCAGGGCCGATTTGACACACACCTGTGCGGGTTCATGCACAGATGTCTCTTCAAATCATCCCCAAAGGTAGAACAGGAACTACTTTTGGGTTTTCGGAGGGTGCCATTGCCGGCAATAGCTGCCGATTTGGCATGCGATTTGACATGTCGCCTTGCTTTTGTGAATGGAGAAATCCATTTTATTTAATTTTTTTTGGGCACTGCTATTTCCCTGCAGTTTATTAGCATCTATTGCCTCCATATTTATCTTCCTCTGCTAATTTCCTGCAATTTATTAGCATCTATTTCCTTCATATATTTTTCTTTAGCTGATTTCCTGCAGTCTATTGGCATTTATACCCCTCCATGTTTTTTTTTTCCCTGCTGATTTCCGGCAGCCTACTGGCATTTATTTCCCTACGTATTTTTTTTGTTCTTGGCTGATTTCCTGCAGTCTATTAGCAAATCTCTAGATCGGTGGTCTCCAAACTGCGGCCCAAGGGCCGGATGCGGCCCTTTGCTTGCCTTAATCCGGCCCTTGGGCCAGTATCCCTCCCACTGATACGAGACACTATTCTGACATCAGACACCAACAGTGGAGCAACATTTCACCCACTGACACAACTAATGGGGCACTATTCCTCCCTATGATACCAACAATGGGGCACTATTTCTCCCCCTAATACCATATGTTTAGTCCCACTGATGCCAGGAAATTTTCCACCCCCCGCTGGCCAAAGTCCGGCCCTCCAAGAGTCTGAAGGACAATAAACCGGCCCTTTGTTTAAAATGTTTGGAGACCCCTGCTCTTGATGGAACATGCCTTTCAAGTGAATGGGATCAGTGATATGGGATATTGTTGCAATAACTGTCATTCATGCTGGGGGGTAATACATCCTGTTAGCATGGGTGGAGCCCCCCACTCTCTTTCCTGGCCTGTGACTGACCTCATTCATCAGGCAAAATGTGTGTTTTGGCGTGCGTTTTGAAAACGTGCTGCAAACCCATATCGTCCTCGCATTGCCATTCTGGTGATGCAAGCGCGATACACATTTGCAGGGCGTTTCCAATATGCACTCCAGAGCATGCAGCTTGAGGTGGGGAACAGGTGTACAGATGTGAATGCAGCCTCATTGTTTCACACCCCAAGCGCAGTAAGCAGATGCGTTTTTATTTCCCAAGTGACAAAATGTGCACAGAAAATACACACATTCCAAAAATGTGCTGCAGACACACATCACGATGCCTGCATCACCATAATGACAAGGTAAGTGTGATGTGTGTTCCTAAAAATTTTGGCATAGTGTTTTCTGTGCAGGTTGCCATACGTTCAGAAATGTGCATATGTGAATGCAGCTTAAATGGTAACACAAGCACAATGCACATTGCTGCTTGTTTTCAAAACATGTGATTTCTGTGCTTGTTGCCGTGTGTTTGGAAATTCTCAGATGAGAATGAGTCATTCACTGGAATGGGTTGTGCTACATGTGACAAACGCACGAAAATAGAACAAGAAACTTTGCGGATGCTGAGTATCGTTTTTTTTTTAGGGCGTGTTTTGGTGGGTAAAAAAACACGTGTTAAAACATGCGTCTGCTTACTGCATTTGGGGTGCCATTAAGAATTGGGCTGCAATCTCATCTGCATGACACTTTGCAGTGCAGTTCGTTCATGCGTTCCAGAAAGTTAGTGGGTGTGCGTATTTACACTATACTTGGCCATGATTAGAACTTTAAAATTTTTGAAAAGAATTGGTGGTGGTTTGTTGCTGTGGAAACTGTCACCAACATTGGTGGTTGTCGCTGTGTATCCTGGCACCAATGCTGGGGCTTATTATGCATGTTGGCACCATGGCTGGAGGTTATTGCTGTCTAAACAGACAGCAATGCTACTTGTTGTTGTTGTTGTTGTGTAAACTGTTAACAATGGTGTAGGTTATTAGTGTGTATACTGGAACTAATGCTATGGGCTATTGTTTATACTGGAAGCCATGTTGAGGGTTCTTGTCTAGGATTGCACCAATGATAGAGGTTATTACGGTGGAACATAGTATCAACGCGGTGGGATATTGTTGCATTAACTGACCTCCATGCTGAGGGGTATTACATCCTGCTCTCATGTGTGGAGCCCCCCCTCTCTCTTTCCCGGCCTGTGACTGACATCATAGATCATGCAAAATGCATGCTTTGGCATCCGCTTTGAAAACACGCTGCAAATGCATATCAACCTCGCATTGCCATTATGGTGATGCAAGCACGATACACATTTGCAGGGCATTTCCAAAATGCACTGCCTGTCGGCTCGCACCAGCACAGCTCAGCTCCCCTCCACGATTTTATTAAACTGTTATGCTATCCAACAGATGGGATGGTATAAACATGTGTCCTAGTGTCTTTGCTCCTATTTAAAAAAAAAAAATATTTCGGCGCAGCTCCCAGCGCTCACGTGACTCCTCGGCTCTCCTCTCCTTTCCAGCTGACAACAATGGTAGTTCTTGGCCCCGCCCGCTAGAACTGTCATGTGAGCACCAGGAGGTGCTTTGAAATCAGGTAGAAATTTACTTTTTATTTTATAACGCACAGACACTAGGGCACATGTTATTTAACAGAGGGGGTGGTATAAACATAACATAGTGGCTTAACAACCACTTTAAGTGATTCTATGCATTAATATAAAAAAACCTACGGTTTGCAGCAGCCCCCCTAATACTTACCTGAACCCCATCATTCATTCAGAGTTATGTGAATAGAAAACTACAAGGTCCAGCAGCTTTTTTGGCTGTCGGCTTGTTGCTCTCAATGAACTACCACTGTGCTGCTCCTGCTAGTGTGTAACTGTCTGGCTGTACAATGTATGGCCACACAGCTTACACACACGCACATTTTTCAAGATCCCTACTGTTCACACACAATCTGATCATGCGTGCAATGCTTGCCAGGCTTCAAATAAGCATTTAATAATAATAATAATAATTATATATTGTGAGGGGGTTAGCTCGGCAGCGGGTGTGTGTGACCCCCGGGATGGGCTCCCCACACAAAAACAGGCCCAGCAAACGGAGGTTGTGGTTTTCAAAATCAAAAAAGGTGCGGTTTATTTTCTATTTACAGTGACAAAACACAGCAAAGCCAAAAGAAACATAAACAAAATAAATCCTGGTCAACTTGACCTCTGACTAAACATACAGGTTTCCTAACTAACAACTGGGATCAGCCTGGTGCTGTCCTAGTCCCTAAGTCCCTGGTTTTAAATGTCCAAGCAAATAGCCACGCAGGCTTTGTCTCACCGCACAGGGGTTCACTCTCCCTAGACAGTCCACACAGGTCTGGGTCCAGGCATGAGCTAACATCTAATGAAGCTGGGAGTTCTTATAGAGGCCTAAATGAGCTGACAAGCTTCAGCTGGTCTCATCAACTCCCTGTCTGCACGACGCCCCACACTCTCCCTAGAGGTATGAGTCATCCATGAGCCCACTAGCCTTATACAACTCTCCACCTAGTTGTATAAGTCGGCGTAAAGCCTGAATCTGGGCGAAATATATCTACCCCCCTGGATGCAACCAGGTGACTTTACCTTCCTGCTGTCACATACCCCCCCCTCTTGTTTTAACCTCGGGGTTGGAACACCAGCAATCAGGCATTCATGTACTCGAGACAAAGCATCCACATTCCCCATTTGAACGCCAGGGCGATGCTTTACTGTGAAGTTGAATTCCTGGAGGGCCAGGAACCACCTATTCACTCTTCTATTTGTTTCCTTGTTTTGAGCCATCCACTTTAACGGAGCGTGATCCGTAACCATGTCAAAGTGCCTACCTAGCAGGTAGTACCGAAGGGAATCTAGAGCCCACTTCACCGCTAAACACTCCTTTTCAACGGTGGCGTAATTTACCTCATGGGACTTCAACTTCCTGCTGAGGTAAATGACTGGGTGCTCTTCCCCGTTCCAGACCTGGGACAATACTGCTCCTAACCCACATCTGACGCATCACTTTGTACGACAAAGTCTTTAGAGAAGTCGGGTGAGTACAACACTGGCTGGCTACATAAGGCTTGTTTCAAGAATTGGAATGCTGCCTCAGCCTCGGGGGTCCATTTAATCATGACCGACCCTTTCCCCTTCGTTAGGTTGGTTAGGGGCACAGCCTTAGAAGCAAAGTGGGGAATGAATCGCCGATAATACCCAGCGATTCCCAGAAAGGCTCGTACCTGCTTCTTGCTGTTGGGACGTGGCCAACTCTGGATGGCCTCGACTTTGTTGAGTTGGGGTTTTATTACTCCCCTCCCAATGGTGTACCCAAGATATTTGGCCTCCTCCTGCCCAATGGTACACTTCTTGGGGTTAGCCGTAAACCCCGCTTCCCGAACAGAGTCCAGGACTGCTTGCACTTTTGGCAGATGTGAGGCCCAATCTGTGCTATGGACAATTACGTCATCCAGGTAAGCCGCAGCATACTTCCGGCGCATTCTGTAACCCGAACGGCATTCTTTTATATTGGAACGCCCCGTCTGGGGTTACAAATGCGGTTTTCTCTTTGGCCAATTTGGCCAGGGGGATTTGCCAATACCCTTTTGTGAGGTCAAGAGTCGTCATGTATCGGGCTGTTCCCAGCCGGTCGATCAACTCATCTATACGTGGCATGGGGTAGGTGTCAAATTTTGTAACTTTGTTCAACTGACGAAAATCGTTACAAAATCGCCAGCTCCCATCCGGTTTAGGCACCAACACAATGGGACTAGACCAATCACTTTGGGACTCCTCTATCACCCCTGAGTTCAGCATTTTCTGTACTTCCTCCCGTATTGCCTCCCGTCGGGCCTCTGGGATCCGATAGGGTTTTAACTTCACCCTTTCACCGGGCGGGGTAATGATGTCATGCTCTACCCCAGATGTTTGTCCCGGCAGCTCAGAGAATACCTCCTTGTTGCGAAGCACAAACTCCTTAACCTCCTGTTGTTGGGGTTGTGACAAGGTGGCTGCTATTCCAACCTCAGGAATCACGCAACCAGTTTGAGCTGGTGACCAAGTGTCTGCGACTAGGGACTCTCTATCCCTCCAGGCTTTCAACAGATTAACGTGATAGATCTGTTCGGGCTTTCGCCTTCCTGGTTGTCTGACCTTGTAATTCACTTCGCTCACTTTTTCCATTATCTCATAGGGGCCTTGCCATTTGGCAAGGAATTTACTTTCAACCGTAGGGACAAGTACCAGTATCCTATCCCCCGGGGAAAAGGTACGGGTCTTGGCTCCACGGTTGTACACTCTCTGCTGTGCTAACTGCGCTTGGGCCAAATGTTCCTTCACGATGGGCATTACCTGTGCAATTCGGTCTTGCATCAGGGCGACATGCTCAATCACACTCCTGTGGGGAGAACTCTCACTTTCCCAAGTTTCCTTGGCAATATCCAACAGCCCTCTTGGGTGTCTCCCATACATTAACTCAAAGGGGGAGAATCCCGTAGAGGATTGGGGCACCTCCCTAATAGCAAACATCAGATAAGGAAGTAGACAGTCCCAATCCTTTCCATCTCTATCCACCACTTTCTTCAACATTTGTTTTAGGGTTTTGTTGAATCTTTCAACCAGCCCATCGGTTTGGGGGTGATACACAGATGTACGTAATTGCGTCACTTTGAACAATTTACACAGCTCCTTCATAACCCGGGACATAAAGGGTGTACCTTGGTCCGTAAGCAGTTCTTTACAAATACCCACGCGGCTAAACACAAGAGATAGCTCTTTGGCTATGGTTTTGGCCGAGGTATTTCGGAGAGGGATCGCTTCTGGATAACGGGTGGCATAGTCCATTATAACTAATATGTACTGGTGCCCCCTAGCGGACTTGATTATAGGACCTACCAAATCCATGGCGATCCTCTCAAACGGGACCTCAATGATGGGTAGAGGGACCAGCGGGCTACGGAAATGTGGCATCGGGGCCGACCTCTGACACACAGGGCAGGAGGAACAATAATTTTCTATGTCCTTCATCACCCCCGGCCAATAGAATCTCTGTAATACCCTCTCTCGGGTTTTCTCTGTCCCCAGATGACCTCCAAGAATGTGCCCATGGGCCAACTCCAACACCAACTTCCTGTAAGGTTTGGGCACCACAAGCTGCTCAACGGTTACTTCTGCCCTTTTTGCCACCCGATACAGTAGGTCCTTCTCTACGCTGAAGTATGGGTAAGTGCAGGTATTATCTGGGTTCACTAACTCGCCATCTATTTTCACTACATTTTCCCGTGCCTTTATTAGGGCGGGGTCTTTCAACTGTTCTGTGGCAAAGTTTTCCCTGTGAACCTCAAGATCAGAAAACTCCACAGACGGTAGGTTTTCGTCTGAGGAGGTGGGCTCCTCTCCAGTTTCTTGAGTCTCCCCTGCCAATACTGATAAGGGAAATTCCGGAGAGTCCTCACCACTCTCAGGGGAGTTCTGGCTATCACATTCCTGGTACATAGGGGCACCAGTGGGGGGCTCAGGATCATCCCACAGTTCCCAGAACTTCGGAAAATCCCTTCCCACAATGGCGTCATGCGGTAACTGAGATACTAAGCCCACTGGATGAGAGAGGGTACCTTTGGGGGTCTCGAAACACACTGTAGTCACTGGATACTCTCGGGTGTCCCCATGCACACAAATAACAGCTACCTTGCTATTCCCAGAGACCTCTGTTTTAACTAACTCAGCCTTTATCAGGGTCACAAGGCTACCTGAATCCAGCAATACCACAACATTTCTACCATTAACACACATTTTGCATAAATGTTTCTCAGTTCCTCGAATGGCAGTGCATGCGACTGTCGCACACAGCGACTGACGTCTGCCCGTCAGAAAGTCACACTGCATGGGTTCCTCCACAACCGGGCAATTGGCTGCAATATGTCCCGCTTTCCGGCAGCGGTAGCAAACGATCCTTCTTGCCGCCTCTTGAGCCGCTGATTTCCCAGGCTGTTCTCGCCAAACTTGGGGTAGAGCTCCCACCCTCTCACTCTCTCCACCCTCACCCCTTGGAATCCTCTTATCCGCCCCTGGGGATGGTCTGGTCTTAGGGTGGAAAGTCCGAGTGTCTCTGGAAGGGGCCGTCAGGTTCTCTGTAGCCAAGTATTTCTCCACACGATCCACAAGACCATCGGCCGTCTCTGGGTCTCCATGGCTTACCCACTTTTGGATGGCAGTAGGAAGAGCTCTCAAAAACCGATCCATTACAACACGTTCCACAATCTTTGGTGCGGACAAAGTCTCTGGCTGTAGCCACTTTCTGCTCAGGTGAATGAGATCATACATTTGAGACCTGGGGGGTTTTCCAAGCTGGAAAGTCCAGTTATGCACACGCTGAGCCCGGACAGCCTGGGTGACACCCAGCCTTGCCAATATTTCAGCTTTTAGCATCACATAGTCTTTTGCTTGGTCAGGCTCTAGGTCATAGTAAGCCTTCTGCGATTCACCAGTTAACAGAGGAGCCACCAGTCCAGCCCACTGCTCCTCAGGCCACTTTTCTCTTTCAGCAGTCCTTTCAAATGTGGTCAAAAATACCTCTGGATCATCCTCTCCAGTCATTTTTGTCAATAAACGACTCACCCCAAAGGACGCGGTATTAGTGGGACGGCTTTCCTCACTGGTCTGCGGACGTTGCTGCATTACTGCTTCCATTTGTTGTAGTCTCTGCTCTTGCTTCTGTAACAGGTCTATGAAGCGGGCCTCAGATTGCTGCTGGGCTTGTTGCTGAGCTTCCAGACTCTGTTGGTGAGCTTGCTGCTGGGCTGCAAGGCTCTGTTGATGAGCTTGCTGCTGGGCTGCGAAGTTCTGTTGTTGAGCTGCAAGGCTCTGTTGATGAGCTGCAAGGCTCTTTTGCAAACCTGCATTTGTCTGCTGTTGATGGGCATTTGCTAGAGCCAGCTGCTTCAGTATCTCCTCCATGCTGGCTTAAAAAAAAACTGCCCGCATTCTCCACCAACTGTGAGGGGGTTAGCTCGGCAGCGGGTGTGTGTGACCCCCGGGATGGGCTCCCCACACAAAAACAGGCCCAGCAAACGGAGGTTGTGGTTTTCAAAATCAAAAAAGGTGCGGTTTATTTTCTATTTACAGTGACAAAACACAGCAAAGCCAAAAGAAACATAAACAAAATAAATCCTGGTCAACTTGACCTCTGACTAAACATACAGGTTTCCTAACTAACAACTGGGATCAGCCTGGTGCTGTCCTAGTCCCTAAGTCCCTGGTTTTAAATGTCCAAGCAAATAGCCACACAGGCTTTGTCTCACCGCACAGGGGTTCACTCTCCCTAGACAGTCCACACAGGTCTGGGTCCAGGCATGAGCTAACATCTAATGAAGCTGGGAGTTCTTATAGAGGCCTAAATGAGCTGACAAGCTTCAGCTGGTCTCATCAACTCCCTGTCTGCACGACGCCCCACACTCTCCCTAGAGGTATGAGTCATCCATGAGCCCACTAGCCTTATACAACTCTCCACCTAGTTGTATAAGTCGGCGTAAAGCCTGAATCTGGGCGAAATATATCTACCCCCCTGGATGCAACCAGGTGACTTTACCTTCCTGCTGTCACAATATATATATATATATATATATATATATATATATATATAAATATATATATCTCTATATATCATTTAATTATTTTTTTAAGGTGAGCATATCTTTTTAAATAAATCTATGTGAACACTGCAACTAGCACATTACCTCAATTTGAACTTTTTTTTTTTTTTTCAGGCAAGCCAAAGACAGTACCCAACCATGACATGCCATCAGTGCCATGACATGCCATCATTACAAGTCAGCAAATTTGTAGGTCAATGTAAATTGTTTTGTTTTCAAGTGAAGACGTCGGCCATAAACTATGATGCAAATGCAAGTTACAACTCGGCTGTGAGTATCCGATCTTAGTGACTTATTTCTAGCAGGCAGGTTAACGTAACTATCTCTGATGTTTGACTGACAGACACAGTTCTTCATATTCTTGACCTTAGGGTTACAGTGCCACCTTCAGAAGTAGGACACTAAGCCAAAAGGACACAGCTGCCTGCTGTTAGTCTGGGACATGTACTTCAATTGCATATTCCTTATTTCTGAGATTTTTCTGGTACAAAAATATTGCAAACCCTGCAGGGCCCCAGGAGGCTGTACTTGACCCGGGCCATTGTGGTGTGTTCCACCACAATCTGCCCTGCTACCCTTAGCATGGATCTTCTGGCTGGGAACTCTGGCCCCTGGGTCAATCGCTCATCCCACATTCACACATGTTGCTACTTGGGTATCTTCTTTTGGTGGGTCTCCATTTGAGCAGCACAGATTTCTAATGCCACGGTGCTTCTTGTATGTTTGGTTATGACACTGGACACATGACTCTAGATTTATGTTGGGATAGCCCGGTTTTCATTGATGAACCTGACAGATTTTTCCTCTTATGAGTATGACCATTTTCCACTGTCTTACCGGAGGAGTTTATCATGTATACCGCAGCCATAACAAAGTTTTCCCTCTGGGTCCTGTGTGGGTGAGGGACTCTGCAGGTCCATCCATTTTGGTTGCCCGGGTACCTCAGTTAAGGATACAGGTTCAGTACAGCCACCCCTGGTTAACTCTACACAAAAATAAAGAAACCACATTGGATGACTGTGGACTGAACTGCACAGGAGGTGTGTGTTGATGACAATCAAATAACCATTACAACTAAACAATTAAAGTAGGCGCTGCTTCTCTAAATGTGCATTCATAATCTATTTAAAACAAACATATGCATTCAATATTGCCAAATTTCATAAACGACATCAACCTTTTAGAAAAGTGAACACCTGTGTCACAGAAAATGATAAAAACTATTAAAATCAGAGTGTAGAGTACAAAATGTAGAATAAAAAAAACTATCTGGAAACTGAACACTGGGAGTGCTGCAATCTACGTGGAACAAGACAAAAAAAAAAAAAGAGTGCACATCTCATAGTGCAGTACTGTGGGAGAGATTTAATATTGCAAACCAACAAAATAATATTCTCACAAACCATGAGAGGAGGTGCAGAGAGGGCAGCAGGATGCTGGAGCTGAAGGGAAGACTGTGCAAGGGACGTCTGACTCATTGACTTGGCCACTGGTTGGGTAGAAGCGATCGCTGCTGCTGGAGACACCAACGTTGCAGGAAAGGATAACAGGAGCTGCCAGTGTCCATGAACTGTCTATAAAACTACCTGTTGTAAACTGCAATTCTCCCCTGGTAACAGGAACGTGTTTCAAAGCAACTAAGCTTCTTTATCAACCTGTTAAAACTGTGTGCCTGACCTCACACCCGCAGTGAACACAGGTAAAAAAAAAAAAAAAATTACAAACCTGGCAGGTGCCAATAATCATTGGGTATACATAAAAAAAATGCATGCGTGTATATAATAAAAAATGTTAATTAGTATAAAGAAGATATATCGCACTAAAATTTGTAAAATCACTATAACAGACTGCAACCAACATTCAAGTGTTTATAATAAATATCATGATTAGATGACATGATCACTGAGCAATTACATCTTTTTTTTTTCCACCTATCCATGAATTTTAAGGGGGAGAATACATGGTTGCATCATAGTTTCTTCCGTAAACGCTAACCTGGTGACAGAGGTTTGAGTATATACATCTAAAATAGGTATACCCAAAACAAACATTTTAGCAAGAGAGAGAGAGATCTAACTACTGCATTTATCGGCGTATAACACACACCCTAATTTTAAGAGGGAAGTTTCAGGAAAAAAACTTTCAACAGTCCCTTTTACATTCCAAAGCCCCCCTGCACATTACACAGACCAAAGCCCCCCCCCAGCACATTAGACAGATCCCGGCACATTACACAGATCCCGGGACATTACACAGATCCCGGCACATTACGTAGCCCCCCCCTATACACTATACAGCATTTTCCCCCTGCGCAGTACACAGCTCCTTTACATTATACAGCCCCCTTGCACTCCCAGGAGACCCCCCAGTCTCCTGGGACAGCACTGCCAGCGTACTGTAAACTTAAAAAAAAAAAGGACTGCCAGTCCCTTCTCATACATACTGTGTTCTTTCCGGCTGGTCACATGATCGCTCTCATCTGATGTTTTCATGTGACCGCTCTCCTCCTCCTCCTCCAATCTAAAGCTACACTCGGAGGGGGAGGAGGAGTGTGAAGAGGAGAGCGGACAGAAATAACTGGGTGAATGAGGTATTTGCGGCTATGACACTTACTACAACACTTCAAAGGATCTATGTGAAGGGACTCGCAGTGATTTTTTTTATCTTTATATCACGACGGCGGACTGTCCCAGGGCCAGAAGAGGTGGGACGGCTGGCATGACACCCCAGTCCAATCCCCACCCCGCCATTGTTAAAAGAAAATGATATCGGCGTATAACACTGATTTTAAGGGGAAAAAAGTGCGTGTTATACGCCGATAAATACGGTATCTATCTTGGAAATAAAAAAATATAATGGTTTTAGAGACATTATCAATGACCAATTTGATCAACATGTGTTTGTGGAGTTAAATGAACAATATAATGGGTCTTGGAAATACTCTACTCCTATATGTATACTGAGTCGAAACGGGAAAATAGGTGTGAGCATTATGAAGGGCTTGGGTGTGTTCACAGCTCCCACTTACCCCGAGCCCACAGGGAATCTCGCACAGTACAGCACTAATCACAGGCAGTGAGACATTCCCCGATCCGTGGCTGCACAGTCTGACTCCACCTGCTGTAAAATCACTATAACAGACTTCAACTAACTTTCAAGTGTTTATAATAAATATCATGATTAAATGACATGATCACTGGGCAATTACATATTTCTTTTTCGTACATCACGGGACACAGAGCGACTTAGTCATTACTAATGGGTTATATAGTTTACCTTCAGGTGCTGGCACTGGCAACTTCCAAACCGGAAGTACCCTCCCCTATATAAGCCCCTCCCATCCGGGAGCACCTCAGTTTTTTTTGCCAGTGTCTAAGGTGTTGGCCAAAGAGTAACATGTGTTTTCCTGGGCTTGCGTACAGGTTCTTTTACGGGCCTTAGTAAGCTGTTCCGGATCCCACCAAAAAAGCTTCATAGCTAAACGGTCGGTACCCGGGCCTTGCAACAGAAGAGCAAGGTTTTGCCTGTAATGCCTCTCTTAGGAGGACTGGACCCTGGGATCCAGAGCTCTGGTCATACCCACGACCAAGATGTTTTCTGTGCAGGGTGCTATACAGGTCCAGGGGAGTGGAATCCTTGGGAACCCGGTCCCTGAAGGTTTAATTACAATGCCTGCCGTGATAGGTGAAGTTTGGGCTTCTGTGGACCAAACAGAGTCCTGTGGCGGGGAACAGGTAAGTGGGGGCCCCCAGGAACTTGGTTCTATTGGGGGACCCCCAAGCCTAATTTGTCTTTCTGTCTGTTACCTAATGGTATTCCCGCTAATATCTGTGTATGCCTGTAACTACTGGAAAATGTAAAATTTTAATAGTAGTCAAGAAAAAAAAAAAAAGAGGACCGCGGTACCTGTGTTAAACCACTAGAGGCAGCTGTGGTCCATTTTTTCTTGTCATGTGGATCTTTGGTTTTCTCAAGTCAAAAGATCCAGGCAGTTGGTAAGTTCTCTGTGGGAATCCACTTCCTCAGCCCTGTTGCTGCGCTCATCCACCGCACAGGCCCTCCGGCAAAAAGGGCCCTGGCTCCTAGTCCCTGCTTGGTTTCGAAAAGGGCGCCAATGGCGCGCGGGCGCGTGCACGCGCCTCCTATGAAAAAAAGGGGCGGGGCGGGTGGATGACGCTCGATGCGCGCCGCGGCGCTTCTGCGCATGTGCAGGCGTCCCAGCATGTGTAAAAGACACAGTACAAGTGTCAGCTGGATGCAAGCAGAGCTAGCAACAAAACGGTGGCACACAGAGGCGGTTGATGCAGGCATCCCCATAGAAAGACATTTTAGTGGACACCAGCTGGTATATAGCAGCAACTGTGTTATACTATTACCAGCAAAATTGGTGTATGACGACGGGAATACCTCAGCTTTGTGCTTATAGGATATGTCGTCCAGACGCTCTGGAAATAAATCTTCCAAGAAGCGAAAGGGGTCTCCGTCGGGCTCTGAGGATTTTGGGCATGCTGTACTGCGCCAATCTCCCCTGAAATTTCAGAGGTCAGTAGCCGTAGGAACCCCGCAGGAGTACCTGGTACTGCGGCTGTCCCCAGTCCACCTGCTCCTGTATATATAACAGAGGAGGTTTTATCCTCAACTCTGGGAGGATTGGAAGAGAGATTAACAGCATTGATCGCTGCTTCCCTGTCACAGGAAAAGCGCGTCCGATCTCCGTCTCCTCCTGCAGAGTGCCTGTTAGTGGAGGAACAGTCCCAGAGATCGACCTACCTGAAGGGGATCAGGTGAGGTTGATAAAGTTATAGAGGAATCAACAGTGGAAGAACCTTTCTCAGCATCTCAGGCTGAAAGATTATGGGTTCAGTCTCTGACTAACATGGTCCGAGCAGCATTTTAAATGCCTCTGGCGGAACCATCAACCACTACTGTCTCCTCGCTGGGGTCGCTGAAAGCTCCCCAGACTGTCTGTTCCTTCCCAATCCACCCTTTATTGGAAGGGCTTATTTACCAGGATTGGGAGCATCCTGTAAAATATTTACTCCCCCCAAGAGATTTCCAGTGATCTATCCCATGGAGGATAAGTTCATAAAAAAAAATAAAAATAAAAAATGGAGGGTCCCTACAGTGGACACAGCCATCTCTTGTGTAAATAAATCACTGACATGTCCAGTAGATAATGTTCCAATGTTCAAAGACCCAATAGATAAAAAATTGAGTCTTTACTAAAATCTGCTTTCTCTACAGCAAGCATGGTGACACAACCTGCGGTAGCAGCGATTGGAGTCTGCCAAGCAATGAAAGATCAGTTGAAACAAGTCTTAAGGGACTTACCAGATCAGCAGGCTCTTGCCCTAGCTGACCTACCTAGAGCCTTGTGTTGCGGTGGACGCCATAAAGGATACAATCCAACAGGCATCCCGCTTTACGCTGTCTGTAGACATATGCGTAGGCTTCTATGGCTCAAAAACTGGTCTGCTGAAGCTCCCTGTAAGAAATTGCTGATTAGCTTCCCATTTCATGGAGAACGCTTATCTGGAGATGATCTGGACAAATATATCCAGAAAACTTCTGCCGGTAAAAGTACACTCTTGCCGGTTAAGAACAAGGGTAGAAGTCCTTCTTTTAAGAGGCCTACTTCTCCAGTCCCTGGCACATCGGCTGTGAAACAGTTCCGACGGCCTCCGCGGTCAAATCCAGGGGGCAGAAATCAGGGACAATCACAGGGTAACAAGAAACCCTGGGTCATGAAGGGTTGCCCCCACTCAATCGGGTGAGGGGAAAACTTCAGTTGTTCACAGAGACCTGGCGGGACACCATCAGAGACAGATGGGTGATCTCCGCAGTAAGTCTGGGATACAGGCTGGAGTTAAAAGACATTCCTCCTGCCCATTTTATAAGGTCAAACGTGCCAAGCGATCCCCAGAAGAGTGGATCCCTCCTTCTGGCACTAGAGCAACTATTGCTCCAAGGGTAATCATGAAGGTTCCCTTGGAAGAAAGCGGGTCCGGGTTTTACTCGAACCATGTCACAGTCCCCAAACCAAATGGGGACATGAGGCCCATATTAAATATAAAAGGGCTAAACAAGTTCCTACATATCAGGACTTTTTCGGATGGAGTCGATCCGATCGGTGGCCACCGCCCTACAAGGGCAGGAATGGTTAGCCTCGATCGACATAAGGGATGCTTATTTGCATATTCCCATCTGTCCGGCCCACCAGAAATTTCTACGCTTTGCAGTAGAAGGGCGTCATTTTCAGTTCAGAGCCTTACCTTTCGGTCTGGCCACAGCACCACGAGTGTTCACAAAAATTCTGGCCCTACGATTGGCCAGACTAGGAACACAAGGTGTAACGATAATGGCATATCTAGACGACTTGTTGCTGATAGACCACTCAGTGAAAAAAACTAGAAGTGGTCGTTCACAAGATAATCAAGTATCTGGAATATCACGGTTGCATTATCAACCGAGACAAGTCAGCCCTAAAACCAGTCAAAAGTCTGGAATACTTGGGGGCTAAGACTGGATTCAAATCAGAGAAAGATTTTCTTACCTCCAGAGAAGGTGTCGTCTTTGAAAGATTTGACCCACTTAGTGGGTACAAAAAAGAAAACCATCCATACGCCTGTGTATAAGGCTGCTGGGAAAAATGGTGGCTTCATTCGAAGCAGTACCCTACGGTCAATTCCATTCAAGGAACTTGCAGAGGGCCATACTGTCAGCCTGGAACAAAAAAGTTCAGGCTTTAGACTTACCAATGTCCCTGTCCCCTTCCGTTCGCAAGAGCCTCCATTGGTGGTTGGTGCCCCAGAATCTGGAAAAAGGGAAACCCTTCAGTCCGGTTTCTTGGAAGGTGGTCACTACAGATGCCAGCCTCATAGACTGGGGGGCAGTACTGGAGCAATGGTCTCTCCAGGGCAAGTGGTCAGAAGCAGAGAAGGCCCTGCCCACCAATCTCTTAGAGATACGAGCAGCCCGGTATGCCCTAGTAGCATGGACATCCAAACTCCAAGGGTCACCTGTCAGAATTCAATCAGACAATGCCACAGCAGTGGCATATATTAATCACCAGGGTGGCACCAGGAGTCGTGCAGCCCAGAGGGAAGCGAATTGCATCCTGGAATGGGCAGAAAGGTATGTCACAGCCATATCCGCGGTTTTCATCCCAGGAGTGGAAATTGGAGAGCGGACTTTTTAAGTCGCCAGCAATTATGCCCGGGGGAATGGTCTCTTCACCCCGAGGTTTTCCAGGCAATATGCCAGCGGTGGGGAACACCGGCTGTAGATCTGCTAGCATCCAGATTCAACGCAAAGGTGGACAGATCTGTGTCTCGCACAAAGGATCCCCTAGCTTGCGGTTCGGATGCCCTAGTGTTCCCTTGGGATCAGTTCAAGCTGATATATGCATTCCCACCGCGATTAATCCGCAGAATCAGGGTAGAAAAGAAACCAGTGATTCTGGTGGCTCCAGCGTGGCCCCGAAGGGCATGGTACGCGGAGATTGTAAAAATGTCAGTGGGAAGTCCTTGGACCCTCCCACATCGTCCGGACCTGCTTTCGCAAGGACCGATATACTACCCTTCCTTACCAGCCCTAGGTTTGACGGCCTGGCTATTGAAGCCCACATTCTAAAAAAGAGAGGGCTCTCTAATCCTGTGGTATCTACCATGATCAATGCCAGGAAGCTGGTATCCAGGCAGATCTATTATAGGATCTAGAAGGCGTACATCACGTGGTGTGAGGCCAGGAAATGGCATCCACGTAAGTACGTAATAGGTAGGATTCTGGACTTCCTACAGTGGGCTGTACATAGGAAGCTTGCCTTGAGTACTATCAAGGGTCAGACGGCCTTGTCAATATTTTTTCAAAGGCCCTTGGCTTTGCATTCATTAGTCAAAGCTTTCATACAAGGAGTGATGCGTATTAGCCCTCCGGTTAGTATTCCCATATGTCCATGGGACTTAAACCTGGTTCTGTCGGTTCTACAGAAACAACCATTTGAACCATTGCGGCACATTTCCTTGGTTCTTTTCACCAGGAAATTGATTTTCTTAGTAGCCATTTGTTCGGCTAAAAGAGTATCGGAATTAGCCGCCTTGTCCTGTAAGGAGCCATATCTGGTTGTCCATAAGGACAGAGTAGTATTACGTCCTCATCCAGCCTTCTTCCTAAGGTAGTATTGAGGTTCCATTTGAACCAAGATGTGGTTCTTCCTTCCTTTTTCCCCAAACCTAGTTCGGTAGAGGAAAAGTTATTGCATTCTTTGGATGTAGTAAGAGCAGTTAAAGCTTATCTTAAAGCCACTGCTCAGATTCGTAGAACGGATACTTTGTTTGTTCTGCCGGAAGGCCCCAGAAAGGGTCAGGCAGCATCAAAAATCTACTTTAGCCAAGTGGATTCGACAGGTCATAATACAAGCCTATGGCTTGAAAAGGAGACCGCCTCCGTTCAAAGTTAGGGCGCACTCCACAAGAGCAGTTGGAACTTCATGGGCAGTGCATCACCAGGCCTCCCTGGCTCAAGTCTGTAAGGCCACAACATGGTCCTTAGTACACACGTTTACTAGATTCTACCAGGTAGACGTCAGAAGTCAGGAGGATGTCGCCTTTGGGCGCAGTGTGTTGCAGGCCGCAAAAGAGCCTCATGCCTGATGGCGCCCAGCTTATGTATAGTGTATCCCTCCCCTCATTGGGCATTGCTTTGGGACGTCCCATTAGTAATGACTAAGTCGCTCTGTGTCCCGTGATGTACGAAAAAGTTAGATCTCTCTCTCTCTCTGGTATACCTATTTTAGATGTATATACTCAAACATCTGTCACCGGGTTAGCGTTTATCGAAGAAACTATGATGCAACCATGTATTCTCCCCCTTAATATTCATGGATAGGTGGAAAAAAAGGGATTTTTATAACAGCTTACCTGTAAAATCCTTTTCTTGGAGTACATCACGGGACACAGAGCTCCCACCCCTCTTTTTGGGACACTTATTGCTTTGCTACAAAACTGAGGTGCTCCCGGATGGGAGGGGCTTATATAGGGGAGGGTACTTCCGGTTTGGAAGTTGCCAGTGCCAGCACCTGAAGGTAAACTATATAACCCATTAGTAATGACTAAGTCGCTCTGTGTCCCGTGATGTACTCCAAGAAAAGGATTTTACAGGTAAGCTGTTATAAAAATCCCTTTTTTTCCACCTATCCATGAATATTAAGGGGGAGAATACATGGTTGCATCATAGTTTCTTCGATAAACGCTAACCCGGTGACAGATGTTTGAGTATATACATCTAAAATAGGTATACCAGAGAGAGAGAGAGAGATCTAACTATTTTTAAATAAAATATATAATGGTTTTAGAGACATTATTAACGACCAATTTGATCAACATGTGTTTGTGGAAATAAATGAACAATATAATGGGTCTTGGAAATACTCTACTCCTATATGTATACTGAGTCGAAACAGGAAAATGTGTGAGCATTAGGGAAGGTCTTGGGTGTGTTCACAGCTCACACTTACCCCGAGCCCACCGAGAATCTCACATAGTACAGCACTAATCACAGGCAGTGAGACTTTTCACGATCCGTGGCTGCACAGTCTGACTCCACCTGCTGAAGGTGGAGTCGGACTTTCACCTGTATGAGGATGCTGTCCTGGTTTCCCTGCGTTCAACCCTTCGCACCCAGAAGAGGTTGTCTTGCACTGCTTGAATGTGGCCCGGGTGGTTTATGCCTATCTGCCTGTTTCGATGACCTCCTGGAGGTTGGACCCTCCTTTTGTGATTCCCCAGTGGCCGCCTGTGCCACTATTTCTAATCCGGTCAGGCAGAGCATTGTCCAGACTTGTGCCATTAAGGGTCAGGCTCCTACCTTGCCCATTATGGCACCTTCTACCAGGGCTATTTCTACCTTCTGGGCGTTGTGACATCAGGCATATATGTCTCGAGTTTGCAAGGTGGCTACCTGGTTATCTGTGCAGACCTTTTAACAAGCTAAGTGGTTTGAAATGTATTGCTTCTCTTCTTGGGAGTTGTTGCATGTCCTCTTTGGTTACCCACCCCTCTTGCACTGCTTTGGGACATCACTACGGACAAGAACTGTGTGACTCAATGAACTCAAAGGGATTTGATGGTGTGTAGGACAAAAATTTTATTATTTTCATTCTTTCACAGGCAGTTGTCAATATGAAACCACCACGTACATGTATGTCTGCTGCGTGTCTCTAATCTATTTTTTATTTTATTTTTTCAGATTTTAGGCTGATGGCTGTATGTAACCCATTTTTTTTTCTCCATAGGAGCCAAAGGCTTTAGTAGGGAATGTGCATGTAAGTGTATCGTTCTCAGAAGTGTTGTCTGCCATACAGGTGAAAGCTAGTCCTGGCCTTCTATGCTGAAATTATGTCAGTCCCAGTCCAGGAAGAGAGGGTGATGCCGTGTGGGAGCAGGATGGATGGAAGGTATGAAATGTAACATACAGTAATTTGCAACGGAATGGTAATAATATTTAATGACACGCAGTCAGACTACTCAGAACCGCCTTTAAGCCGGCCGTAGACGGATTTAAATTTGCCGCTTTTGCAGGAACTGACACTAATTCTGGGAGGCTATTGTTGTGGAAACTGGACCCAATGCAGAGGGGTAAATGCTGGTATTGACAGGGCTGTTGTTAGAAATAACAGAGCCTCATATAGCCTACCTGATGGGTGTTGTGACATCAGGCATATATGTCTCGAGTTTGCAAAGTGGCTACCTGGTTATCTGAGCAGACCTTTTAACAAGCTGAGTGGTTTGAAATGTATTGCTTTTCTTCTTGGGTGTCCTTGGGAGTTGTTGCATGTCCTCTTTGGTTACCCACCCCTCTTTGTTGCACTGCATTGGGACATCAATACGGTCAAGAACTGTGTGACTCAATGAACTCAAATAAAGGGATTTTATGGTGTGTAGGCCAAACATTTTATTGTTTTCATTCCTAAACAGGCAGTTGTCAATATGAAACTACCACGTGCATGTATGTCTGCTGCATGTCTAATCAAATATTTTTTTTCAGATTTTAGGCTGGTAGCTGTATGTAACCCATTCTTTTTTTTTTACCGTAGGAGCAAAAGGCTTTAGTAGCCAATTTGCATGCAAGTGTATCGTTCTCAGAAGTGTTCTCTGCCAGACAGGTGAAAGCTAGTCCTGGCCTATGCTGAAATGATGTCAGTCCCAGTCCAGGAAGAGAGAGTGATGCCGCGTGAGAGCAGGATGGATGAAAGGAAGGTAATTTAACAAAGTAATTTGCAATGGAAGGATAATAATATTTAATGACATGCAGTCAGACTACTCAGAACCGCCTTCAAGCCGGCCGTAGACGGATTTAAATTTGCCGCTTTAGCAGGAACTGACACTAATTCTGGGAGGCTATTGTTGTGGAAACTGGACCCCATGCAGAGGGGTAAATTCTGGTATTGACAGGGCTGTTGTTAGAAATAACAGAGCCTCATATAGCCTACCTGATGGGGCCCCTAAAAGCCTGACCACACCCACCTAACTAAAAAAATGCAGCTTTGTCCTCAAGGGTTAGTTATCTTTCTCCAGCCTGTTTTAAATGTGATTATCCAAAAGGAAGGCTGTGTTCATATGAGTACTTTACACCCACCTACCTCTGATCCGGTCTGCTAAAAACAGAAGGGGATTCATCCTCCCCCTGTCTAGGTGGATATAATTGGATGGAAGTTGGGTGTAAATGGATAGTGGAATCCAGTTGCATCTGAACCCCTCATAATGGGCCCGCTGGGTTTACAGACCCAGGAACTCAGCACAGGGTTGGTGAGAACCCCTTCTAATGGTATGGGTGTGTGTCCAGACACGGAAAGCTAGCACAGGGATTGTGGTAACCCCTCATAATGGGCAGAGCATGTGTTCAGACCTGTGAACTCAGCATGGGTTTAGTGGTAACCACTCATAATGGGATGGGTGGGTGTACGGACCCAGATACTCAGCACAGGGATTGTTGGAACCCCTTATGGGCACAGCAGTTGTACAGACCCAGGAACTCAGCACAGGGTTGGTGAGAACCCCTTATAATGGTATGGGTGTGTGTCCAGACACGGAAAGCTAGCACAGGGATTGTGGTAACCCCTCATAATGGGCAGAGCATGTGTACAGACCTGTGAAATCAGCATGGGTTCAGTGGTAACCACTCAAAATGTGATGGGTGAGTGTAAAGACCCGGGAACTCAGCATGTAACCCCTCATAATGGGCAGAGCAGGTGTACAGACCTTTGAACTCTGCACAAGCATTGTGGGAACCCCTCATAATGGGATGGGTGTGTGTCCAGACACGGAAAGCTAGCACAGGGATTGTGGTAACCCCTCATAATGGGCAGAGCATGTGTACAGACCTGTGAACTCGACATGGGTTCAGTGGTAACCACTCATAATGGGATGGGTGGGTGTACAGATCGGAGAACTCAGCAGAGGGTTGGTGGGAACCCCTCATAATGGGCCCGCTGGGTGTACAGACCCAGGAACTTGGCACAGGGTTGTTGGGAACCCCTCATAATGGGAATGTGTGGCTGTAAAGAGCCAGATACTTAGCACAGGGATTGTGGGAACCCCTTATGGGCACAGCGAGTGTACAGACACAGGAGCTATGCACAGGGTTGTGGGGAACCCCTCTTAAGGCAATTTGTGAGTGTACAGACCAAGGAACTTGGCACAGTGATTGTTGGAACCCCTTATGGGCACAGCAGGTGTTCAGACCCAGAAACTATGCACAGGGTTGGTGGGAACCCCTCATAATGGTATGGGTGGGTGTACAGACCCAGATACTCAGAACAGGAATGGTTGGAACCCCTTATGGTCACAGCAGTTGTACAGACCCAGGAACTATGCACAGGGTTGGTGGGAACCCCTCATAATGGGATGGGTGGGAGTATAGACCCGGGAACTCGGCACAGGGATTGTGGTAACCCCTCATAATGGGCAGAGCAGGTGTACAGACCTGTGAGCTCTGCACAGGCATTGTGGGAACCCCTCATAATGGGATGGGTGGGTGTACAGACATCGGGAAGCCAGCACAGGGATTGTGGTAACCCGTCATAATGGGCAGAGCAGGTGTACAGACCTGTGAACTCAGCATGGGTTCAGTGGGAAGCACTCATAATGGGATGGGTGGGTGTACAGACCCGGGAACTCAGCACAGGGTTGGTGGAACCCCTCATAATGGGCCCCCTGTGTGTACAGACCCAGGAACTCAGCACAGGGATTGTGGGAACCCCTTATGGGTACAGCGAGTGTACAGACACAGGAGCTATGCACAGGGTTGTTGGGAACCCCTCTTAAGGCAATTTGTGAGTGTACAGACCAAGGAACTTGGCACAGTGATTGTTGGAACCCCTTATGGGCACAGCATGTGTACAGACCCAGAAACTCAGCACAGGGATTGTTGGAACCCCTTATGGGCACAGCAGTTGTACAGACCCAGGAACTATGCACAGGGTTGGTGGGAACCCCTCATAATGGTATGGGTGGGTGTACAGACCCAGATACTCAGCACAGGGATGGTTGGAACCCCTTATGAGCACAGCAGTTGTACAGACCCAGGAACTATGCACAGGGTTAGTGGGAACCCCTCATAATGGGATGGGTGGGTGTACAGACCCGGGAACTCAGCACAGGGATTGTGGTTACCCCTCATAATGGGCAGAGCAGGTGTACAGACCTGTGAACTATGCACAGGCATTGTGGGAACCCCTCATAATGGGATGGGTGGGTGTACAGACACGGGAAGCCAGCACAGGGATTGTGGTAACCCCTCATAATGGGCAGAGCAGGTGTACAGACCTGTGAACTCAGCATGGGTTCTGTGGGAACCACTCATAATGGGATGGGTGGGTGAACAGACCCGGGAACTCAGCTCAGGGTTGGCGGGAAACCCTCATAATGGGATGGGTGGGGGTGCAGACCCGGTAACTCAGCACAGGGATTGTGGTAACCCCTCATAATGGGCAGAGCAGGTGTACAGACTTGTGAACGCTGCACAGGCATTGTGGGAACCCCTCATAATGGGATGGGTGTGTGTCCAGACACGGGAAGCTAGCACAGGGATTGTGGTAACCCCTCATAATGGGCAGAGCATGTGTACAGACCTGTGAACTCAGCATGGGTTCAATGGTAACCACTCATAATAGAATGGGTGGGTGTACAGACCTGGGAACTCGGCACAGGGTTGGTGGGAACCCCTCATAATGGGCCCGCTGGGTTTACAGACCCAGGAACTCAGCACAGGGTTTGTGAGAACCCCTTATAATGGGATGGGTGTGTGTCCAGACACGGAAAGCTAGCAAAGGGATTGTGGTAACCCCTCATAATGGGCAGAGCATGTGTACAGACCTGTGAACTCGGCATGGGTTCAGTGGTAACCACTCATAATGGGATGGGTGAGTGTACAGACACGGGAACTCAGCACAGGGATTGTGGTAACCCCTCATAATGGGCAGAGCAGGTGTACAGACCTGTGAACTCTGCACAGGCATTGTGGGAACCCCTCATAATGGGATGGGTGTGTGTCCAGACACGGAAAGCTAGCACAGGGATTGTGGTAACCCCTCATAATGGGCAGAGCATGTGTACAGACCTGTGAACTCGACATGGGTTCAGTGGTAACCACTCATAATTGGATGGGTGGGTGTACAGATCGGAGAACTCAGCAGAGGGTTGGTGGGAACCCCTCATAATGGGCCCGCTGGGTGTACAGACCCAGGAACTTGGCACAGGGTTGTTGGGAACCCCTCATAATGGGATGTGTGGCTGTAAAGAGCCAGATACTTAGCACAGGGATTGTGGGAACCCCTTATGGGCACAGTGAGTGTACAGACACAGGAGCTATGCACAGGGTTGTTGGGAACCCCTCTTAAGGCAATTTGTGAGTGTACAGACCAAGGATCTTGGCACAGTGATTGTTGGAACCCCTTTTGGTCACAGCAGTTGTACAGACCCAGGAACTATGCACAGGGTTGGTGGGAACCCCTCATAATGGGATGGGTGGGAGTATAGACCGGGAACTCGGCACAGGGATTGTGGTAACCCCTCATAATGGGCAGAGCAGGTGTACAGACCTGTGAACTCTGCAAAGGCATTGTGGGAACCCCTCATAATGGGATGGGTGGGTGTACAGACATCGGGAAGCCAGCACAGGGATTGTGGTAACCCCTCATAATGGGAAGAGCAGGTGTACAGACCTGTGAACTCAGCATGGGTTCAGTGGGAAGCACTCATAATGGGATGGGTGGGTGTACAGACCCGGGAACTCAGCACCGGGTTGGTGGGAACCCCTCATAATGGGCCCGCTGTGTGTACAGACCCAGGAACTCAGCACTGGGATTGTGGGAACCCCTTATGGGTACAGCGAGTGTACAGACACAGGAGCTATGCACAGGGTTGTTGGGAACCCCTCTTAAGGCAATTTGTGAGTGTACAGACCAAGGAACTTGGCACAGTGATTGTTGGAACCCCTTATGGGCACAGCGAGTGTACAGACACAGGAGCTATGCGCAGGGTTGTTGGGTACCCCTCATAACGGGAATTGTGGGTGTACAGACCAAGGAACTTTGCACAGGGATTGTGTGAACCCCTTATGGGCACAGCATGTGTACAGACCCAGGTACTATGCATAGGGTTGTTGTGAACCCCTCATAATGGGATGGGTGGGTGTACAGACCCGGGAACTTGGCACAGGGATTGTGGAATCCCCTCATAATGGACAGAGCAGGGTGTACAGACCTGTCAACTCAGCATGGGTTCAGTGGGAACCACTCATAATGGGGTGGGTGTACAGACCCGGGAACTCAGCAGAGGGTTGGTGGGAACCCCTCCATAATGGGCCCAGTGGGTGTACAGACCCAGAAACTCAGCACAGGTTTGGTGAGAAACCCCTTATAATGGGATAAGTGGGTGTACAGACCAAGAAAGTCAGCATATGGTTGGTGGGAAACAATAGAAAATTGATTAAATCCACTCATCATGAGATGTAAGGGTATTCAGACTCGGTGACTCAGCGCATGGTCGGTGGGAACCCCTTATAATGGACCGAGCGGGTGTATGACCACTACCATTGTACCTCCAGTTCATCTTTTGTTTTTTTTCAGGCATTGTCAAAACTGTTAGCTGGAAACTGAATCCTGCATACGAGTCGGCTGGTTGTCTGTCATCAATGTGTTAAAATCCAAGTGGGTAGGTTAATGCAACTTTTTTTATTTTTTTTTTTCATTTTTTTTTTCCTGTATTTTTTTTTTAGAACAAGGAGAAGACGTGGGCCATAAACCATGACCTGCATGCAAGTCACCTTCGAGTATCCCATCTAAGTGATTTATTTCAAGCAGGTATGTCAGGTTATCTTTATTTTTTTTTAATGATGGACACAGGTCTTCTTGAGTGTAGGGTTACAGCGCCAGATTCGGGAGTAGGACAGTGGGTGTAAAAAAAAAAAAAAAAAAACAAGAACACAGTTTCGGCTATGGGCAGTCCAGAGTAGTAGTAAACCACCTCTCTGCCCTAGCGGCACTTCATTTTTTTTATAATTTATTTTTCAACACAGTTCCTTGCTGGAACTTTTTTTTCTAAACCTTTAATCCTTTTTTTTTTTTTTTTCCTGAGCGTTTTACCAGCTGATGACTTCAAACAGCTGGTTTTGGTCGACAGGTTTGATAATGTATATCCTGCAATCACCCCAGCCTGGCCTGCAAGCACAATACAGACTTTTGGCTGTGCGCTGGGTCGGCTGCGACAGCCCCATCATCCTGGACCGGTGAGGCTGGCGAGTTAAATGCCTCGCAGGGGATGCGTTTGACCTGGTAGCTAACACTCCTGTCTTGTTGGGAGGCAGATCAGTCCTCCAGAATTGTCCCCACTACCTCTTCTGGACTAGTAGAGGCAGATGGGTGGTGATGGCCCTCTTCCTCCCCCCCCCCCCCCCACTCGCCAGTGTCTAGATATGCATTATAGACATGAGCCAGCAACTCGATGGCTTATTCATCGATAGACTTTATTGTTGTACAATAGCAATAGCAGAACACAAATGATGCTAATGCATTTCAGCCGATGCCTTCCTCGTAGCTTGCTATTGCTGTTGTATTATGGATTTACAGTGCACACTACAGTGAACACTCTAACCGACACTCTGCTCACACATTCTTTACATACAGCGGTAGAGCTCGGGTGAGCTTTTTCAATGCCTGGACGTGGGGTGCGCCTCGCTACGTACTCCATTTTTTGGAAGGCCTCCTTGCCCTACTGCTGCTGCCCTTCTGTCCGTGCTCTGAGCTGTGGCGGAGGTGGGCTTGCCTGCGTTCTTCCCCTGTGTGCGTGGGCTGATCTAGGAGGGGACACTCTGCAGACATCGCACCCGGCATCCGCTCAATCCTACAGCATTGTTTATGCTCTCTGTATAGTTACGGGTGTCTCTGGCGGCTGTTGGCTCTGCTTCTATCTCCAGGGTAGTGATGAGCCGAACACCCCCGGGTTCGGTTCGCACCAGAACCCGCGAACGGACCGAAAGTTCGCACGAACTTTAGAACCCTATTAAATACAATGGATGCGAACGTTCGAAATCTAAAGTGCTATTTATAACGACTAATATGCATGTTATTGTCCTAAAAAGGGTTTGGGAACCTGGGTTCTGCACCAGGGGACATGTATCAATCCAAAAAAAAAGTTTTAAAAACGGCTGTTTTTCGGGAGCAGTCATTTTAATGATGCATAAAGTGAAAAAAAAAAGTCAAATATTCCTTTAAATATCGTACCTGGGGGGTGTCTAAAGTATGCCTGTGAAGTGCCACGTGTTTCCCGTGTTTAGAACTGTCCCTGCACAAAATTACATTTCTAAAGGAAAAAAAGCCATTTAAAACTGCTTGCGGCTTTAATGTAATGTCTGGTCCCGGTAATATGGATGAAAATCTTTAAGAAAAATGGCATAGCTACCCCATCGCAGCCCCCCCCCCCCCACCCCAGCCCATTACCAGCCCCTTTGGGTCTTGTATGGATACTAAGGGGAACCCCGCACACAAAATAAAAAAGGCCCTATATACTCTGAACAGCCGTATACAGGCGGTGTATACAAGACAGGGACTGTAGGTTTGTTCTTATGTAGAATCTGTTTGTAATTTTGAACAGGTACATTGCTTAAGTGTAGCTCCAGCCAAAAAATCTATTTTTAAGCTTTTTGGAAAACATAGGGAAGGGTTATCACCCCTGTAACATTTGTTTTGCTGTCTGTGCAGTGTGCACCTGTTCAGAACAGTTCACCTCACTTTCAGTCCTAATGACAAATGTGTTTTGAAAATTTGGTGTTTTTATTGAAACAAGAATTGGTGATAAAGCATCAGTGGAGAGGAGACACTTTTTTTCCCATATTAACTCTTACAGGAGAGAATTTCCCTTCCTAGGGGTAGATTTCCTCTCACTTCCTGTTGTATCCTTCCGTTTGCAAGGAGGAGTCGTTTGTAAGTTGGATGTTTGAAAGTAGGGGCCTGCCGTATATACTCAGCTGAAATTTGCCCCTTACATGTTGGTGTTGCCACAACACTGTGAGCCCTCACAGTTACTCTTGGTGGGCGCAGGAATGGGCCCTGCTGTGAATTATTAGATCAAGAATTGTAATTACATGCCCCTGTTAAACAGGGGCAGAAAAATTGGGCCTTAGGCACTGGTGCCACAACACTGCAACCCCTCACAGATACTGTACTTGGAGCACAGCAATGAGCCCTGTTGCAAAGTATTGCATCAAAAATTGTAATTACACGCCCCTGTTAAACAGGGGCTGAAAAATTGGGCCTTAGCCACTGGTGCCACGACACTGCAACCTCTCCCAGATACTCTAGTTGGAGTGCAGGAATGAGCCCTGCTGCAAAGCATTGCATAAAAAATTGTAATAACACTCCCCTGTTAAACAGGGGCTGAAAAATTGGGCCTTAGCCACTGGTGGCGGCACCCAGAAACAAAAATGTTCTTCCAAGCTATCATCATCAATCGGATCATTGAGGAGGAGGAGGATAGTCAGTCAACATAACAGGACAGTCTCTCAGCATCAGTCTTGAAGGGATGTGACATTTGAAAATAAATTAGTCTGTTATATCAGCTTCAGGTGTTTGGTAGCTGGTGGTGATCCAAGACTGGTTCATCTTTATGAAGGTCAGTCGATCAACAGAGTCGGTAGACAGGCGCACCCTGTGATCCGTGACAAATCCTCCAGCAGCACTGAATGTGCGTTCTGAAAGAACGCTGGATGCAGGACAGGCCAGTAGCTCAATTGCATACTGTGCAAGCTCTGGCCAGTGATCCATCCTCAAGACCCAGTAAGCCAGAGGATTTTCGGTGGGGAAGGTGTCCAAGTCTGACCTTGCCCCTAGGTATTCCTGCACCATGTATATCAGACGCTGGCGATGGTTGCTGGAACCGATCATACCTTGGGGCTGCGGACTAAAGAATTGTCTGAACGCATCGGTCAGACGGCCACCTTCCCCACCGCTCCTTCTTTGACTGCCCGAAGCCTCAGCAACTCGTTGTCCAGGACCAGGAGTTTGTAACCTCCCAGTCTCTGGGAACGCGTTGCACAGACCTTTCTGCAAGGCCTCCCGGAGTTGTCTCATCCTCTGCTCCCTCTGCGACGGTAAGATAAGGTCCGCAACCTTACCCTTGTACCGTGGATCAAGGAGAGTGGCCAGCCAGTAATGGTCCTTCTCCTTGATCCGAAGAATACGAGGATCCTTCCGCAGACTTTGCAGGATCAGGGAGGCCATGCAGCGTAGGTTAGCTGAGGCATTCGGTCCGGAGTCCTCTGGGTCACTAAGGACGACATGATCCGCAGCCACCTCCTCCCAGCCACGTACAAGTCCACTGGTTTCTTGGGACTGTAAATCATCCCTAAAAGACTGCTGCTGATGATGCTGAGTGCCAGGCTCCACCTCCATGCTGACACAATCCTCCTCCTCCTCCTCTTCTTCCTGTGCGATGGGTGGGACAGAAGGAACACTGTCTGGGTAAAGGGGGCCTTGAGAGGCAAGGAAGTCCTCCTCTTCCTGCCTCTGTTCTGCCTCAAATGCCCTGTCCATTATTCCACGCAGCGTATGTTCCAACAGGTGGACAAGAGGTACAGTGTCACTGATGCATGCACTGTCACTGCTCACCATCCTTGTGGCCTCCTCAAATGGTGCCAGGACAGTGCATGCATCCCTGATCATGCCCCACTGGTGTGGTGAAAAAAACCGAGCTCCCCTGACCCTGTCCTGGTGCCGTAGTCGCACAGGTACTCATTGATGGCCCTCTGCTGCGTGTGCATGTCACATATAAGGCGGTTCTTGGGCAGGTTCAACTCCTTTTGCAGCTCAACCAGGCGAGCACTGGCATTATAAGATCTGCGGAAATGCACACAGACTTTCCTGGCCTGCCTCAGGACATCCTGTAAGCCCGGGTACCTGCCCAAGAACCGCTGCACCACCAGGTTAAGGACGTGAGCCACACAGGGCACATGGGTCAGTTGTCCCTGTCGGAGAGCGGAGAGGAGGTTGGTGCCATTGTCGCAAACTACCATTCCTGGCTTAAGCTGGCGTGGCGTCAACCACCTCTCGGCCTGCCCCTGCAGAGCAGACAGAACCTCTGCCCCAGTGTGGCTCCTGTCCCCCAAACACACCAGCGCAAGCACGGCATGGCATCTTTTTGCCTGCGTACTTGCGTAGCCCCTTGAACGCCTACGGAGCACCGCTGGTTCCGAGGACAAAGCACAGGAAGAGGCCACGGAGGAAGAAGAGGAGGAGGGGGTGGAGGACTGAGGTGTGTCTCAACCAGTAGTAGCATTTTGGAGGCGTGGCGGTGGAACAACCTCCAACACTACTGCACCTTGTCCTGCATCCTTCCCAGTTGCCAAAAGAGTGACCCAATGGGCCGTGAAAGAAAGGTAACATCCCTGTCCATGCCTGCTGGACCATGAGTCAGCGGTAATATGCACCTTACCGCTGACCGCCCTGTCCAGCGAGGCCAAGACATTGCCTTCCACATGCCGATAGAGAGCCGGAATCGCCTTCCGTGAGAAAAAGTGGCGTTTGGGAACTTGCCACTGAGGAACCGCACATTGCACAAACTCACGGAAGGGGGCCGAGTCTACCAACTGAAAAGGCAGCAGTTGAAGCGCTAGCAATTTAGCCAAGCTAGCATTCAACCGCTGGGCATGTGGATGGCTGGGAGTGAACTTCTTTCGATGGTCCAGCAGCTGGGGCAGGGAAATTTGCCTGCTAGAATCGGATGTCAGTGTACTGCTAGCAGAGTGCCCGCAAGTACTTGGCCGTGACACACCTAATTCTACACCTTCATTCCTCTCAGAGCAGGTTTCAGAGAGGACTGAAGGTATAGTGGGGTTGGAGATCCCAGCTGATGCGGTGCAAGAAGAGGTCCGCTTTGTTCTTTGGTGTGGGTCTTTAAGGTAGGCTTGCCAACGAGCTGCATGGCAGGTCAACATATGTCTGGTCAAGCATGTAGTGCCCAAGCGGGTGATGTTTTGGCCACGCAATATATGCTTGAGACATATGTTGCAAACAGCAGCTGTGCGATCTGATGCACTCGACTCAAAAAAGGCCCACACCAAAGAACTTTTTGAATAACGGGCAGAGGCAGCACCCTGCACAGGCGGAGCTCTGCGGTGTGATTCCGTCTGTGTGCTGCCCTTACGCTGGCCCCCCGAGGGCATCCTGCCTCATTGGAGATGTGCCTCCTCCTCATCCTCCTCCTCCTCCTCCTCCTCCTCCTCCTCCTCTCTCCTATTAGGCACCCACGTGGAGTCAGTGACCTCATCATCCCCTCCCTCCTCATTACTGGAGCCAATCTGGCAGTATGCTGCAGCTGCTGGAACATGACTGCCAGATTGGTGTCCTTCTTGAGCATCCCCTCTCTCTGCTCTCACGCTACTGCCTTCCTCTAGCTGGGTATCATCATCAGACCCTTCGAAACGCTGGGCATCCTCCTGGAGCATGTACCCAACACTGTGCTCAAACAGTTCGGGGGACTCCTCAGGAGGACATGGTTGGTCTAGGGAAGGAGTGACTGATGATGACATTGATACCAGGGAAGAGGACGCTTTGGCAGCTGCTTTGCCAGTACCCTGAGCCTGGGTGAGAGAGGATGAGGAGGATGAGGAGGGCTTGGTCATCCACTCTACCAAGTCTTCGGCATGATGCGGCTCAACACGTCCAGCTGCCGAAAAGAAGGACAAGCGTGTCCCATGGCCACGTGCTGATGGCGATGCACCGCGTCCACGACCAGCACTGTTGTCTCTAGACACAGAGCCTGCTTGCCCTCTTTTATTGGCTCCTGACTGTCTGCCTCTCCTTGTTTGCCTTTCAGACATTCTAATGGCCTGCAGGGAAATGAGAAAACCAGCAATAAGGCCTAGCTTCAGGAGTATATTTTGCAGGAATCACACTACGCCTGCTGTAGGTGCTGCAAATGCCTGTTGGTGTAACACACCAGGAAAAAGCAGCAATACAGGCTAACTTCAGGTGTAATATGGTCAGGAGGCACACTCCGCCCGCTGTAAGTGCCGCAAATTTCTGTTGGTGTAACACACCAGGAAAAAGCAGCAATACAGGCTAAGTTCAGGTGTAATATGGTCAGGAGGCACACTCCGCCCGCTGTAAGTGCCGCAAAATCCTGTTGGTGTAACACACCAGGAAAAAGCAGCAATACAGGCTAAGTTCAGTTGTAATATGATCAGGAGGCACACTCCGCCCGCTGTAAGTGCCGCAAAATCCTGTTGGTGTAACACACCAGGAAAAAGCAGCAATACAGGCTAATTTCAGGTGTAATATGGTCAGGAGGCACACTCCGCCCGCTGTAAGTGCCGCAAAATCCTGTTGGTGTAACACACCAGGAAAAAGCAGCAATACAGGCTAAGTTCAGGTGTAATATGGTCAGGAGGCACACTCCGCCCGCTGTAAGTGCCGCAAAATCCTGTTGGTGTAACACACCAGAAAAAAGCAGCAATACAGGCTAAGTTCAGGTGTATAATGTGCAGGAGGCTTAGCAACAATGACACTGACACTGTCCCCTGCCTATCCTTCTCTCTCCCTGCACACAAGGTTTATCAAAGTATATGACACTGATACTCTCCCTGCCTATCCTTCTCTCTCCCTGCACACAAGGTTTAGCAAAGAATATGACACTGACACTGTCCCCTGCCTATCCTTCTCTCTCCCTGCACACAAGGTTTAGCAAAGAATATGACACTGAAACTCTCCCTGCCTATCCTTCTCTCTCCTTACACACAAGGTTTAGCAAAGAATATGACACTGAAACTCTCCCTGCCTATCCTTCTCTGTCCCTACACACAAGGTTTAGCAAAGAATGGATTTGACACTGTCCCTCACTTTCCCTGCTCCAGAACACACTACACAAGGCCGCCGCGCTGGCGGCCTTTTATAGTGTGGGGCGTGTACTAAACCCCCTCAGCTATATTGGCCTGTGGCCAATCATTGCTCTCCTCGCTGCCGGCGCTGTGATTGGCCAAGCATGCAGGGTCACAGTGCATGCTTGGCGAATCACAGCGCCGGGATTACACTGCGATGGCGCAGTGTATTGTGGGCCGTTCGCGTCACTCGAATTTGGCGCGAACGGCCCAAATCGTTCGTTGTTCGCCGAACGCTGCGAACAGCCAATGTTCGAGTCGAACCTATGTTCGACTCGAACACCGAGCTCATCCCTACTCCAGGGCAAGGTTAGTGAACGGTCCAGCTCCTTGTGTTGTGCGGCTACTTGGTTCCATTTCTAGTCTCACATAAATGATCCCTCTTAAACCCCCTCTCACCCGAGGAGATAAGCTCATCCTTGGGTGGCTATAGGTATCGTTCTCTACCGTATGTACCTCTAGCAACCCTTTGTGTTAGGCTTGGTTGTCTGTGCCCCCTCCCATTATGCTATTGGAGGTAGTTGACTGCTGTGGCTTGCCTTGCTGCACATGTTTGGGCGCTCTGCTGCCTCTCCCTTGTTATCTTTTGGATTTATCGTCTTTCGCACTTTTTTTGGCTGCATCTGCCCATCCCGTCAGACTTGCCCTATGAGTACAGTTGGTGCGTGTTTTAAATTTTTTTATTTCTAGGGCCCGTAAGGGGGCTCCTGACCTTTTTAACAATTACAACCACTTTAAGCCAAAAAGTAGCAGGGTTAGCTTGATCTGTAAAGTCATAATTTTTTTTATTTTTTTTTTTATCTTAAAGGGGTTGTAAAGGCAAGAAGGTATGTATTAAGCTAAAAAGTCTTTGGTGTGCAGCAGGCCCCCTGAAAATTGCGTGAATTAGTCTAGATACAGCGATGTTGCAGGAGTGTTTCAGCTGCCTGGGACGCCCCACTTCATTGGCTTAGACCGCACCGCAGTGCCATCAGCTCACGCTGCTGTCAGGTCAGCCAATGAGGGCAGAAAGGGGGCAGTGCCGGGCCGCTGTTCTGCGTCTAAATAGACACAGGGAACAGTGGCTCGTCTCGGTTGCCCCTATACCATGCTGCTTGTTGTTGGGGCACTCAACAGAAGGGAGGGGCCAGGAGCACCAAAGAGGGACCAAGAAGATGAGTTCTGAGCTGCTCTCTCCAAAACGACTGCACAGGGCAGGTAAATATAACGTTTTTGTTTGCCCCCTCCCCCATATTCTATTTAAGGTAGTTTACTGCTGCGGCTTGCCTTTCTGCCCATGGTTTTGGGGCTCTGCTGCCTGTCCCTTGGGTGTATCCCCTTTCTCCCTTTTGTGGTTGCACATGCCCATCCTGTCGGCCTTGCTCTATTAGTACAGTTGTTTGTGTTTTGTTTACAGTCGATATCTTTTTTTTTTTTTTTACTTTGGGGCCCTGTGAGTGCGCTCCTGACTTTTTCAGATCAAATCAACCTTGTTCCTTTTTTTTGCTTAAAGTACACAGTACATTCTTATCATGACGTACCTATTTCATATGTAGAGGGTCATTCATATTCAAGACATTATAGTCACTAGAGTCTTTTCACCCATATCTGGATACATGACTCCATACTGGTGTCTGAGCTGAAAATTGTCAGATTTCAACACTCAATTAACCCATTAGATGAGCTGCATCATGGCTCAAGGAACACTTTCTGGCAAAATTGAATTATTTAACCACTTAGCCATCACAGAGCCAAGTCTAAAAAAAAAAATATTCACTCCTGTCTTTTTTATTCTTAAGATGATCATATCCTATCCCCCCCCCCCCTCTTCTAATTGACTGATTAAGGGTAAAAAAAAGCGCCCTCGACTTAAGATCCCCTGGTTGGCTACTGTGGTAGTACTCTGCAAAATGGTACCCTGTGATATTTTCCTGTTTTCAGGTTAATGCCCTTCATGCGTTTGCCGATCCCGACGCGCAACTGTCGCTTAGTTTCGCCAACATTTTTTATCTTTCAGATTTTGGTGATGAGGCTACTATAAGAACTGGATGCATTGCCACGGAGACCCTTAACTCAGGCAGACTTTGCTGCATTAACTGTTTGTCCTAACAACTAAGGTGTATTTGATCAAGAACAAAGGTGGATTTGATCAAGAGTTTGGCTGGTTCTATACACCAGGATTGAGGTAGATTATGCTAGATCCCACGCTACCAGCAGATTGATACTGGTAACGTAGGACATCGTATAATCTACGGGACATCTTGAGGCTTTCTAATCTATTTAGGTTATATGCTATCGTGAGAATTTTAACTTGCACTCTAATGTTGTAGTAAATTATAGTCTTTTTTTAAGATGTGTATTTTGGTGTCCATAATGTAAAAATAAAAAAAGGTTTTGCTATGTGTGATGTGGCGCTGTTTTAACCCTATTTGCATACTAACAGGGTAGTCATGAGGATGCAAATAGTACAGTGGCTCAGTCCATCATTTAGCGATGCCGCTCCCAAGAATTCATATTCACAAAATGTTAAGGCATCTTAGAAGTCAGATTCAACTGTTTACTTTCTATATTTCTTTTGTAAGGAATCAACTTGATGGGATCCACCTACACAAACCGCAGGCGAGAGAAATACATCAACAAAGTGAGAGCGTCCTACGCAGCGTGGCTGAAGAACGCTATGCTGAAAATCACGGGACATGCGCCTTTAAAAAGAAAATAAATGGGCTTTTTTTTTTTATTGCAAAGACAATGAAACCCAAGAAGAGAGAAATGTTAATACAGAGTACTTTTAATCCTACTGACGTACTAGAAGTGTGTGACTTAAGTTGCGCTTACCCCTGGAGAAGAAAAAAACGAAAAACTTAAAAACTTTTGGACTCATTTGCAGCACTACATTTCTTCCATCTGTTCTTATATTGTTAATGATACGATTTTATGTTGTGTAATCTTGATTGCAAAATGCATGCATTACCCTTATTAAGCTTCCTTAGGTACTGATGTGAAAACATTGTAAGTTAATAATAAAGAAATTATTACTATGAACCAAAAAAAAAAAATTTGACACGATAAATCTGTTTTAGATTGTACCTGTTTTAAAGATTGTAAGCTGTAACAAGCAGGATGCTCTGGTTCCTCCTGTATTGCATTGCGAATCTACTGTAATAAACTGCTTAGGGATCGCCGTCCTGGACACGGAGACCCCTCTTTTACCCCCATCTCTCTCTTTCTCCTCCCCCCATCTCTCTCTCTTTGTGCTCCCCCCATCTCTCTCTCTCTTTGTCCTCCCCCCATCTCTCTCTTTGTCCTCCCCCATCTCTCTCTTTGTCCCCCCCATCTCTCTCTTTGTCCCCCCCATCTCTCTCTTTGTCCTACACCCCCATATCTCTCTCTTTGTCCCCCCCGCATCTCTCTCTTTCTTTCTCGTACATCACGGGACACAGAGCGACATAGTCATTACTAATGGGTTATATAGATACCTTCAGGTGCTGGCACTGGCAACTTCCAAAACCGGAAGTACCCTCCCCTATATAAGCCCCTCCCATCCGGGAGCACCTCAGTTTTTTGCCAGTGTCTAAGGTGTTGGCCAAGAAGTAACATGTGTTTTTCACTGAGCTTGCGTACAGGTTCTTTTGGGCCTCAGTAAGCTATTCCGGATCCGACCAAAAAAGCTTCATAGCTAAACGGTCGGTACCCGGGCCTTGCAGAGAAGAGCAAGGTTTTGCCTGTAATGCTTCTCTTAGGAGAGCTGGACCCTGGGATCCAGAGCTCTGGTCATACCCACGACCAAGATGTTTTCTGTGCAGGTTGCTATACAGGTCCAGGGGAGTGGAATCCTTGGGAACCCGGTCCCTGAAGGTTTGATTACAATGCCTGCCGTGATAGGTGAAGTTTGGGCTTTTGTGGACCAAACAAAGTCCTGCGGCGGGGAACAGGTAAGTGGGGGCCCCCAGGAACTTGGTTCTATTGGGGGACCCCCAAGCCTAATTTGTCTTTCTGTCTGTTACCTAACGGTATTCCCGCTAATATCTGTGCATGCCTGTAACTACTAAAAAAAAATGTAGTATTTTTAATAGTGGTCAAGAAAAATATATATATATATATATATATATTTAATATATTAGACTGCGGTACCTGTGTTTATCCACTAGAGGCCGCTGTGGAACGTTTCTTGTCATGTGGACTAGTTTCTTTTCATCAGAGCAAGTCCAGGCAGATGGTGAGTTCTCTTGTGGGAAACTGCTTCCTCTGCCATGTTGCAATGCTCGTCCATCCCCCGGCCTGCGGCAAAAAGGGGCCCTGGCTCTTGTCCCTAGTTTCCCTTTTCGAAATTAGCGCCGAAGGCGCACGTGGCCGCGCGCGTGCACGCGCCTCTATATATAGAGGTGAGCCGGGAAAGGGGGCGGAGCCTGGGGGATGACGCTCTGTGCGCGCCGCAGCGCTTCTGCGCATGTGCGGGCGTCCCAGCATGTTAAAAAACACAATTATGTGTTGTGAGCTGGCTATGGAGTGCAGAGACAGAGCTGGCAACATTTAAAAAAAGGCATACAGCAAGCGGTTGATGCAGGCATCCCCATAGAAAGGCACATTAGTAGACACCAACTGTGATATAGCAGCAATTGTGCTAGACTATTCTCAGTAAAAGTGGTGTATTACGGCTGGAATACCTCAGCTTTAGGCTTAGGAAATATGCCGTCCAGAAGCTCCGGAACTGAATCTTCCAGGAAGCGAAGGGGGTCTCATCGGGCTCTGAGGATCTTGGGCATGCTTCTGCTGCACCAGTCTCCCCTGAAGTTCAGAGGTAAGTGACCGTAGAGACCCCGCAGGGGTACTTGGTACTGTGGCTGTCCTCAGTTCACCTGCTCCTGTGTATGTAACAGAGGAGGTTTTTTCCTCAGCTCTGGGAGGATTAGAGAGAGATTGTCAACATTGATCGCTGCCTCCCTGTCAGGGAAAGCACGCCCGATCTCCGTCTCCTCCTTCAGAGTGCCTGTTAGCAGAGCAACAGTCCCATGCAGGGATCGACCTGCCTGAAGGGGATCAGGATGAGGTTGATTCTGTTATAGAGGAATCAACAGTGGGGGAACCTTTTCTCAGCATCTCAAGCTGAAAGATTATGGGTTCAGTCTCTGACTAACATGGTCCGATCAGCATTTAAAAATGCACCTTGCGGAACCATCAACCACTACTGTATCCTCGTTGGGGTCGCTAGAAGCCCCCAGACTGTCTGTTCTTTTCCACTTCACCCTTTACTGAAAGGGCTTATTTACCAGGATTGGGAACATCCTGATAAAATATTTACTCCTCCCAAGAGATTTCAGGTGGTCTATCCCATGGAGGATAAGTTCATCAAAAAAAAAAAAAAAAAAATGGAAGGTCCCTACAGTGGACGCAGCCATCTCTTGTATGTATAAATCACTGACATGTCCAGTGGATAATGTCCAAATGTTCAAGAACCCAATAGATAAAAGATTGGAGTCCTTATGAAAGTCTGCTTCTTTTTACAGCAAGCTTGGTGACACAACCAGCAGTAGCAGCTATTGGGGTCTGCTAAGCAGGGAAGGATCAGTTGAAACAGGTCTTGAGGGACTTGACAGATCAGCAGGCCCTTGCCCTAGCTGATCTACCTAGAGCCTTAGGCTTTGCGGTTGACACCATAAAGGATTCAGTCCATCAGGCCTCCCGCCTTACGCTGTCTATAGTACATATGCGTAGGCTTCTATGGCTCAAAAACTGGTCTGCTGAAGCTCCCTGTAAAGAATGGCTGGTTAGCGTCCCATTTCATGGTGAACGCTTATTCAGGGAAAACCAGGACAACAATATCCAGAAAATTTCCAGCGGTAAAAATACGCTCTTGCCGGTTAAAAACAGAGTTAGAGGTCCCTCTTTAAGAGGCCTGCTTCTCCAGTCCCTGGGGCATCGGCTGTGTAACAGTTCCGACGGCCTCCTCGGTCAATTCCCGGGGATAAAAAACAGGGACAATAGCAGGGTAATGAGAAACCCTGGGTCAGGGGAGGTACAAAACCTCCCCCAAAGTTAAATTCATTGAAGGGTCCCCCACTCAGTCGGGTGGGGGGAGGACTCCAGTTGTTCGCAAGAGACCGGGCGGGACACGATCAAGACAGATAGGTGCTCTCCGCAGTATGTTGGGGATACAGTTTGGAGTTAAAAGACTCTCCTCCTTCCCATTTTTGAGGTCAAATGTGCCAAGGGATCCCCGGAAGAGAGAGTCCCTCCTGTTGGCACTAGAACAACTATTGCTCCAAGGAGTAATTATGGAGGTTCCCCTGGAAGAATGAGGGTTTGGGTTTTACTCAAACCTCTTTACAGTCCCGAAGCAAACGCGGACGGGAGGCCCATATTAATTCTAAAAGGGCTATACAAATTCCTGTATATCAGGACTTTCCGATGGAGTCGATCCGCGGTGGCCACTGCCCTACAAGGGGAGGATTGGTTAGCCGCGATCGACATCAAAGATGCTTATTTGCACATTCCCATCTTTCCAGTCCACCAAAAATTTCTACGCTTTGCAGTAGAAGGGCGCCATTTTCAGCAGAGCCTTACCCTTCGGTTTGGCCACAGCACCACGAGTGTTTACAAAAATTCTGGCCCTTTATTGGCCAATCTAAAAACACAAGGTGTAATGATAATGGCATATCTAGATGAATTGTTGCTGATAGACCACTCAGTGAAAAAACTAGACGTGGTCGTTCACAAGACAATCAAGTATCTGGAATCTCACGGTTGGATTATCAACCGAGACAAGTCAGCCCTAAAAAACAGTCAAAAGTCTGGAATACTTGGGGCTAAGGTTGGATTCAGGCCAGAGAAAAATATTCTTGCCTCGAGGAAAGGTGTTGTCTTTGAAAGATTTGATCCACTTAGTGGGTACAAAAAAGACAGCCGTCCATACACCTGTGCATGAGGCTGCTGGGAAAAATGGTGGCATCATTCGAAGCAGTACCCTACGGTCAATTCCATTCAAGGAATTTGCAAGGGGCCATACTGTCAGCCTGGAACAAAACAGTTCAGGCCCTAGACTTACAATGTCCTTGTCCCCTTCCGTTCGCAAGAGCCTCCGTTGGTGGTTGGTTCCCCAGAATCTGGAAAAAGGGAAATCCTTCAGTCCGATTCCTTGGAAGGTGGTCACTACAGATGCCAGCCTTATAGGCTGGGGGGGGCAGTACTGGAGTAATGGTCTCTCCAGGGCAGATGGTCGGATGCAGAAAAGGCCCTGCCCATCAATCTCTTAGAGATACGAGCAGCCCGGTATGCCCTAGTAGCATGGACATCCAAACTCCAAGGGTCCCCTGTCAGAATTCAATCAGACAATGCCACAGCAGTGGCATATATCAATCATCAGGGGGGCACCAGGAGTCGTGCAGCCCAGAGGGAAGTAAATTACATCCTGAAATGGGCAGAAAGATATGTCCCAGCCATATCTGCGGTATTCATTGCAGGAGTGGAGAATTGGAAGGCGGACTTTCTAAGTCGCCAGCAATTATGCCCAGAGGAAGGGTCCCTTCACCCCGAGGTTTTCTGGACAATATGTCAGCGGTGGGGAACATCGGATGTAGACCTTCTAGCATCCAGATTCAATGCAAAGGTGGACAGGTTTGTCTCTCAGACAAGGGATCCCCTAGCTTGCGGCTCGGATGCCCTAGTGTTCCCTTGGGATCAGTTCAAGCTGATATATGCATTCACACCGCCACAATGGTTACCTCGATTAATCCGCAGAATCAGGGTAGAAAAGAAACCAGTGATTCTGGTGGCTCCAGCGTGGCCCCGAAGAGCGTGGTACGCAGAGATTGTAAAATGTCAGTGGGGAGTCCTTGGACTCTCCCACGTCGTCCGGACCTGCTTTCGCAAGGACCGATATACCACCCTTCCTTACCAGCCCTAGGTTTGACGGCCTGGCTATGAAAGCCCACATTCTAAAAAAGAGAGGGCTCTCTAATCCTGTGGTATCTACCATGATCAATGCCAGGAAGCCGGTATCCAGGCAGATCTATTATAGAATCTGGAAGGCGTACATCGCCTGGTGTGAGGCCAAGAAATGGCATCCACATAAATACGTAATAGGTAGGAGTCTGGACTTCCTACAGTGGGCTGTAGATAGGAAGCTTGCCTTGAGTATTATCAAAGGTCAGTTTTCGGCCTTGTCAATATTTTTTCAAAGGCCCTTGGCTTCGCATTCACTAGTCAAAGCCTTTATACAAGGAGTGATGCGTATTAGTCCTCCGGTTAATATTCCCATATGTCCATGGGATCTAAACTTGGTTCTGTCGGTTCTACAGAAACAACCATTTGAACCATTACAGCATATTTCTTTGGTTCTTCTCACCAGGAAATTGATTTTTCTAGTAGCTATTTGTTCGGCTAAAAGAGTGTCGGAATTAGCCGCTATGTCCTGTAAGGAGCCATATCTGGTTATCCATAAGGATAGAGTAGTCTTACGCCCTCATCCAGCCTTTCTTCCTAAGGTGGTATCGAGGTTTCATTTGAACCAAGATGTGGTTCTTCCTTCTTTTTTCCCCAAACCTACTTCGGTAGAGGAAAAGTTATTGCATTCTTTGGATGTAGTAAGAGCAGTTAAAGCTTATCTAAAAGCCACTGCTCAGATTCGCAGAACGGATACTTTGTTTATTCTGCCGGAAGGCCCCAGAAGGGGTCAGGCAGCGTCAAAATCGACTTTAGCCAAGTGGATTCGACAGGTCATAATGCAAGCCTATGGCTTGAGAAGGAGACCGCCTCCGTTCAAAGTTAGAGCGCACTCCACGAGAGCAGTTGGAACTTCATGGGCAGTGCATCACCAGGCCTCCCTGGCTCAAATCTGTAAGACCGCAACATGGTCTTCAGTACATACGTTTACTAGGTTCTACCAGGTGGACGTTAGAAGTCAGGAGGTTGTCGCCTTTGGGCGCAGTGTGTTGCAGGCCGCAAAAGATCCTCATGTCTGATAGCGCTCAGCTTATGTATGGTGTATCCCCCCCCCTCATTGGGCATTGCTTTAGGACATCCCATTAGTAATGACTATGTCGCTCTGTGTCCCGTGATGTACGAGAAAGAAAATAGGATTTTTATAACAGCTTACCTGTAAAATCCTTTTCTTAGAGTACATCACGGGACACAGAGCTCCCGCCCCTCTTTAGGGACACTTATTGCTTTGCTACAAAACTGAGGTGCTCCCGGATGGGAGGGGCTTATATAGGGGAGGGTACTTCCGGTTTTGGAAGTTGCCAGTGCCAGCACCTGAAGGTATCTATATAACCCATTAGTAATGACTATGTCGCTCTGTGTCCCGTGATGTACTCCAAGAAAAGGATTTTACAGGTAAGCTGTTATAAAAATCCTATTTTTTCCTACGCCCCCATATCTCTCTCTTTGTCCTACACCCCCCCATCTCTCTTTGTCCTCCGACCCACCCCCCCATCTCTCTTTATCCCCCCCGCATATCTCTCTCTTTGTCCTACCCCCCATCTCTCTCTTTGTCCTACACCCCCCCATCTCTCTTTGTCCCCCCCGCATCTCTCTCTCTTTGTCCTCCCCCCCCACATCTCTCTCTCTTTGTCCTCCCCCCCCCCACATCTCTCTTTTTGTCCTACCCCCCCCATCTCTCTCGTTGTCCTACACCCCCCATCTCTCTCTTTGTCCTCCGACCCACCCCCCCATCTCTCTTTATCCCCCCGCATATCTCTCTCTTTGTCCTACCCCCATCTCTCTCTTTGTCCTACACCCCCCCATCTCTCTTTGTCCCCCCTCCGCATCTCTCTGTCTTTGTCCTCCCCCACATCTCTCTCTCTTTGTCCTTCCCCCCCACATCTCTCTTTTTGTCCTACCCCCATCTCTCTCGTTGTCCTACACCCCCCCATCTCTCTCGTTGTCCTACACCCCCCCATCTCTCTCTTTGTCCTACCCCCCCATCGCTCTCTTTGTCCTACACCCCCCCATCGCTCTCTTTGTCCTCTCCCCCCCCCCACATCTCTCTCTTTGTCCTCCTCCCACCCCCATCTCTCTCTTTGTCCTACACCCCCAATCTCTCTCTTTGTCCTCTGACCCCCCCCCATCTCTCTCTTTGTCCTCTCTCTCTCTCCCCCCCCACATCTCTTTCTCTTTGTCCTCCCCCCACATCTCTCTCTTTGTCCTACCCCCCCTCCATCTCTCTCTTTGTCCTCCTCCCACCCCCCATCTCTCTCTTTGTCCTCCTCCCACCCCCCATCTCTCTCTTTGTCCTACACCCCCCAATCTCTCTTTTTGTCCTCCGACCCACCCCCCCATCTCTCTCTTTGTCTTCCTCCCACATCTCTCTTTATCCTACCCCCCATCTCTCTCTTTGTCCTCCCCCATCTCTCTCTTTGTCCTACACCCCCCATCTCTCTCTTTGTCCTACACCCCCCCATCTCTCTCTCTTTGTCCTACACCCCCCAGCTCTCTCTTATTCCCCCCCCACATCTCTCTTTTTGTCCTACACCCCCCCAGCTCTCTCTGTCCTCCTCCCACCCCCCCATCTCTCTCTTTGTCCTACACCCCCCATCTCTCTCTTTGTCCTCCGACCCACCCCCCATCTCTCTCTTTGTCCTCCCACATCTCTCTCTTTATCCTACCCCCATCTCTCTCTTTGTCCTACACCCCCCATCTCTCTCTTTGTCCTCCGACACCCCCCCCCATTTTGACCCCCCCATCTCTCTCTTTGTCCTACCCCCCCATTTTGACCCCCACCCTCTTTTTTCCCCACCCTCTTTTTTTCCCTCCTCTCCCCCCCACCCCCTCCTCTTTCCCCCCTCCCCCTAACCACTTTGCCCCACCCCATTTGACCCCACCCACCCCCTCTTTCCCCCACCCCCCTCACTACACCCCCTTTCTTTCTCTCTTCCCCCCTCCCTCTTTTGCCCTCACCTTATTTTTTCACCCCCTCTGCCCTCTGCCCTTGCTCTGCCTCATGGGAATTGTAGTTCTGCAACAGCTGGAGGTCCGCTAATTGCATATCCCTGCCCTAGAGTATTTGCCACCCGGGGCGGATCCTATATCCTCTTTCGCCCCCCCACCCCACATTATAATGTAAAAACAGCCCAATGTGCCCCCGGCATACATCTGCATCCTTCAATATCTATTTGTCACTACTGTGTGCCCCCTCTCCACAACTGCACCTCTTTACATTACACAGCACCCTGCATCTCTGCACCCCTTTACATTACACAGTCTCCAGCACCTCTGGACCCCTTTACATTACACAGTCCCTGCACCTCTGGTTCCCTTTACATTACACAGTCCCTGCACCTCTGGTCCCCTTTACATTACACAGTCCCTGCACCTCTGGACCCCTTTACATTACACAGTCCCTGCACCCCTTTACATTACACAGCACCCTGCATCTCTGGGCCCCTTTACATTACACAGTCCCTGCACCCCTTTACATTACACAGCACCCTGCATCTCTTGGCCCCTTTACATTACACAGTCCTCTGGACCCCTTTACATTACACAGCCCCCTGCACCCCTTTACATACCACCCTGCTTCTCTGGACCCCTTTACATTACACAGCACCCTGCTCTTCTGGACCCCTTTACATTATATAGCACCCTGCATCTCTGGACCCCTTGCATGTTACACGGCCCCCCCTTCAGTGCAGACGCCCTCCCCGTTCAGAGCAGCCCCTCATCGTTCAGTCTAGCCCCGCCTCCCGTTCCGTGTAGCCTCCCGTTCCGTGTAGCCCCCCCTTGTTCAGTGTACCCCCCCGTTCTATGTAGCGCCCCCTCGTTCCGTGTAGCCCCCTTGTTCAGTTTAGCCCCCCCGCTCAGTGTAGCCCCCCCTTCAGTACCTCAGATCAGCGCAGCGGCAAATGCACAGCAGATCCCCTCCCCTTGTTTACACATAAACAGAGAGGAGAGGCAGGCGGCTTCACTCTCGGTTGTGCCTGTGTGACATCCGGGATCGCACAGAAAGGCAACCCGTGGCCGCGAGAGGAGGCTGCCTGTCTGTGCAATCCCGGATGTCACACACACACACACACACACCCCCCCCCTGCACACCCCCCTCGCCACTGTAGCTGTCTCACCTCTCCGTGCCCGTCAGTGTGGCGCTGCTACAGCGGCAGCGTGTGTAGTAAAATCACGGAGGGGGGTGCCAGTCTGACACCCCCCAGTGTGCTGTACCTGTGGGGCGGCCCGCCCTGCCCCCCCCCCTTAGTACGCCTCTCGGGTGTCTGTTTTATTTTATGATATATATTTAAAAATATATGTGTTCATCACATCACAGATCATTTAAATACCATTGATACATTTCTTCAAACGATCGAATAGCAGAACATGACTTTTTTTTTTTATTTCAAAGTGCGTAAACATTTCTGTGGTATTTCAAATATCTGGGCTGTTATGGCAAAACTGATTTCTCCAAAGAGATAGCCTGATGTGGAAAGCACCCTTGCACTGCACAGCATGTGTGCGTAATAGCGCCAGTGGGGTGGTTTTGTGGTTGTGAATTAAACCACCAACCTTCTCAACTGCTAGGCAAGTGTTCTACCCACTACACCACCATATTATAACTACATTCACTTTTTTTAAGGACATAATTGGGGAAGGGGTATTTTAGTGCAGTCCGGTTTGTATGAGGGAAGAATTGTGCTTCAGGACCTGGAGACATAAATAAAAATAAACTGTATAAAATCAAATCAATATAACAAAATATATACATTACTTCAGGACAGAAAGCATTACTTAAAAAAAAAAACTGCGTTTGCCCAATTTTTCTATACATACTGTACACATGCAGTTTACATGCGCCTAAATAATTTTAGAATGTATGGGAGCAATATTATAGTACAGTCGCATGTGTACATTGTCACTTTAGGCAAAGTAAATATTTATTTTAAGCGCATATACGACTTGTTGCATATTTTTCCCACAGTATTATTAGTTGAGCTACAATGTTAAATTTGGACACACTGTTGTAGTTGGGTTTTGAACACGCGACCCTATTTGCAAAATTTTCACTCGCATTTGGCGATTGAATATATGAGCAGTGCGAGTATGGACAGGTATGTATCCAGTTCCCCTCCCACCACGCACACACTTGCGGTGCGGCCAGGTTAATCTGTATTCTACAGCAAGCCCTGCGAACAAGGCAGAGCTCTTGCAAGTAAGTGTACCGGCCATTGCCGCCCCTCCACCTTCCACACATCTCCCTCCCGCTTAGGCAAGTAACACATTTGTGAAAACAATAAGGTACCATTCCGCGCTGCTTGGGACCGCACGTCTCCACCTCCCACACATCCCGCACTGCACTGGCTATCAGCAAGGCAGAGCATTTGCAAGTAAGTGTACCGGCCATTGCTGCCCCTCCACCTTCCACACATCTCCCTCCCGCTTAGGCAAGTAACACATTTGTGAAAACAAAGCTACCAGTCGGCGCTGCTTGTGACCGCCAGTCTCCAGCTCCGCTTGGGACCGCCCGTCTCCAGCTCCGCTTGGGACCGCCAGTCTCCAGCTCCGCTTGGGACCGCCAGGAAAACCCTAACCCTAACCCCGACCCTAACCCCAACCCTACCCTAAACCCTTAACCCTAACCCTAACTCCAACGCTTCCCCCCAGTACTCCTCTAGCTCCAACGCTTCCCCCCAGTACTCCTCTAGCTCCAACGCTTCCCCCCAGTACTCCTCTAGCTCCAACGCTTCCCCCCAGTACTCCTCTAGCTCCAACGCCTCCCCCAGTACTCCTCTAGCTCCATCGCCTCCCCCAGTACACCTCTAAATCCAAAGCCTCCCCCAGTACTCCTCTAGCTCCAACGCTTCCCCCCAGTACTCCTCTAGCTCCAACGCTTCCCCCCAGTACTCCTCTAGCTCCAACGCTTTCCCCAGTACTCCTCTAGCTCCAACGCTTCCCCCCAGTACTCCTCTAGCTCCAACGCCTCCCCCAGTACTCCTCTAGCTCCATCGCCTCCCCCAGTACACCTCTAAATCCAAAGCCTCCCCCAGTACTCCTCTAGCTCCAACGCTTCCCCCCAGTACTCCTCTAGCTCCAACGCTTCCCCCCAGTACTCCTCTAGCTCCAACGCTTTCCCCAGTACTCCTCTAGCTCCAACGCCTCCCCCAGTACTCCTCTAGCTCCATCGCCTCCCCCAGTACACCTCTAAATCCAAAGCCTCCCCCAGTACTCCTCTAGCTCCAACGCTTCCCCCCAGTACTCCTCTAGCTCTAACGCTTCCCCCCAGTACTCCTCTAGCTCCAACGCTTTCCCCAGTACTCCTCTAGCTCCAACGCTTCCCCCAGTACTCCTCTAGCTCCAACGCTTCCCCCAGTACTCCTCTAGCTCCAACGCCTCCCCCAGTACACCTCTAAATCCAAAGCCTCCCCCGGTACACCTCTAGCTCCAACGCCTCTTGCAGTACACCTCGACCTCCAGCTGTACACCTCTACATCCAACTACTCCTCCAATGCCTCCCCTCTCCATCACACCTATGTCTCCTATCCCTTCTCCCCCTAGCACACCTCTATACCTATAATCCCTATTCCCAGTATGTCTCTGCCTCAAATGCCCCACAGAAAACCTGTGCTTTAAACGACTCCTCAGCACAAGTCATCTTTCATCCTCCCCTCATTGGCGTAACCATACCTTCAGTTCCGAGCCCTAACCCCCGTTCTATCATAACTAAGCCTCCAATTCCGCCCCACTCCCCCCATTCTATAATACCTGTACCTCAAGTTACGCCCCCCCCCCCAAAATATCATAGCGATGCCTCCAATTCCACTACCCTCTCCCCCCAATCTATCATATGGTATGATAGATGGGGGGGCAGAATTGGAGGCATTGCTATGATAGAATGGGGGAGATATTGGAGTCATATGTATGATAGATTAGGGGGGGGCATAGGTATAAAGGATTGGGGGGGATGATTAAGACCTATGTCTTCAATTAACCCCCCCAATCCATCACATATCTTCTCTCAATCCCACTTACTACCAGCAAAATTCTTGTTCAGTCCCCAAATGCCTCCACAACATCACAACAGACTGTCACATTATCACTTACCATTATCCTGCAGCCACTGGGGTCCGGCATCGGTGAACTCCTTGGATAAGTGGAAGGTGGAGAGGCGGCTGGTACACTGTGCAAAGCTGCTAGCCTGTGGTAGATGTAAATGGGCGGTCCCAAGCGGAGCTGGAGATGGGCGGCGGTCCCAAGAGGAGCTGGAGACGGGCGGCGGTCCCAAGCGGAGCTGGAGACGGGCGGCGGTCCCAAGCGGAGCTGGAGACGGGCGGCGGTCCCAAGCGGAGCTGGAGACGTGCGGCCCCAAGCAGCGCCGACTGTTACCTTTTGTTTTCACAAAAATGTCCATACTCGCACTGCTCATATATTCAATCGCCAAATGCGAGTGAAAATTTTGAGGGCTGTAGTGTTCTGCTATGCGATCGTTTGAAGAAATGTATCAATGGTATTTCAAGGATCTGTGCTGTGATGAACACATACATTTTTAAATATATCTAATAAAATAAAATGCACACACGAGAGGCGTAAAAGGGGGAGGCGGGCGGGCCGCCCCCGGGTACAGCACAATGGGGGGTGTCAGACCGGCACCCCCTCCGTGATTTGACTACACCCGCCACCGCGGTGGCAGCGCCACACTGACAGGCACGGAGAGGTGAGACAGCTACAGTGGCGAGGGGGGGGGGGTGACATCCGGGATTGCACAGACAGGCAGCCTCCTCTCGCGGCCGAAGGCTGCCTTTCTGTGCGATCTCAGATGTCACACAGACACACAGGTGAAGCCGCCTCCCCCTCCTCTCTGTTTATGTGTAAACAGGGGGAGGGGACCTGCTGTGCATTTTGCTGATCTGAGGTACTGAAGGGGGGGCTACACTGAGCGGGGGGGCTAGACTGAATGAGGGGGAGGCTAGACTGAACGAGGGGGGGCTAGACGGAAAAAGGGGGGGGCTAGACGGAACGAAGGGGGGGGTGGGTTGACGGAACAAAGGGGGGCTACACTGAACAGGGGAGCTACACTGAACATAAAATAAAACAGACACGAGTTTTTATATTATAATGTGGGGTGGGGGGGGGGGAGAGGATGTAGGATCCGCCCCGGGTGCCAAATGTTCTAGGGCAGGGATATGCAATTAGTGGACCTCCAGCTGTTGCAGAACTACAATTCCCATGAGGCAGAGCAAGACTCTGACAACCACAAGCATGACACCCAGAGGCAGAGGCATGATAGGACTTGTAGTTTTGCAACAGCTGGAGGTCCGCTAATTGCATATCCCTGCTCTAGGGGGTGTGTGGATGGTGCTTACCTGTGATCCTGTAGCTCGGGTGCTTACCTGCAATCCTGTAACTTGGGGGGGGAGAGAGAGAGAGCGCGTGCGTGATGGAGAGAGAGAGAGCGTGCGTGGGGGGGGAGGAGAGAGAGGGGGAGCGAGGGGGGGGGGGAGAGAGTGAGCGCGTGGGGGGGGATAGAGAGAGAGCGCGTGGGGGGGGATAGAGAGAAGAGAGAGCGCATGTGCGTGGGGGGAAAGAGGGGGTGAAAAAATAAGGTGAGGGCAAAAGAGGGAGGGGGAAGAGAGAAAGAAAGGGGGAGTAGTGAGGGGGTGGGGTTAAATAGGGTGGGGTGGGGGAAAGAGGGGTGGGTGGGGCAAAGTGGTTGGGGGGGAGGGGGGGAAAGAGGAGGGAAAAAAGAGGGTGGGGGGGTCAAAATGGGGTGGTAGGACAAAGAGAGAGATGGGGGGTCAAAATGGGGGGGGGGGTCTCGGAGGACAAAGAGAGATATGGGGGGGGGGGGTGTAGGACAAAGAGAGAGATGGGGGTAGGATAAAGAGAGAGATGTGGGAGGAGGACAAAGAGAGAGATGGGGGGGTGGGTCGGAGGACAAAGAGAGAGATGGGGGGGGTGGGTTGGAGGACAAAGAGAGAGATGGGGGGGTGGGAGGAGGACAGAGAGAGATGGGGGGGTGTAGGACAAAGAGAGAGATGTGGGGGGGGCAAAGAGAGAGATGGGGGGAGGACAAAGAGAGAGATGGGGGAGGACAAAGAGAGAGAGAGATGGGGGGAGGAGAAAGAGAGAGATGGGGGGGGTAAAAGAGGGGTTTCCGTGTCCAGGACGGTGATCCCTAAGCAGTTTATTACAGTAGATTCGCAATGCAATACAGTAGGAACCAGAGCATCCTGCTTGTTACAGCTTACAATCTTTAAAACAGGTACAATCTAAAACAGATTTATCGTGTCAAATTATTATTTTTTGGTTCATAGTAATAATTTCTTTATTATTAACTTACAATGTTTTCACATCAGTACCTAAGGAAGCTTAACCACTTGACCACTGGGCACTTAAACCCCCTTAATAACCAGACCAATTTTCAGCTTTCGGTGCTCTCACATTTTGAATGACAATTACTCAGTCATACAACACTGTACCCATATGAAATTTTTGTCCTTTTTTTCACACAAATAGAGCTTTCTTTTGGTGGTATTTAATCACGGTTGGGTTTTTTATTTTTTGCGCTATAAGAGAAAAAAGAATGAAAATTTTGTAAAAAAATGATTTTTTTTTCGTTTCTGTTATAAAATTTTGCAAATTACTATTTTTTCTTCATAAATTTTGGCCAAAATTTATACTGCTACATATCTTTGGTAAAAATAAGTACAAATTGGTGTATATTATTTGGTCTTTGTGAAAGTTATAGAGTCCACAAGCTATGGTGCCAATATCTGAAAATTGATCACACCTGAAGTACTGACGGCCTATCTCAATTCTTGAGACCCTAACATGCCAGAAAAGTACAAATACCCCCCAAATGACCCCTTTTTGGAAAGAAGACATTCCAAGGTATTCAGAAAGAGGCATTGTGAGTTTTTTGAAGTTGTCATTTTTTCCCACAATTCTTTGCAAAATCAAGATTTTTTTTTTCTCTTTTTTTTTTTCACAAAATTGTCATATTAGCAGGTTATTTCTCACACACAGCATATGCATTCCACAAATTACACCCCAAAACACATTCTGCTATTACTCCCGAGTATGGGGATACCACATGTGTGAGACTTTTACACAGCGTGGCCACATACAGAGGCCCAACATGCAGGGAGCACCTTCAGGCGTTCTGGAGCACCCAGGCCAATTCTGACATTTCTCTCCTACATGTAAAAATCATCATTTGTTTGCTAGAAAATTACATAGAACCCCAAAACATTATATATGTTTTTTTAGCAAAGACCTTAGAGAATATAATGGTGGTTGTTGCAACTTTTTATCTCGCACGATATTTGCGCAGCAATTTTTTTAACGCGTTTTTTACGGAAAAAAAATGTTTTGTGCTTAAAAAAAAAAAAAAACAGTAAAGTTAGCCCAATGTTTTTGCATAATGTGAAAGATGAAGTTACGCCGAGTAAATAGATACTTAACATGTCGCCCTTAAAAATTTCACACACTCTTGGAATGGCGCCAAACTTCGCTACTTAAAAAATCCCCATAGGCGACGCTTTAAATATTTTTACTGGTTACATGTTTTGAGTTACAGAGGAGGTCTAGGGCCAAAATGATTGCTCTCGCTCTAACGTTCGCAGAGATACCTCACATGTGTGGTTTGAAAACCGTTTTCATATGTGGGCGGGACTTACGTATGCGTTCGCTTCTGTATGCGAGCTCACGGGGACAGGGGCGCTTTAAAAAAAAAAAAAAAATGTATTCTTCATTTTACTTTATTTATTTTAGTTTGACATGTTTTTCCGCCCTAAACATTTTTTTGATCACTTTTATACCTATTACAAGGAACGTAAACATCCCTTGTAATAGGAATATGGCATGACAGGTCCTCTTTACAGTGAGATATGGGGGGGGTGTCAATAAGACCCCACATCTCACCTCTAGGCTGGGAAGCCTGAAAAAACAAACAAAAAAAAACAACAATCCTGGCTTTGATCGTAGCGGTGAGTCGGTAGAAGCACCGGAGGGCGGCGGGGGGGGGGGGGGACATCCCCTCTCGCCTCCCATAAGAATGATCAAGCGGCGGAACAGCCGCTATGATTGTTCTCATGGTGTAGGGAATCGCCGGCTGAAAAAGCTGATATCTGAATGATGCCTGTAGCTGCTCCCATCATTCAGATATCCCCGCACAAAGTCAAGGACGTCATATGACGACCGGAGGGCGGGAAGTGGTTATTGCAGAGTATTGCCGGGCATTGCGGAGTATTGCCGGGCATTGCGGAGTATTGCTGGGCATTGCGGAGTATTGCCGGGCATTGCGGAGTATTGCAGGGCATTGCGGAGTATTGCGGACTATGGCAGGGTATTGCGGTGTATGGCAGGGTATTGCGGTGTATGGCAGGGTATTGCACGGGTATTGCACAGGGTATTGTGGAGGGTATTGCACAGGGTATTGTGGAGGGTATTGCAGAGTATTGTGGAGGGTATTGTAGAGTATTGTGGAGGGTATTGCAGAGTATTGTGGAGGGTATTGCAGAGTATTGTGGCGGGTATTGCAGAGTATTGTGCAGGGTATTGCAGAGTATTGTGCAGGGTATTGCAGAGTATTGTGCAGGGTATTGCAGAGTATTTTGCAGGGTATTGCGCAGGGTATTGCAGAGTATTTTGCAGGGTATTGCAGAGTATTTTGCAGGGTATTGCAGAGTATTGTGCAGGGTATTGCAGAGTATTGCACCAGGGTATTGCAGAGTATTGCACCAGGGTATTGCAGAGTATTGCACCAGGGTATTGCAGAGTATTTCGCAGGGTATTGCAGAGTATTTCGCAGGGTATTGCAGAGTATTTCGCAGGGTATTGCAGGGTATTGCAGAGTATTGCACCAGGGTATTGCAGAGTATTGCACCAGGGTATTGCAGAGTATTGCACCAGGGTATTGCAGAGTATTGCACCAGGGTATTGGCAGGGTATTTTGCAGAGTATTGGCAGGGTGTATTGCAGAGTATTGGCAGGGTATAGCACAGGGATGGCTGAGCAGGGATGGATGGATGGCTGGATCTGTGACTGCAATTGTCACAGATCCAGCCCACAGTGCTGCTGCTGCCATCCGCTCCCTCCCCCTCCCCTCTCACACTGTACCGATCGGTACAGAGAGGGGAGGGAGGAACCGGCGTCATCAAATGACGCCGGTCTGTTTACAAGTGATTGCTCCGTCATTTGACGGAGCGATCACGTGGTAAACGGCCGCTATCAGCGGCGATTTACCGCGATTCGTGATCCGCCGGGTCCTCTGGACCCGGCGGTCACGGAGTTTCCCGTGTGCGCGCCCCAGGGGGCGCGCGGGGAGCGCGATTCTGGGAGGACGTTATATAACGTCCTCCCAGAGTTAAGCAACCACCTTGTCGACGTTATTTGTCGGCAGGTGGTTGTTAAGTGGTTAATAAGGGTAATGCATGCATTTTGCGATCAAGATTACACAACATAAAATCGTATCATTAACAATATAAGAACAGATGGAAGAAATGTAGTGCTGCAAATAAGTCCAAAAGTTTTAAAGTTTTTCGTTTTTTTCTTCTCCAGGGGTAAGCGCAACTTAAGTCACACACTTCTAGTACGTCAGTAGGATTAAAAGTACTCTGTATTAACATTTCTCTCTTCTTGGGTTTCATTGTCTTTGCAATAAAAAAAAATGCCCATTTATTTTCTTTTTAAAGGCGCATGTCCCGTGATTTTCAGCATAGCGTTCTTCAGCCACGCTGCGTAGGACGCTCTCACTTTGTTGATGTATTTCTCTCACCTGCGGTTTGTGTAGGTGGATCCCATCAAGTTGATTCCTTACAAAAGAAATATAGAAAGTAAACAGTTGAATCTGACTTCTAAGATGCCTTAACATTTTGTGAATATGATTTCTTGGGAGCGGCATCGCTAAATGATGGACTGAGCCACTGTACTATTTGCATCCTCATGACTACCCTGTTAGTATGCAAATAGGGTTAAAACAGCACCACATCACACATAGCAAAACCTTTTTTTATTTTTACATTATGGACACCAAAATACACATCGTAAAAAAAAGACTATAATTTACTACAACATTAGAGTGCAAGTTAAAATTCTCACGATAGCATATAACCTAAATAGATTAGAGAGCCTCAAGATGTCCCGTAGATTATACGATGTCCTACGTTACCAGCAGGGCCGGACTGGGAATAAAAACCAGCCCTGGAAATTATTTCATACCAGCCCCATAGCATTATTATACCAGCCCAACATCATAACGTCATTATTTTCTTGTACATAAAAGGGAAAACCATGTATTTTAAAAAGCACATTTAAAGGGTGTATTATATATATATAGATAAGAGAGACACAGAATTTACAAACAGCACAAATTTTATCATTCACTGCCACAGACACATTGGCAAAAAAAAGTTGCATAAAATGGCAGTTTTCAGTGCAAATATAAATTTAAGCTATAAATATGTAGCTAAAGCTATTAGCAATGTGTTTAAGTTAAACAAAAATCAAAAACCATATTTCTCCATTTACATGAAGGTCAGATTAATATAACCCGGCTAGCACAGAGTTCCCCCATATATCAGAGTCTGCAGGATTCCCCTTTACAGTGCAAGGGAACTCTGACATAAAGGGGAACATTGCAGATCATGATCTAAGTGGGAAGGCCCCTTTCACACTGGGGTGGTGGGTGCGTCGGCAATAAAGTGGCGCTAATTTTAGCGGCGCTTTACTGTCAATTTTGCGGAGCTATTCGCCCGCTAGCGGGGCGCTTTTAATCCCCGCTAATGGCCAAAAAAGGGTTAAAACCACCAGCAAAGCGCTGGCAAAATACGCTTTTCCGGAGGCATAGCCACGGTGCCCATTCATATCAAAAGGCAGGAGCGGTGGAGGAGCGGTATATACACACCGCTCCTCCACCGCTCCAAAGATGCGACTAGCAGGACATTTTTTAGCGTCCTGCCAGCGCAGCGCTCCAGTGTGAAGGCTCTCGCTTTCACACTGGAGTGTGCGGAGCGGCTCTTTCAGGGCGCTTTGCAGGCGCTATTTTTAGCGTTATAGCGCCTGCAAAGCGCCTCAGTGTGAAAGGGGTCGAACTCTGATATAAAGGGGGCACTGTTGACCAGAGATCCCACTTATATCAGAGTCCACTGCATTCCCCTTTACTTCATTCCCCTTTACATCAGAGTGCCCCCTTGCACTGAAGGGTGGAATCCTGCAGACTATGATGTAAAGGGGAACTCTGGGAATGTGGGGAAGACTCTGGTGACCAGAGACCACCTTCCGCAAAAAGAAAACACTAAGGTAAGGGGGGGTTTACTGATATAAGGGGGAAACCTTTATCAGTGCCCCCTTACATTATTGTATTGACGCCCTCCTCAGACTGGCCTGGCGGCGCTTTCACTGACCTCCTCTCAGGTGCAGGGTGCAGGGCTCAGTCACTCGGCTCCAGCTTGGTGGCTCTGGTTTTATCCCATAGTTTCCTCTCCACAGTCCATACATATCTGACTTCTCCCATGACATCCATCCTGGCGGCATTCCCTCTCTTGACTCCTCTCCAGACGTGATATAAGACAAGAGATGGTCAGAGGCTGCGGATGGTACAGGAGAGGCCAGAGGCTGCGGATGGTACAGGGGAGGTCAGAGGCTGCGGATGGTACAGGGGAGGTCAGAGGCTGCGGATGGTACAGGGGAGGTCAGAGGCTGCGGATGGTACAGGGGAGGTCAGAGGCTGCGGATGGTACAGGGGAGGTCAGAGGCTGCGGATGGTACAGGAGAGGTCAGAGGCTGCGGATGGTACAGGAGAGGTCAGAGGCTGCGGATGGTACAAGGGGGGTCAGAGGCTGCGGATGGTACAGGGGGGGGCAGAGGCTGCAGAGGGGGGGACAGGAGGTCAGAGGCTGCGGAGAGGGGGACAGGAGGTAAGAGGCTGCGGAGGGGGGGGACAGGAGGTCAGGGGCTGCGGAGGGGGGGACAGGAGGTCAGAGACTGCAAAGGGGGGACAGGAGGTCAGAGGCTGCGGAGGGGGGGGCAGGAGGTCAGAGACTGCGGACAGGAGGTCAGAGGCTGCGGAGGGGGGGGACAGGAGGTCAGAGGCTGCGGAGGGGGGGGGACAGGAGGTCAGAGGCTGCGGAGGGGGGGGACAGGAGGTCAGAGGCTGCGGAGGGGGGGACAGGAGGTCAGAGGCTGCAGGGGACAGGAGGTCAGAGGCTACTGGGGGACAGGAGGTCAGAGGCTGCGGGGGACAGGAGGTCAGAGGCTGCGGGGGACAGGAGGTCAGAGGCTGCTGGGGGAACAGGAGGTCAGAGGCTGCAGGGGGAACAGGAGATCAGAGGCTGCGGGGGGGACGTAGGAAGAGGCCGACGAGACAGACCTTACTGAGCGGCGGCGCGCTACGGCTTAACTTTTAAAAATGGCGCCGCTCTGCGCCATCGTGTCACTGCGCATGCGCCCGCCTTTCCGAAACTTGCCGAGCGTGGACGGGCTTTCCCGAGCACGGCTTGTTTCGGAACTGCGCTGGCACATGCACAGTTGCATGTCAGCCCGGCCCGCAGCCATTTTTTTTCTGGCGCCGCTGCCCTCACACAGCAGCCCCAGAAGCAGCCAGGCAGCCAGCCCACCGGGAGTTTTCCCGGTCTCCCGGTGGGCCAGTCCGGCCCTGGTTACCAGTATCAATCTGCTGGTAGCGTGGGATCTAGCATAATCTACCTCAATCCTGGTGTATAGAACCAGCCAAACTCTTGATCAAATCCACCTTTGTTCTTGATCAAATACACCTTAGTTGTTAGGACAAACAGTTAATGCAGCAAAGTCTGCCTGAGTTAAGGGTTTCCGTGGCAATGCATCCAGTTCTTATAGTAGCCTCATCACCAAAATCTGAAAGATAAAAAATGTCGGCGAAACTAAGCGACAGTTGCGCGTCGGGATCGGCAAACGCATGAAGGGCATTGACCTGAAAACAGGAAAATATCACAGGGTACCATTTTGCAGAGTACTACCACAGTAACCAACCAGGGGATCTTAAGTCGAGGGCGCTTTTTTTTACCCTTAATCAGTCAATTAGAAGAGGGGGGGGGGTAGGATATGATCATCTTAAGAATAAAAAAGACAGGAGTGAATTTTTTTTTTTTGACTTGGCTCTGTGATGGCTAAGTGGTTAAATAATTCAATTTTGCCAGAAAGTGTTCCTTGAGCCATGATGCAGCTCATCTAATGGGTTAATTGAGTGTTGAAATCTGACAATTTTCAGCTCAGACACCAGTATGGAGTCATGTATCCAGATATGGGTGAAAAGACTCTAGTGACTATAATGTCTTGAATATGAATGACCCTCTACATATGAAATAGGTACGTCATGATAAGAATGTACTGTTTACTTTAAGCAAAAAAAAGGAACAAGGTTGATTTGATCTGAAAAAGTCAGGAGCGCACTCACAGGGCCCCAAAGTAAAAAAAAAAAAAAAGATACCGACTGTAAACAAAACACAAACAACTGTACTAATAGAGCAAGGCCGACAGGATGGGCATGTGCAACCACAAAAGGGAGAAAGGGGATACACCCAAGGGACAGGCAGCAGAGCCCCAAAACCATGGGCAGAAAGGCAAGCCGCAGCAGTAAACTACCTCAAATAGAATAAAATTTTTATATTTACCTGCCCTGTGCAGTCGTTTTGGAGAGAGCAGCTCAGAACTCATCTTCTTGGTCCCTCTTTGGTGCTCCTGGCCCCTCCCTCCTGTTGAGTGCCCCAACAGCAAGCAGCATGGTATAGGGGCAACCGAGATGAGCCACTGCTCCCTGTGTCTATTTAGACGCAGAACAGCTGCCCGGCACTGCCCCCTTTCTGCCCTCATTGGCTGACCTGACAGCAGCGTGAGCTGATGGCACTGCGGTGCGGTCTAAGCCAATGAAGTGGGGCGTCCCAGGCAGCTGAAACACTCCTGCAACATCGCTGTATCTAGACTAATTCACGCAAGTTTCAGGGGGCCTGCTGCACACCAAAGACTTTTTAGCTTAATACATACCTTCTTGCCTTTACAACCCCTTTAAGATAAAAAAATAAATAAAAAAAATTATGACTTTACAGATCAAGCTAACCCTGCTACTTTTTGGCTTAAAGTGGTTGTAATCGTAAAAAAGGTCAGGAGCCCTCTTACGGGCCCTAGAAAAGAAAAAATTTAAAACATGCACCAACTGTACTCATAGGGCTAGTCTGACGGGATGGGCAGATGCAGCCAAAAAAAGTGCGAAAGACGATAAATCCAAAAGATAACAAGGCAGCAGAGCGCCCAAACATGGGCAGCAAGGCAAGCCACAGCAGTCAACTACCTCCAATAACATAATGGGAGGGGGCACAGACAACCAAGCCTAACACAAAGGGTTGCTAGAGGTACATACGGCAGAGAACGATACCTATAGCCACCTAAGGATGAGCTTATCTCCTCGGGTGGGAGGGGGTTTAAGAGGGATCATTTATGTGAGACCAGAAATGGAACCAAGTAGCCGCACAACACAAGGAGCTGGACCGTTCACTAACCTTGCCCTGGAGATTGAAGCAGAGCCAACAGCCGCCAGAGACACCCGTAACTATACGGAGAGCATAAACAATGCTGTAGGATTGAGCGGACGCCGGGTGCGATGTCTGCAGGGTGTCCCCTCCTAGAACCACCCACCCACACAGGGAAGGAGTGCAGGCAAACCCACCTCCGCCACAGCTCAGAGCACGGACAGAAGGGCAGCAGCAGTAGGGCAAGGAGGCCTTCCAAAAAATGGAGAACGTAGCGAGGCGCACCCCACGTCCAGGCATTGAAAAAGCTTACCCGAGCTCTACCGCTGTATGTAAAGAATGTGTGAGCAGAGTGTCGGTTAGAGTGTTCACTGTAGTGTGCACTGTAAATCCATAATACAGATGACCCAGAAACTTTAGAGCTTCTTCGTCAATACACTTTAGTGGTGCACAACAGCAATAGCAAGCTACGAGGAAGGCATCGGCTGAAACGCATTAGCATCATTTGTGTTCTGCTATTGCTATTGTGCAACAATAAAGTCTATCGATGAATAAGCCGTCGAGTTGCTGGCTCATGTCTATAATGCATATCTAGACACTGGCGAGTGGGGGGAGGGGGGGAGGAAGAGGGCCATCACCACCCATCTGCCTCTACCAGTCCAGCAGAGGTAGTGGGGACAATTCTGGAGGACTGATCTGCCTCCCAACAAGACAGGAGTGTTAGCTACCAGGTCAAACGCATCCCCTGCGAGGCATTTAACTCGCCAGCCTCACCGGTCCAGGATGATGGGGCTGTCGCAGCCGACCCAGCGCACAGCCAAAAGTCTGTATTGTGCTTGCAGGCCAGGCTGGGGGTGATTGCAGGATATACATTATCAAACCTGTCGACCAAAACTAGCTGTTTGAAGTCATCAGCTGGTAAAACGCTCAGGAAAAAAAAAAAAGGATTAAAGGGTTAGAAAAAAAAGTTCCAGCAAGGAACTGTGTTGAAAAAGAAATTATAAAAAAAATGAAGTGCCGCTAGGGCAGAGAGATGGTTTACTACTACTCTGGACTGCCCATAGCCGATGCTGTGTTCTTGTTTTTTTTTTTTTTTTTACACCCACTGTCCTACTCCCGAATCTGGCGCTGTAACCCTACACTCAAGAAGACCTGTGTCCATCATTAAAAAATAAATAAAGATAACCTGACATACCTGCTTGAAATAAATCACTTAGATGGGATACTCGAAGGTGACTTGCATGCAGGTCATGGTTTATGGCCCACGTCTTCTCCTTGTTCTAAAAAAAAATACAGGAAAAAAAAAAAGTTGCATTAACCTACCCACTTGGATTTTAACACATTGATGACAGACAACCAGCTGACTCGTATGCAGGATTCAGTTTCCAGCTAACAGTTTTGACAATGCCTGAAAAAAAACAAAAAACAAAAGATGAACTGGAGGTACAATGGTAGTGGTCATACACCCGCTCGGTCCATTATAAGGGGTTCCCACCGACCATGCGCTGAGTCACCCTTACATCTCATGATGAGTGGATTTAATCAATTTTCTATTGTTTCCCACCAACCATATGCTGAGTTTCTGGGTCTGTACACCCACTCATTCCATTATAAGGGTTTTCTCACCAACCCTGTGCTGAGTTTCTGGGTCTGTACACCCACTGGGCCCATTATGGAGGGGTTCCCACCAACCCTCTGCTGAGTTCCCAGGTCTGTACACCCACCCCATTATGAGTGGTTCCCACTGAACCCATGCTGAGTTGACAGGTCTGTACACCCTGCTCTGTCCATTATGAGGGGATTCCACAATCCCTGTGCCAAGTTCCGGGTCTGTACACCCACCCATCCCATTATGAGGGTTTCACAACAACCCTGTGCATAGTACCTGGGTCTGTACACATGCTGTGCCCATAAGGGGTTCACACAATCCCTGTGCAAAGTTCCTTGGTCTGTACACCCACAATTCCCGTTATGAGGGGTTCCCAACAACCCTGCGCATAGCTCCTGTGTCTGTACACTCGCTGTGCCCATAAGGGGTTCCAACAATCACTGTGCCAAGTTCCTTGGTCTGTACACTCAGCGGGCCCATTATGAGCAGTTCCCACCAACCCCGTGCCGAGTTCCCGGGTCTGTACACCCACCCATCCCATTATGAGTGGTTCCCACTGAACCCATGCTGAGTTCACAGGTCTGTACACATGCTCTGCCCATTATGAGGGGTTACCACAATCCCTGTGCTGGCTTCCCATGTCTGTACACCCACCCATACCATTATGAGGGGTTCCCACAATGCCTGTGCAGAGTTCACAGGTCTGTACACCTGCTCTGACCATTATGAGGGGTTACCACAATCCCTGTGCTGAGTTCCCGGGTCTGTACACCCACCCATCCCATTATGAGTGGTTACCACTGAACCCATGCTGAGTTCACAGGTCTGTACACCTGCTCTGCCCATTATGAGGGGTTACCACAATCCCTGTGCTGAGTTCCCGGGTCTGTACTCCCACCCATCCCATTATGAGTGGCTACCACTGAACCCATGCTGAGTTCACAGGTCTGTACACCTGCTCTGTCCATTATGAGGGGTTACCACAATCCCTGTGCTGAGTTCCCGAGTCTGTACTCCCACCCATCCCATTATGAGTGGTTACCACTGAACCCATGCTGAGTTCACAGGTCTGTACACCTGCTCTGCCCATTATGAGGGGTTACCACAATCCCTGTGCTGGCTTCCCGTGTCTGTACACCCACCCATCCCATTATGAGGGGTTCCCACAATGCCTGTGCAGAGTTCACAGGTCTGTACACTTGCTCTGCCCATTATGAGGGGTTAACACAATCCCTGTGCCGAGTTCCCGGGTCTATACACCAACCCATCCCATTATGAGGGGTTTCCACCAACCCTTTGCATAGTTCCTGGGTCTTTACAACTGCTGTGCCCATAAGGGGTTCCAACCATCCCTGTGCTGAGTATCTGGGTCTGTACTCCCACCCATACCATTATGAGGGGTTCCCACCAACCCTGTGCATAGTTCCTGGGTCTGTACAACTGCTGTGCCCATAAGGGGTTCCAACAATCCCTGTGCTGAGTTTCTGGGTCTGTACACATGCTGTGCCCATAAGGGGTTCCAACAATCACTGTGCCAAGTTCCTTGGTCTGTACACTCACAAATTGCCTTAAGTGGGGTTCCCAACAACCCTGTGAATAGCTCCTGTGTCTGTACACTCGCTATAACCATAAGGGGTTCCCACAATCCCTGTGCTGAGTTCCTGGGTCTGTACACACAGCGGGCCCATTATAAGGGGTTCCCACCAACCCTGTGCTGAGTTCCCGGGTCTGTACACCCACCCATCCCATTATGAGTGCTTCCCACTGAACCCATGCTGAGTTCACAGGTCTGTACACCTGCTCTGCCCATTATGACGGGTTACCACAATCCCTGTGCTGGCTTCTCGATGTCTGTACACCCACCCATCCCATTATGAGGGGTTCCCACAATGCCTGTGCAGAGTTCACAGGTCTGTACACCTGCTCTGCCCATTATGAGGGGTTAACACAATCCCTGTGCCGAGTTCCCGGGTCTATACTCCCACCCATCCCATTATGAGGGGTTCCCACCAACCCTGTGCATAGTTCCTGGGTCTGTACAACTGCTGTGACCATAAGGGGTTCCAACCATCCCTGTTCTGAGTATCTGGGTCTGTACACCCACCCATACCATTATGAGGGGTTCCCACCAACCCTGTGCATAGTTTCTGGGTCTGAACACCTGCTGTGCCCATAAGGGGTTCCAACAATCACTGTGCTAAGTATCTGGCTCTTTACAGCCTCACATCCCATTATGAGGGGTTCCCAACAACCCTGTGCCAAGTTCCTGGGTCTGTACACCCAGCGGGCTCATTATGGGGGGTTCCCACCAACCCTCTGCTGAGTTCTCCGATCTGTACACCCACCCATCCCATTATGAGTGGTTACCACTGAACCCATGTCGAGTTCACAGGTCTGTACACATGCTCTGCCCATTATGAGGGGTTACCACAATCCCTGTGCTAGCTTTCCATGTCTGGACACACACCCATCCCATTATGAGGGGTTCCCACAATGCCTGTGCAGAGTTCACAGGTCTGTACACCTGCTCTGCCCATTATGAGGGGTTACGTGCTGAGTTCCTGGGTCTGTACACTCACCCATCCCATTATGAGTGGTTACCACTGAACCCATGCTGAGTTCACAGGTCTGTTCACCTGCTCTGTCCATTATGAGGGGATTCCACCAACCCTCTGCTGAGTTCCCGGGTCTATTCACCCACCCATCCCATTATGAGGGGTTCCCACCAACCCTGTGCATAGTTCCTGGGTCTGTACAACTGCTGTGCCCATAAGGGGTTCCAACAATCCCTGTGCTGAGTATCTGGGTCTGTACACCCACCCATCCCATTATGAGTGGTTGCCACTGAACCCATGCTGAGTTCAAAGGTCTGTACACATGCTCTGCCCATTATGAGGGGTTACGTGCTGAGTTCCTGGGTCTGTACACTCACCCATCCCATTATGAGTGGTTACCACTGAACCCATGCTGAGTTCAAAGGTCTGTACACATGCTCTGCCCATTATGAGGGGTTACCACAATCCCTGTGCTAGCTTTCCGTGTCTGGACACACACCCATCCCATTATAAGGGGTTCTCACCAACCCTGTGCTGAGTTCCTGGGTCTGTAAACCCAGCGGGCCCATTATGAGGGGTTCCCACCAACCCTGTGCCAAGTTCCCGGGTCTGCACACCCACCCATTCCATTATGAGTGGTTACCATTGAACCCATGCTGAGTTCACAGGTCTGTACACATGCTCTGCCCATTATGAGGGGTTACCACAATCCCTGTGCTAGCTTCCCGTGTCAGGACACACACCCATCCCATTATGAGGGGTTCCCACAATGCCTGTGCAGAGTTCACAAGTCTGTACGCCCATTATGAGGGGTTACCACAATCCCTGTGCTGAGTTACCGGGTCTGCACACCCACCCATCCCATTATGAGGCTTTCCCACCAACCCTGAGCTGAGTTCCCAGGTCTGTTCACCCACCCATCCCATTATGAGTGGTTCCCACTGAACCCATGCTGAGTTCACAGGACTGTACACCTGCTCTGCCCATTATGAGGGGTTACCACAATCCCTGTGCTGGCTTCCTGTGTCTGTACACCCACTCATCCCATTATGAGGGGTTCCCACAATGCCTGTGCAGAGTTCACAGGTCTGTACACCTGCTCTGCCCATTATGAGGGGTAACCACAATCCCTGTGCTGAGTTCCCGGGTCTGTACACCCACCCATCCCATTAAGAGGGGTTCCCACCAACCCTGTGCATAGTTCCTGGGTCTGTACAACCAGTGGCGGATCCAGGGGGGCAACAGGGCAATTGCCCCCCCCCCGAGACCATCTGTCACACTCACTTGCTTGCTCTGTTTTTTTTTTGCGCCTGATCTCCCGAAATTTTGGGACCCGGTACCGGCCGGCCGTAGGACCCCTGGACCCCAAACTTGGCACACATGTAGCCCAATGTGTCTTCTACAAGTGTGCAAAGTTTGGTGTCTGGGGAACCTACGGCCGGGGAGCACTGATTTTTTAAATCCGGGCACCCCTTCCATAGACTCCAATGTTAAACGGTCATTTCTCCAGTGATTTTGCGGACCCGGTACCGGCCGGTCGTAGGTCCTCTGGACCCCAAACTTGGCACACATGTAGCCCCATGTCTCCTCTATAAGTTTGAAAAGTTTGGTGTCTGGGAGAACCGATTTTTCAAAGCCGGGCACTCCTTCCATAGACTTCCATGTTAAACATCAGTCTAGTCATGGGCACAGTGAGGCATGGGCACAGTGAGGCATGGGCACAGTGAGGCAAAGTGAGGCAAGTATAAGCCTAGGACACCCTAGGCTTATACTTGAGTCAATACGTTTTCCCAGTTTTTTGGGGTAAAATTAGGTGCCTCGGCTTATATTCGGGTCCGCTTATACTCGAGTATATACAGTACTTGTTCTGCGGCTGCCGCTGCCTCTCTGGGTCTCTCTCTGAGTTTCTCACATCAGCCAATCAGCGGCGCTGAGAGAGAGACTCGTCTAATGTAGTTACGTGGCGCACTGACACGATACCAGGAGCGGAGGAGGAGGTGGGTGGAGCCTCTTCCCTGCATTCGCTGCTAACGCCTGGGCCGCTTGGCGTCTAGCAACGAGTGACGTCAGTGAGTCACGTCAGGCCGCTCTGCTGGCAGGTGCAATAGTGTGCGGCTCCACAGACGGGTAAGAAAGCGGGCGGCTCCGCTTGCGGCGTGGTTTGTTGTCGGGGGCGGCGCGGTTCGTGGGCAGACCGTGCTGCTCAGTGTGTTGGCAGCGCAGGTGAGAGTGATAGAGCAGGCTCAGTGTGGCAGCTGGCCAATCAGCTAGCCGGGAGCGGGGGAGCAGAGAGATGAGATTATCTCTCACCGCCCGTGCCTGCCCTGCATTCCTGCAGTGACTTCCGCCCTCACTGTGCAGGCAGCAGAGAGATTACATTATCTCTCTGCTGCCTGACTCTGGGAGTCTGGGACACAGCAAGAGACAACCAAAACTACACCTTAGCAGGCATGTTAGTGACAATCCGCAAGGTGTGGCAGGCGACGTGGCAAGTGACAATCCGCAAATTGTGTCAGGTGACGTGGCAAATGACAATCTGCATCTGGTGGCAGGCAAGTGACAATCAGCAAGGTGTGGCAGGTGACGTGGCAAGAGAGAATCCACAAGGTGTGGCAGGTGATGTGGGTAGTGACAATCCACAAGGTGTGGCAAGTGACAATCCACAAGATGTGGCAGGTGACGTGGCAAGTGACAATCCACAACGTGTGGCAAGTGACACCCTAAGGGCTCCCACTAATTGCAGGCGATGGTGGCAAGTGACACACTCGGGGCTCCCACTGATTCTGCATTGAACTATTTAATTTCATATTACAATGTAATAATAGAAATAATGCGCTTCAATCATCCTGACACCATAACAACCATGGTGCCGGGATGATTGAAGCGCCGACACCAACCATTTCCCCGATAAATTTCCCACAAAAAAATCATTTTTTGGCAGTGCCCCTCCCGAGAAAAGACTCTGGATCTGCCCCTGTGTACAACTGCTGTGCCCATAAGGGGTTCCAACCATCCCTGTGCTGAGTATCTGGGTCTGTACACCCACCCATACCATTATGAGGGGTTCCCACCAACCCTGTGCATAGTTCCTGGGTCTGTACAACTGCTGTGCCCATAAGGGGTTCCAACAATCCCTGTGCTGAGTTTCTGGGTCTGTACACATGCTGTGCCCATAAGGGGTTCCAACAATCACTGTGCCAAGTTCCTTGGTCTGTACACTCACAAATTGCCTTAAGAGGGGTTCCCAACAATCCTGTGCATAGCTCCTGTGTCTGTACACTCGCTGTACCGATAAGGGGTTCCCACAATCCCTGTGCTGAGTTTCTGGGTCTATACACCCACTCATACCATTATAAGGGGTTCTCACCGAACCCTGCGCTGAGTTCCTGGGTCTGTATACCCACCTATCCCATTATGAGTGGTTCACACCGAAGCTATGCTGAGTTCCCGGGTCTGTTCACCTGCTCTGGCTATTAAGAGGGGTTACCACAATCCCTGTGCTGGCTTCCCGGGTCTGTACACCCACCCATCCCATTATAAGGGGTTCCATTATAAGGGGTTACCACAATGCCTATGCTGAGTTCACAGGTCTGTACACCTGCTCTGCCCATTATGAGGGGTTACCACAAAACCTGTGCAGAGTTCCCGGGTCTGTACACCCACCCATCCCATTATGAGTGGTTCCCACTGAACACATGCTGAGTTCACAGGTCCTTACACCTGCTTTGCCCATTATGAGGGGATTCCATAATCCCTGTGCCAAGTTCGCAGGTCTGTACACCCACCCATCCCATTATGAGGGGTTCACATCAACCATGTGCATTGTACCTGGGTCTGTACACATGCTGTGCCCATAAGGGGTTCACACAATCCCTGTGCTGAGTTCCTGGGTCTGTACACTCACCCATCCCATTATGAGGGGTTCCCACAATGCCTGAGCATAGTTCACAGGTCTGTACACCTGCTCTGCCCATTATGAGGGGTTACCACAATACCTGTGCTGAGTTACCGGGTCTGTACACCCACCCATCCCATTATGAGGGTTACCCACCAACCCTATGCATAGTTTCTGGGTCTGTACACCTGCTGTGCTCATAAGGGCTTCCAACAATCCCTGTGCTGAGTATCTGGGTTTGTAAACATGCTATGCCCATAAGGGGTTCCAACTATCACTGTGCCAAGTTCCTTGGTCTGTACACTCACAAATTGCCTTAAGAGGGGTTCCCAACAACCCTGTGCATAGCTCCTGTGTCTGTACACTCGCTGTACCCATAAGGGGTTCCCACAATCCCTGTGCTGGCTTCCCGTGTCTGTACACCCACCGATCCCATTGTGAGGGGGTTCCCACAATGCCTGTGCAGAGTTCACAGGTCTGTACACCTGCTCTGCCCAATATGAGGGGTTACCACAATCCCTGTGCTTGCTTCCCATGTCTGGACACACACCCATCCCATTATGAGGGGTTCCCACAATGCCTGTGCAGAGTTCACAGGTATGTATATCTGCTCTGCCCATTATGAAGGGATACCACAATCCCTGTGCCGAGTTCCTGGGTCTATACACCCACCCATCCCATTATGAGGGGTTCCCACCAACCCTGTGCATAGTTCCTGGGTCTGTACAACTGCTGTGACCATAAGGGGTTCCAACCATCCCTGTGCTGAGTATCTGGGTCTGTACACCCACCCATACCATTATGAGGGGTTCCCACCAACCCTGTGCATAGTTTATGGGTCTGAACACCTGCTGTGCCCATAAGGGGTTCCAACAATCACTGTGCCAAGTTCCTTGGTCTGTACACTCACAAATTGCCTTAAGAGGGGTTCCCAACAACCCTGTGCATAGCTCCTGTGTCTGTACACTCGCTGTACCCATAAGGGGTTCCCACAATCCCTGTGCTGAGTTCCTGGGTCTGTACACTCAGCGGGCCCATTATGAAGGTTCACACCAACCCCGTGCCGAGTTCCCGGATCTGTACACCCACCCATCCCATTATGAGTGGTTCCCACTGAACCCATGCTGAGTTCACAGGTCTGTACACATGCTCTGCCCATTATGAGGGGTTACCACAATCCCTGTGCTAGCTTCCCAAGTCTGTACACACACCCATCCCATTATGAGGGGTTCCCACAATGCCTGTGCTGAGTTCCCGGGTCTGTACACCCACCCATCCCATTATGAGTGGTTCCCACTGAACCCATGCTGAGTTCACAGGTCTGTACACCTGCTCTGCCCATTATGAGGGGTTACCACAATCCCTGTGCTGAGTTCCCGGGTCTGTACACCCACCCATCCCATTATGAGTGGCTACCACTGAACCTATGCTGAGTTCACAGGTCTGTACACCTGCTCTGCCCATTATGAGGGGTTACCACAATCCCTGTGCTGAGTTCCCGAGTCTGTACACCCACCCATCCCATTATGAGTGGTTACCACTGAACCCATGCTGAGTTCACAGGTCTGTACACCTGCTCTGCCCATTATGAGGGGTTACCACAATCCCTGTGCTGACTTCCCGTGTCTGTACACCCACCCATCCCATTATGAGGGGTTCCCACAATGCCTGTGCAGAGTTCACAGGTCTGTACACTTGCTCTGCCCATTATGAGGGGTTACCACAATCCCTGTGCCGAGTTCCCGGGTCTATACACCCACCCATCCCATTATGAGGGGTTTTCACCAACCCTGTGCATAGTTCCTGGGTCTTTACAACTGCTGTGCCCATAAGGGGTTCCAACCATCCCTGTGCTGAGTATCTGGGTCTGTACACCCACCCATACCATTATGAGGGGTTCCCACCAACCCTGTGCATAGTTCCTGGGTCTGTACAACTGCTGTGCCCATAAGGGGTTCCAACAATCCCTGTGTTGAGTTTCTGGGTCTGTACACATGCTGTGCCCATAAGGGGTTCCAACAATCACTGTGCCAAGTTCCTTGGTCTGTACACTCACAAATTGCCTTAAGAGGGGTTCCCAACAACCCTGTGCATAGCTCCTGTGTCTGTACACTCGCTGTTCCCGGGTCTGTTCACCTGCTCTGGCTATTAAGAGGGGTTCCCACAATCCCTGTGCTGGCTTCCTGTGTCTGTACACCCACCCATCCCATTATGAGGGGTTCCCACAATCCCTGTGCTGAGTTACCGGGTCTGTACACCCACCCATCCCATTATGAGGGTTTCCCACCATCCCAGTGCTGAGTTCCCGGGTCTGTTCACCCACCCATCCCATTATGAGTGGTTCCCACTGAACCCATGCTGAGTTCACAGGTCTGTACACCTGCTCTGCCCATTATGAAGGGTTACCACAATCCCTGTGCTGAGTTCCCGGGTCTGTACACCCACCCATCCCATTATGAGTGGCTACCACTGAACCCATGCTGAGTTCACAGGTCTGTACACCTGCTCTGCCCATTATGAGGGGTTACCGCAATCCCTGTGCTGAGTTCCAGGGTCTGTACACCCACCCATCCCATTATGAGTGGTTACCACTGAACACATGCTGAGTTCACAGGTCTGTACACCTGCTCTGCCCATTATGAGGGGTTACCACAATCCCTGTGCTGAGTTCCCGGGTCTGTACACCCACCCATCCCATTATGAGTGGTTCCAACTGAAGCCATGCTGAGTTCACAGGTCAGTACACCTGCTCTGCCCATTATGAGGGGTAACCACAATCCCTGTGCCGAGTTCCCGTCTCTGTACACCTGCTCTGTACATTATGAGGGGATTCCACCAACCATCTGCTGAGTTTCCGGGTCTGTACACCCACCCATCCCATTATGAGGGGTTCCCACAATGCCTGTGCAGAGTTCACAGGTCTGTACACATGCTCTGCCCATTATGAGGGGTTACTACAATCTCTGTGCTAGCTTCCCGTGTCTGGACACACACCCATCCCATTATGAGGGGATCCCACAATGTCTGTGCAGAGTTCACAGGTCTGTACACCTGCTCTGCCCATTATGAGGGGTTACCACAATCCCTGTGCTGGCTTCCCGTGCCTGTACACCCACCCATCCCATTATGAGGGGTTCCCACAATCCCTGTGCTGAGTTCCCGGGTCTATACACCCACCCATCCCATTATGAGTGGTTACCACTGAACCCATGCTGACTTCACAGGTCTGTACACCTGCTCTGCCCAATATGAGGGGTTACCACAATCCCTGTGCTGGCTTCCCAGGTCTGTACACCCACCTATCCCATTATGAGGGGTTCCCACAATGCCTGTGCAGAGTTCACAGGTCTGTACACCTGCTCTGCCCATTATGAGGGGTTACCACAATCCCTGTGCTGGCTTCCCGTGTCTGTACACCCACCCATCCCATTATGAGGGGTTCCCACAATGCCTGTGCAGAGTTGACAGGTCTGTACACCTGCTCTGCCCATTATGAGGGGTTACCACAATCCCTGTGCTGGCTTTCCGTGTCTGTACACCCACCCATCCCATTATGAGTGGCTACCACTGAACCCATGCTGAGTTCACAGGTCTGTACTCCCCTCATAATGGGCAGAGCAGGATTCCACAATCCCTGTGCCAAGTTCCCGGGTCTGTACACCCACCCATCCCATTATGAGGGGTTCACACCAACCCTGTGCATAGTTCCTGGGTCTGTACACCTGCTGTGTCCATAAGGGGTTCACACAATCCCTGTGCTAAGTATCTGGCTCTGTACACCCACACATCCCATTATGAGGGTTTCCCACAACCCTGTGCTGAGTTCCTGGGTCTGTACACCCACCCATCCCTTTATGAGTGGTTACCACTGATGTTGTGGAGATTTTTATGAAGATGTATTTAATATGTATTATCATAGTGTCACCCAGTGTTAGTACTTCCGCAACCCGCTCTAAAAGAGCTGATTGGGGTATTCTGAGGCTGGTTGAATCCCGTCTGATAGGGGAAAACGTCTTGAGGTTGGAGTGTGATGTTTGCAGGGTGCGGATATGTCTGCCAACGGGGGCCCCCTGTGCATTAGCATGGACGATCGTTAAGGAGGGGATATGCTCGCTCTGCAATGACATCATTGGTTATAGGCGGATGCGCGCTCTTGTCTCTGCTGTGTCTGATCAACATTGGTTGGAATTCGTAGCGCGCATCTGCAGATAGCCTCCCTCCCCCATTCAATAATAGTATAATCTTAATATGCGTTATTCTATGGAATAGCGCAGAATAAGAATTCCTATCAACGGTAACTTTAGCCATCATACGTTATTGTATTCATTGTATGTATTATTGTATTGAATCCTTTAAGCCATATTTCTTGAGTGGGATTCATGTATGGCATCTCCTGTTGGAAGGAATGTCCAGGTATTGCCTGTGTGGAAGGGACATCCTGTGAGGTCCCCGCCCATGGGGGAGGGGATTGGTTGCTGCAGCCAATCACCTCCTGTGTGAGATCTTTTGAGTTTAATAAAAGCCTATGATTAGGCGTCGGCTAGGCAGTCATGCTGGTCTGCCGAGAGATGAGAACATAAGCTGTGTGGTGCTGCCACCTTGGGATGTATGGGACGTATGAATGGTGAGTGGATCTTAGCAACCTTAACTTAAGATAGCATTATTGCAAAAAGATGAATCTAAAGTGTGTGCTTATAGTGCACAGGAAATATGGGCTGTGTGCTCTGTAGACAACAGCCTAGAAATTCCACAACAGTAATGGCGACTCTGATTGGACCAATTGCGGCCTCTTTGAGCATCGCATCAGCAGAGGGGGAGAGTGGACCTGCGATGTGATGCGTGAAGGGGCTGTACTTTGTAAAAGAACACATTTTTCGTCTTTTTGAAATAATGCTGTATGCTTGCGGTATGAGAGATGCGTGTGTGAGTGTATGTCTGCGAATCTGATTGTGTGTGTTTTTGTTGGGAGAGAGATCGTATGCCTGTAAATCCGATCGTATGTGCCTGGGTGTTTGTGTGGGTAAGCTGTTTGCTGTAAGAGTGTTTGGCTGCATTGAGCCATAAGCCATGTGCTTTAGTGGGGGAAGGGCTTGCCCACTGTTTTGTGTTGCAGGGGCTGTGCCCTGAGGGAAGGAAACTCTAAGCAGACATGTAGGACAACAATATACTGTATGTGTGTAGTGTTTGTGATTTCTATGAAAAATAGAAATGGATAGATTGTGATTTTTGTAGGGAACAAAGACACATGTCTCCATAAGTGGAAAAATATTTTAACAAAAGTGTTTGGTTTTTAAGTTGAAAATTCCTGCCGCATATTCAAGTGGCCAGGCATTGTTGGAAGCCAGACAATAGTAGCTGTTTGTTGAAAGGAATACACCCTTTGAATGGTTGCAGGCTGTTTTGGATGCTAGCATTGAGGAGTTATATTTCTCAATGGCTTGTTATGGAAGCTGATGCCACAGTGTGTATATGAACTTTATGAAGAGAAAAGTGTTGTTTTAATGTTGTGCATGTAACTAACATTTATTGAATGTGCTGTTTAGTTGGCCAAAGGGTTTAAGTTTGTAAGTGTACATGTGGTCCTTGTAGAGTGTAGCTGACACCTTTTTCAGTGGATTTTGATGATAATTTAGAAAAGTTTCAATGGTGTAGTCAGTCTTTGTGGAGAAAAGCATTTTTGGTTCTCTAGTGAAGAGATCCTGGTTTTGGCGGCAAAAACTGCATGTGGTGGCCATCTTGTGGTCTGCCATGCTGCCATGGTCGTCGGCAGCCATCTTGAGAGATGCAGTTTCTCCTTAGCCTGTGGGCATCATATAAGGGAAGGTGCAGCCACCTTTCTTTTGGGCACTATACCATGTGGCATTCGTCTGCTATTTCGCTGGTGGAATTTCTCAGCCTTTGGGGCAGATTTTGATGTTTGGTGCGAATATAGTGCGATCTTTTCTGCGTTGGAACCTGGTGGAGGCCATTTGTGTTTTTCTTTGTGTAGGGGAACCAATGTGGTGTTCATTGACGTCCCATGCTGGTTTTGGCGGGAAAAATTGCATGCGTTAATGGCGTGATTGTTGTCCATGAGGTGTGCGGTTTTCATCCACCATTTTGCTGTCCTGGCTTGTCGGCCATTTTGAGAGACGTTTACAGTTTGAGATAGGAAGTTCCAGTTTAGCAAACACGGCTCCTGAATATGCTGTATTGGCATTTGTTGATCGGCGCAGTTTTCTTATGTTTTATGCGTTTACAGTTTGACCTGTGCACTGCTGGGAAGAGTAGTGAGACACCAAGGTGACATACTGAGAGACTGGTTTTTGTTTAATGAATTCGCTGGTTTAAATTGTTTTTCTAAGCATCGCCTTTTGAGTTGAGTAGAGTGGTATCTTGAAATAGCGCGGTCTTACCCCGAGGGGCCACGACGCGCTTGCGGACACACGCACATGCTGGGGCCTATTTATGGATGGGATCTGGCTGACCTACCAGCAGTTGGAGTGTGGGGGGAGGCCAACGCAGACACAGGGAGGACATGCAAACTCCATGCACATGATGTAAGGTTGGGCAGTGAGATTTGTGTTTGGAAGGAAGATGGAAAGCATTTTGGCGTTTAAAAGTGTTTTTATATTTTGTTCCAGTTTTGTAAAGTTTTGTACTGAAATACAAAATCAAGGGGGGGTGGTGCTGCGCTGTTTCTAATATGATAAATTATAGTGCACAATGGCTAAGGAATTATCAATCAATAAACAGGTTAAAAAGTAAACAATAAATACAACTGATCAATTATAGTGATGTATAAATACTAAAACCATAAGATCAGTAAAAATATAAATATATAAAAACTGTAAAAACAATAAATATATAAGTAGTACTTGTGAATAAATACCAAGGTGAATGTTACTGTGCAAATATGCTGTGAGAATGAATAAATGAAAGAAGTCGCCTGCAAATTGCAGTAAAATAATAAGTGCACTAATGTGACTGCTAAATAAACAAAGTGCAGTACAGTGCTAAAGTGAAGCAGTAAGTTCAATGAGTAACGAGAAGTAACGAAAAGTGAAAATTGTCCAATAAGCAAAGGAACACAAATTGAACTCCAAAAATCCAGAGAAGAAGAACAATGGTAAGTGGTGCCCGTGCAGATCAATTTCTTGTAAGTGACAATCCTGCAACTTCATATAGGTGAATGGTGCTGTGGTGATGGGGTGTCTGGATCTTCACTTCTGGTGTCACACTAAGAATAATGGGTGGCCTCTTACCTTGCGGTAATGAGGTAACCGCTTTTGTATAGTGGGGGTCAGTAAAATCCTTTAACGCGATCCTGGCGTCCAATAGGGAAACCTTTATAACAGGATGCTGCTGTTCCTCACATATGGGATAACTTATACTGGATCTTAAAGGGTTGTTTACATCTCCCAACGATGGCCGGGTTAGAAAGAAAAAGAGTGGGGTCTCGATCGTGAAGTACGTTTTTAAAAGGTGTGTACTTTAATATTGCATAAATGTAACAAGGTTGCTTACATAAACTCACATAAAAAAATATAAAACATGCACTTATCCCAAACGAACGGCGAGCTCGTGTGCCTCCGTCTGTCTGTCTGCCTCTCCGTCCCTACGCGTGGCGTCACGGTCACGTGACTTCATCAGGGGATGATGGGAAGGCAATACAATGGTCTTTAAATACTGTTTGTATAGAGATTGATACGGCGGCCATTTTCCCGGAGCCCAATGTTAATGAAAATGGCCGCCGTATCAATCTCTATACAAACAGTATTTAAAGACCATTGTATTGCCTTCCCATCATCCCCTGATGAAGTCACGTGACCGTGACGCCACGCGTAGGGACGGAGAGGCAGACAGACAGACGGAGGCACACGAGCTCGCCGTTCGTTTGGGATAAGTGCATGTTTTATAATTTTTTATGTGAGTTTATGTAAGCAACCTTGTTACATTTATGCAATATTAAAGTACACACCTTTTAAAAACGTACTTCACGATCGAGACCCCACTCTTTTTCTTTCTAACCCGGCCATCGTTGGGAGATGTAAACAACCCTTTAAGATCCAGTATAAGTTATCCCATATGTGAGGAACAGCAGCATCCTGTTATAAAGGTTTCCCTATTGGACGCCAGGATCGCGTTAAAGGATTTTACTGACCCCCACTATACAAAAGCGGTTACCTCATTACCGCAAGGTAAGAGGCCACCCATTATTCTTAGTGTGACACCAGAAGTGAAGATCCAGACACCCCATCACCACAGCACCATTCACCTATATGAAGTTGCAGGATTGTCACTTACAAGAAATTGATCTGCACGGGCACCACTTACCATTGTTCTTCTTCTCTGGATTTTTGGAGTTCAATTTGTGTTCCTTTGCTTATTGGACAATTTTCACTTTTCGTTACTTCTCGTTACTCATTGAACTTACTGCTTCACTTTAGCACTGTACTGCACTTTGTTTATTTAGCAGTCACATTAGTGCACTTATTATTTTACTGCAATTTGCAGGCGACTTCTTTCATTTATTCATTCTCACAGCATATTTGCACAGTAACATTCACCTTGGTATTTATTCACAAGTACTACTTATATATTTATTGTTTTTACAGTTTTTATATATTTATATTTTTACTGATCTTATGGTTTTAGTATTTATACATCACTATAATTGATCAGTTGTATTTATTGTTTACTTTTTAACCTGTTTATTGATTGATAATTTCTTAGCCATTGTGCACTATAATTTATCATATTAGAAACAGCGCAGCACCACCCCCCCTTGATTTAGATCCTTTACATATCAGGTTAGGATTAACCTGCGAGGTGCTTGCGATAGTTTCATTCACCTCCACACTCCTCCAGATTGGCAGCGCAGGAATACCCACTTTATAGATTCCATGTACTGAAATACAGTTTTGGGTAGAGAGCAAACGGGGGCATCACCATTGTTTTATCATCTAGATGCAGGTAGAAAGAAGCCATAATATTATTTTGAATAGTGGAGGATTTCATGATGCTTTGAAGGTTGTCTGACAAACACGTTTACAGGGCTGCCGATAATCGGTTGAAGAGCATGTAAACGTGAGGAGTAGATTCTAGCATACCGGGAGGCTGTGTAAAATAATCGGAATACGCCGGGTGCCAGTACTGTAAAAATGGTCACTAAGCAGTACTGCTCCGAAAACTAGTGCAAGGGTGTCCTGGACGTGGGACACTTCATAAGCGATTTGAATCGCCATGGGTAATGTGCCGTCCATGCGTTGGAGGAAAAAAAATTAGGCTCCACACCAGTCAGACAACTGCACCGCACATGAGGTCTGAGTTTGGGGCTCCGGACATGAGACCCCTTAAAGGATGACATATCTGGTCAGAGGGTACAGTAAGGTGTACTCCTTTGGAAGGTACTTTTGATGTCTGGAGGTACGAGACCTCAGAATAAAGGAACCTTGGATGTACTTGAGCTGTGGCTTCAGAAATCTGTAATGATGAGTGTTGATGGAGGTGTAGTACACTCTTTTGTGATTCTCAGAGGAGGAATGGTGGTTAAATTCTCATGCCCGTTTGTTTGAACTTTGTATGGCTGGTCCATGAAGGTTCTCGAGCTGCTCTCATGTTCCCATTGTATTTTTTTCTATTGCTGAAAGAGTGAAGGGAGAATTCTGGCTGTTTTTGTTTTTTTCATTTTTGGTTTTGGAAACTATGAAGTATCTCCCCCACGTTTGTATCTGAATGTTTGTATGTAGTAACGTGAATATGTTCGAACTTACCGCGGCGATCCTTCGATGCGTCGCGGCTGTTGTATGTTTGTAGGAACGGGAAAAGTAAGGGTTACAGAGGGTTTTGTTTGAATCGGTTTTGAAAGAATGTCATTGACAATTTACCATTCTTTGCAGGTTAAATATGAAGGATAGAGTAATGATTTTGCTTATAAGTATTTTTCAGGTCCAAGGAGTTTGTACACAGAGAAGAGGTGTATGTAGACAGCTGTACATATGGATAAATATAAGTCTAAGGGAGGTAAAAGTATCATAGGCTATTTCATTGTTTCTTTTTTCCTGCACCACGCATTTCTTCCTTCTGTTGTGGAGATTTTTATGGAGATGTATTTAATATGTATTGTCATAGTGTCACCCAGTGTTAGTACTTCCGCAACCCGCTCTAAAAGAGCTGATTGGGGTAGTCTGAGGCTGGTTGAATCCCGTCTGATAGGGGAAAACGTCTTGAGGTTGGAGTGTGATGTTTGCAGGGTGCGGATATGTCCACCGACGGGGGCCCTCTGTGCATTAGCACGGACGATCGTTAGGGAGGGGATATGCTCACTCTGCAACGACATCATTGGTTATAGGCGGATGCACGCTCTTGTCTCTGCTGTGTCTGATCAACATTGATTGGGATTCATAGCGTGCGTCTGCAGATAAAAATCGTGATGGTGGCTGCGCTGTAGTGAATAAAATAAAGTGAATAAGAGGGAGGGGAGGGGGGGGCGGAGAAAGGAGGCGGGAGAATGGGAATGTGAGGGGAGGGAGGAAAAAGGGGGGTGTATTAAATAATCGCTGGCTGGAAACCAGCTAGGTAGTAATAATGTGCAATGTGCACAGTGACACAAATGAGCGTAAAATAAATAAATAAACAACTACTGGTTGCTATAAGACCAACTATGTGGTAGGTGTACAATATGCCCAGTGACACAGATATGTATAAAATAATAATGTGCAAAGGGCCACTGATTGCAAAATCTAGTAGGAGCAAGTGTCTGGGCAATCCTGTGATGCGCAAACGTGACTGATGATATACAACCTTAAAGCGAACGTGAATCACTAAGGTAAATGCAATAATCAGACAAAACAATGTCTATGAACAACATAAAAGTACTAAAGACATAAGTGAGTAAACAAGTGAGGAAGGAGGATTCCTGATCCTGGTAGAGGCTCCTAATAGAGCTTCCAAATGTTGCAGAAAAAATTGTATTATAAATGAATATTATATGTGAATACAGTCATATATACAGAAAGTCCCATCACCAAGGATGTGCTTGAGAGTCTTGATATGGCATCCACCCAGTGATCAAACACAGCTTACCTCCCTGCTGGGAGAGGGCAGTATGAAGCAGATCTCTGTGGTGGGGAATTATGTATCGTCCTTATGATACAATCTTTAGAACTCAATTTTCATATCGCCCATTGGGATGCATGTGGAAAAAAACACAGAAGAAAGGGACATCAATAGCGCAACTCTGTGAATGCAGCAGGCTGAATCGCAAATCGGTGTATTCACACACTCACTTGATATATAGTGAGTGTGGACCTCAATCCAAACGAGCACCGCACTCGTGCCAATAGGGAAATGGATTGGTATGTATGATGCACTCAGTGCGATCCTCAGATGGCGGCGGCGGCGGCAGTCACAGAATTTGTACTCCCATATCGCTCATGGGGATGCATGTGAAAAAAACACAGAAGAAAGGGACATCAATAGCGCAACTCTGTGAATGCAGCAGACTGAATCGCAAATAGGTGCATTCACACACTCACTTTAGTATGTAGTGAGCGTGGACCTCAATCCAAACGAGCACCGCGCTCGTGCCAGTAGGGAGATGGATGGGTATATGTAATGCACTCAGTGCGATCCTCAGATGGCAGCGGCGGCAGTCACAGAGTTTGAACAAGATAAAAGAAAAAATCTATGGTGTAGATCGATGACCACTGAGTGGCGTTTATTAAAAGCAGGTAAAACACTCACATTTGGGAAATGAAAAGTGGGTACAATATACTACGAGCGGCGAGCTCGTCTCCTCTCGGTTCAGCCAATCACCTCCTGTCTGAGATCTTTTGAGTTTAATAAAAGCCTATGATTAGGCGTCGGCTAGTCAGTCTATGCTGGAATGGCCTGATGATAAGACCTATGTGTGAGGCTTGCTTCTTGGAATGAATGATGGGTGAGTGGAACTTAGGCTAAAGATAGCATTATTGCAAAAAGATGAAATCTGATGTGTGCTTAGATAGCACAGGAATTATAGGCTGTGTGCTCTGTAAACAGCAGCCTAGAATTCCACAACAGTATGGCGGGCCAGGACCTTTGGGAATAGATGGAGTCCCTTTGGACATCGGATCGAGATGGGGGGGGGGAAGAGTGCATCTACATTCCAATGTGTGGGGGGCTCTACTTTATAAAAGAACAAATTTTTTGTCTTTTTGAAATAATGCTGTTTGCAGTACGAGAGATGTGTGTGTGATTTTGTCATGGATCGTATGCCTGTAAATTTGATTGTGTGTGCCTGTGTGGGTATGCCTGGGTGTGCCTGGATGTTTGTGTGAGAGAAGCTGAAAATGGCTGCCCCATGAGGTTTAGCGGGGGAGGGGCAGGCAACATGGCTATCACTGCCAACATGTTTGAAAGTTGTGTATCTATTGACTTTCCAATTTTCATTACAAAGTTGTGTGTAGTGTTTGTGCCTGTGTGAATGCTGATGGAAACTGTATATTGTGTATGAAATGAGAAATATAGACTGTATGTGATTAGATTGTTTGGCTGCATTGAGCCATAAGCCATGTGCTTTAGTGGGGGAGGGGCCGCCAGCATCTATCAGTTACAATGGTGAGAGTTGGTGACTCTCTGTGGGTGGCATGCAGGAGTTTTGTGCTGGAAGGGCTTGCCCACTGTTTGCAATGGAGAATGTTTTGTGTTGCTGCGCCTATGCCCTAAGGGAAGGACAATGGTGCTGGAAGGGCCCTGAGGGATGATGATCTGATGTTACAAGCAACATTGTACTGTATGTGTGTAGTGTTTGTGATTTCTATGAAAAATAGAAATGGATAGATTGTGATTTTTGCCTTTATAGGGGACAAAGACACATGTCCCCATAAGTGTAAAAATATTTTAACAAAAGTGTTTGGTTTTTAAGTTGAAAGTTCCCACCGCATATCCAAGTGGCCAGGCATTGCTAGAAGGCAGACAATAGTATGTCTGTGCAATGGCTTGTTATGGAAGCTGAGGCCACTGTGTGTGAACTTTAGGTAGAGAAAAGTGGTGAATATCTCAGGCCTCGTACACACGACCGATTTTCTCGGCAAGAACCAGCAAGAAACTTGCTGGCAGAGATGTCTTGCCGAGTAAATCGGTCGTGTGTACGCGGCTATCGGGTTTCTCGTCGAGAAAACCGACAAGTAACCTCGACGAGAAAATAGAGAACCTGCTCTCTATTTTCTCGTCGAGATTCTCGTCAGCCTGTTTCTCGACGAGAAAAGTGAGTGTGTGTACACTTACCTGCCCGCCGGGAAGCCCGCGCATGTTCGAAATGAATTAGACGCATGCGCGGTAGCTTCCTAGGCATACGTAGGGTATACCAAGATGGCGGCGACGGCATCGAATGTGACGAGCGCATGCTCGTCGTAGTCGATGACGTCACCGCGTACGCTCCATTCAAAGAACCGCGGGTTCTTTGAATCGAGCGTGTGTACACTCGGCCGGGACAATTTTCTTGTCCAAGAATCTCGTCGAAAAAAACGAAATGTTTTTTTCGACGAGAATCTCGGCCGTGTGTACGAGGCCTCAGAGTATATTAACTTAGAGAAATGAATATGTTTTTAATATTGTTCATGTAACTAACATTTATTGAATGTGCTGTTTAGTTGGCAAAAGGGAGGCTAAGTTTGTAAGTGTACATGTGGTCCTTGTAGAGTGTAGGTGACACCTTTTTCAGTGGATTTTGATGATAATTTAGAAAAGTTTCAATGGTGTAGTCAGTCTTTGTGGAGAAAATCATTTTTGGTTCTCTAGTGAAGAGATCCTGGTTTTGGCGGGAAAAAGTAATGGCGCCATTCTTGGTTTTTGTTAGCCTTGCAGGTTTGTCTGCCATTTTGAGGCACAGTTTTTCCTTAGCCTGTGGGTATCCTATAAGGGAAGGTGCAGCCACCTTTCCTTTGGGTATGATATCATGTGACCATGCTGTGGCATTCGTCAGCTATGTTGCTGGTGGAATTTCTCAGCCTTTGGGGCAGATTTTGATGTTTGGTGCGAATATAGTGCGATCTTTTCTGCGTTGGAACCTGGTGGAGGCCATTTGTGTTCTTCTTTGTGTAGGGGAACCAATGTGGTGTTCATTGTGACGTCCCATGCTGGTTTTGGCGGGAAAAATTGCATGCGTTAATGGCGCCATTGTTGTCCATGAGGTGTGCGGTTTTCATCCACCATTTTGCTGTCCTGGCTTGTCGGCCATTTTGAGAGACGTTTACAGTTTGAGATAGGAAGTTCCAGTTTAGCAAACACGGCTCCTGAATATGCTGTATTGGCATTTGTTGATCGGCGCAGTTTTCTTATGTTTTATGCGTTTACAGTTTGACCTGTGCACTGCTGGGAAGAGTAGTGAGGCACCAGGGTGACATACTGAGAGACTGGTTTTTGTTTAATGAATTCGCTGGTTTAAATAGTTTTTCTAAGCATCGCCTTTTGAGTTGAGTAGAGTGGTATCTTGAAATAGCGCGGTCTTACCCCGAGGGGCCACAACGTGCTTGCGGACACACGCACATGCTTGGACCTATTTATGGATGGGATCTGGCTGACCTACCAGCAGTTGGAGTGTGGGAGGAGGCCAACGCAGAGACAGGGACAACATGCAAACTCCATGCAGATGGTGTTAGGAGGAAGGTTTCTCTGTTTTCATTTAAGTGAATGTAAGCTATTGCAGGGTCAGCTGACTTTGCAGTATAAGCGCGGCATTTTTTTTGCATTGGATTTTGGTTTTAAGAAAAACTTCACTTTACACTGAATTTTGATAGATTGTAAGACTAACAGAGTTTTTGTAAAATGATGTGTTTTTATGTTTAAATATTTGGGAGTTTCCCAGAGAGCAATTCATTTTTTTGGAACTTGTACTGTATAGCCATCTTTTGGCAGGAGTTTGTATTTTGAGTCCCAACTTATGGTTTGACTTCCAGGGAATGTGGGTCAGGGGGGATTCCCTCCCATTTGCAAAGGGGGGTTTACTCCATCATTTCCTTGACAAGGTTTTAAATGGTTGAAATATATGATGTGTAGCCATGGATTTTTTTTTGAAGTCTTGATAGACAAGGCGATAAGGCCCAAGGCCTCCCCTCCCCCTCCCTCTTCCTGAACAATTGATATGTAAATAAACCAGTTTTAAGTAGCTGAGCATAACCGGAAGTTTCTTTTCAGCATTTATATATCAGCAGAAAGTTGGTGGGAGGAGCTTGGGGTTGTCTGAATGAGATTTGTGCTTGGAAGGAAAATGGAAAGCATTTTGGCGTTTAAAAGTATTTTATATTTTGTTCCAGTTTTGTGAAGTTTTGTACTGTAATACAGTTTTGGGTAGAGAGCAAACAGGGGGTATCACCATTATTTTATCATCTAGATACAGAGAGAGAAGCCACATTGTTCTGCAGGTGGTAAACTGGCGTAAGTGTTCTGTGAGGTTTAGTCTGACAACGCAGTGTATGGGTGTATAGCGGAAAATGCTTGTGTATGCATGCACTGTGAGGGGTAGAGGCCTAATTCGGGGGTTGATCTGTGGTTGTTCTGTAGTTCCAAAAGTGTTGGGACAACAAGCCATAAAGTTGACGCCTCGGTTAGGGTTTCTAGTTGGAGGACTTGACCATATAGTGGTTGTAGTTCTGCAATTCACCGTCTAAGAAGACACCGGGCGGTGATCTCCGAAATGGGTGCAACGGTTTAACCTGGACGCAGGTTTAAGACGATAAGCCGATTCGAATCGCCATGGACACAAGGAGGTCTGTGCAAAGGGAAGGAATGGAGGCTTCCCATAGTCAGACGGTCACACAGTGCACGAAGCCTAGTTTTGGGGCAAAGGCCTTTGAATCCCAAAAAGATTAACATAGGTGGTCCAAGGATACTATTTTGGGTATCCCTCTGGAATGGATGTAGTTGAGCTGCGGCTTCAGAAATCTGTAATGATGAGGAACGGTGGCTCATGCCCGTTTGTTTGAACTTTGTATGGCTGGTACATGGAAGGTTCTCGAGCTGCTCTCATGGTTGTCCCATTGTATTTTTTTTCTATTGCTGAAAGAGTGAAGGGAGAATTCTGGCTGTTTGTTTTTTTCATTTTTGGTTTTGGAAACTTTGAAGTATCTCCCCCACGTTTGTATCTGAGTGTTTATATGTAGTAACGTGAATATGTTCGAACTTACCGCGGCAATCCTCCGGTGCGTCGCGGCTGTTGTATTTTTGTAGGAACGGGAAAAGTAAGGGTTACAGAGGGTTTTGTTTGAATCAGTTTTGAAAGAATTAGAAGGAAATTGCTAAATTGTGCATCACCACAGGGTGACACTGTGGATGCACCTGGTATAAATGTGCCAACGTCCCGATAATCAATGGGAGAATATTGTTTAAACTAAAGATGGACTTTAAACGGCACATAGATAGATATTGTAAAAATTCTAAGGGTTTTATTGTTGGTAGAAAAATATAATTGAATTTAGGTAAAAAGTACATTAATACAAAAAAATGACATTATGTAACAATCATCAATAATTGGTATAGGGTCCCATTTACAAGACTCAACACATCTCCCAGAGATTACATTGACATGTAAAATACACAAAGTAAAATAGGATAATGTATAGCCAACAAACACAAATAAGGAGTTGGACGGTATGCACGAGAGATGGCTGGTCTTACTGATAGGTCCGGTAAATTCAAAGATAAAGATCTTGCTTTCGCTCGACTAGTTTCGCGTTCCAAAACGCTTCGTCGGGAGCATAGTATTGAACAAGGCCGTGTTAGGTAGTGAAACCGGCCTAGGTATTTTTACCTGGCAGTCCGTATATCACAAGGTGCCAGTATTATATAAACACATTCATGGTAGACAGTAATACGTGATTTGAGTAAAAGAGTAACTATGCACAGGCTACTGATAGGTAGGGAACGTAAATCCAGGTGTAACAAGCCAGACAGTACTGTAGAAGAGTGGTCCACAGGAGAGGTTCCATCCAGGTCCACCAGCACATAATTCTTGTCAAGCTATAAGCTGGGTCAGTCCATCACTAGGGGTCACCTAAACAGACTACCACTGTGTGGCTCGAGCAAGTGCTTCTGACTGACACACTCTTCTACAGTACTGTCTGGCTTGTTACACCTGGATTTACGTTCCCTACCTATCAGTAGCCTGTGCATAGTTACTCTTTTACTCAAATCACGTATTACTGTCTACCATGAATGTGTTTATATAATACTGGCACCCTGTGATATACGGACTGCCAGGTAAAAATACCTAGGCCGGTTTCACTACCTAACACGGCCTTGTTCAATACTATGCTCCCGACGAAGCGTTTTGGAACGCGAAACTAGTCGAGCGAAAGCAAGATCTTTATCTTTGAATTTACCGGACCTATCAATAAGACCAGCCATCTCTCGTGCATACCGTCCAACTCCTTATTTGTGTTTGTTGGCTATAGATTATCCTATTTTACTTTGTGTATTTTACATGTCAATGTAATCTCTGGGAGATGTGTTGAGTCTTGTAAATGGGACCCTATACCAATTATTGATGATTGTTACATAATGTCATTTTTTTGTATTAATGTACTTTTTACCTAAATTCAATTATATTTTTCTACCAACAATAAAACCCTTAGAATTTTTACAATATCTATCTATGTGCCGTTTAAAGTCCATCTTTAGTTTAAACAATATTCTCCCAGTTTTGAAAGAATGTCATTGACAATTTACCAATGTACAGGAATGTCATTATTGTTTACCATTCTTTACAGGTTAAATATGAAGAATAGAGTAATGATTTTGCTTATAAGTATTTTTCAGGTCCAAGGAGTTTGTACACAGAGAACAGGTGTATGTAGACAGCGGTACATATGGATAAATACGAGTCTAAGGGAGGTAAAAGTATCATAGGTTATTTCATTGTTTCTTTTTTCCTGCACCACACATTTCTTCCTTCAGTCTGTAATGAGGAAGAAAAGGGGGGAGAAGTGATAAATGTAAGAGTGACAGTTTTTTTTTTCAAACTAATAATAACCTCTGTAATTCTAACCAAGTTTGTGCCAAGACTGTCTTTCTTTGATAGAATTTGAATCGGCGAGCAGCAGTCTGGTGAAGTAGGTTCCCATCCCAGAGGCTAAGAACCTTGTCAATGGCTCCAGGTATTGTAAGCCACGCACAGGTTATGCAGTGACCACAGTCCCGATGTCTGGGTTATTGTCATATGAGGGTTGTTTGGAGGTCAATCAAAACCATAGTCGTACTCTCCTCATTAGCTGTCACTTATATTCTCGGCTGATGGGGGAGGTGCGATCGTTTTGACATGAACTTCAAAATGTCCACCAAAAGGTTTTCACGAGTCCCTCCTGGACCCTGACTTAATAATCAGTTTACATTCTTTCCAACCAGGTGACTGGGTCGTTGTAAAGAAGCTTGAGGGATGAGACAACGCCGGCCACTGCAAGAAGCGGCTCAACCACACCAAAGAATGAGGAGTATCTTTGTTTATTTATATTTTTGTTGTTTAGTAAATTTTAGCAAGGGTAACGATGAAAAGCATCCCAAGTTATTATGTAAAGTGTATTTCCTGACTAGCTCAGAAAGCGAACAGGACCGATGGTCTGTTCTGAGTCTTCACCGAGTTTTAGTCCCCAGCGACGACAACGGTACATGCCATTTATGATGTTATTATGGGTATGAGGAGTTTTGACAAACTAGTGAAGACTCCAAACAGACACTTGTCAATGGAATCTAACAATGCATTTTTAGAGGGTAAAATTGGTTAGTTTTAATGGCTCTGCCTCTTGTCGGTTTAGGTATCTAGGCAGCCCACAAGTGTGTTTGAACTTTAGTTTGGTGTTTATGTGGATCTGCAGCTTATAAAGGTAATTCCCCCAAAGCAAGAGGTTTATGCGTGATGGTGAAGCTGTCCCAGCACCTTATCTCTTGGCCGATCGCGAGGATCTGATGGCGCAGGAAATTAAGAATGGCAGGGACAGCTAGAAGGGATTTGTTCACCAACCCCGACCAGGTCTGGGCATGGTGTCCTGCATGTGGGGGGGGGGGCTCGGGCTTGGGATACGATTGAACAATTCTCATCCGTTAAGGATAGGGTTCTTCATGTAATTGTTGAAGCCAGAGCTGTAGCTAAGTGAAGGTTGGGAGTCTATTTTAAGGGTCTGGGAATCTTTGGGGATCTAATTTTTATTTTACAGCGGATCGTGGTTAAAGGAAGTGGGAATATATATACTCATGTCGTTTTATTTCTATTCTTTCTATGTCTTGACGAGGTGCTCCTGTTGCCTGATTTGACGCTTGACCAGAGTTTCCTTGATGAGACGCCCCGAAGCCGGACCCACATACAAGACACAGAGGATCACAGACGGATCGGCGATTACTACAGCTCACCATGTCGTGTCCTCCTTTATAAGTCATGCCCCTGAAGAGTAGAGTCTACATGTCAAGCCGTGTTTTCCTTTTTATGGACTAAGGACTGATTCATTTACAGGTGTAAGAAGCAGATCAACTCTCATCGAGGGACACATGGGGTGCATATGACAAAAAAGGGAGGACTGTTGTGGAGATTTTTATGGAGATGTATTTAATATGTATTGTCATAGTGTCACCCAGTGTTAGTACTTCCGCAACCCGCTCTAAAAGAGCTGATTGGGGTAGTCTGAGGCTGGTTGAATCCCGTCTGATAGGGGAAAACGTCTTGAGGTTGGAGTGTGATGTTTGCAGGGTGCGGATATGTCCACCGACGGGGGCCCTCTGTGCATTAGCACGGACGATCGTTAGGGAGGGGATATGCTCACTCTGCAATGACATCATTGGTTATAGGCGGATGCGCGCTCTTGTCTCTGCTGTGTCTGATCAACATTGATTGGGATTCGTAGCGTGCGTCTGCAGATAGCCTCCCTCCCCCATTCAATAATAGTATAATCTTAATATGCGTTATTCTATGGAATAGCGCAGAATAAGAATTCCTATCAACGGTAACTTTAGCCATCATACGTTATTGTATTCATTGTATGTATTATTGTATTGAATCCTTTAAACTATATTTCTTGAGTGGGATTCATGTATGACATCTCCTGTTGGAAGGAATGTCCAGGTATTGCCATTTTCCTTGTATGGTAGGGACATCCTGTGATGTCCCCGCCCATGGGGGGGAGGTGATTGCTTGCTGCAGCCAATCACCTCCTGTCTGAGATCTTTTGAGTTTAATAAAAGCCTATGATTAGGCGTCGGATAGTCAGTCTATGCTGGAATGGCCTGATGATAAGACCTATGTGTGAGGCTTGCTTCTTGGAATGAATGATGGGTGAGTGGAACTTAGGCTAAAGATAGCATTATTGCAAAAAGATGAAATCTGATGTGTGCTTAGATAGCACAGGAATTATAGGCTGTGTGCTCTGTAAACAGCAGCCTAGAATTCCACAACACTTCAGTCTGTAATGAGGAAGAAAAGGGGGGAGAAGTGATAAATGTAAGAATGACAGTTTTTTTCAAACTAATAATAACCTCTGTAATTCTAACCAAGTTTGTGCCAAGTCTGTCTTTCTTTGATAGAATTTGAATCGGCAAGCAGCAGTCTGGTGAAGTAGGTTCCCATCCCAGAGGCTAAGAACCTTTTGGCAATGGTTCCAGGTATTGTAAGCCACGCACAGGTTATGCAGTGACCACAGTCCCGATGTCTGGGTTATTGTCATATGAGGGTTGTTTGGAGGTCAATCAAAATCAGGGTCGTACTCTCCTCATTAGCTGTCACTTATATTCTCGGCTGATGGGGTGGGTGTGATCGTTGTGACATGAACTTCAAAATGTCCACCAAAAGGTTTTCACGAGTCCCTCCTGGACCCTGACTCAATAATCAGTTTACATTCTTTCCAACCAGGTGACTGGGTCATTGTAAAGAAGCTTGAGGGATGAGACCACGCCAGCCACTGCAAGAAGTGACTCAACCACACCAAAGAATGAGGAGTATCTTTGTTTATTTATATTTTTGTTGTTTAGTAAATTTCAGCAAGGGTAACTATGAAAAGCATCCCAAGTTATTATGTAAAGTGTATGTCCTGACTAGCTTAGAAAGCGAACAGGACCGATGGTCTGTTCTGAGTCTTCACCAAGTTTTAGTCCCCAGCGGTACATGCCATTTATGATGTTATTATGGGTATGAGGAGTTTTGACAGACTGGTGGAGACTCCAAACAGACACTTGTCAATGGAATCTAACGATGTATTTTTAGAGGGTAAAATTGTTTAGTTTTAATGGCTCTGCCTCTTGTCGGTTTGGGTATCTAGGCAGCCCACAAGTGTGTTTGAACTTTAGTTTGGTGTTTATGCGGATCTGCAGCTTATAAAGGTAATTCCCCCAAAGCAAGAGGTTCATGCGTGATGGTGAAGCTGTCCCAACATCTTAGGTCACGACCGATCGCGAGGATCTGATGGCGCAGGAAATTAAGAATGGCAGGGACAGCTAGAAGGGATTTGTTCACCAACCCCGACCAGGTCTGGGCATGATGTCCTGCATGAGGGGGGGGCTCGGGCTTGGGATACGATTGAACAATTCTCATACGTTAAGGATAGGGTTCTTCATGTAATTGTTGAAGCCAGAGCTGTAGCTAAGTGAAGGTTGGGAGTCTATTTTAAGGGTCTGGGAATCTTTGGGGACCTAATTTTTATTTTACAGCGGATCGTGGTTAAAGGAAGTGGGAATATATACTCATGTCGTTTTTATTTCTATTCTTTCTATGTCGTGACGAGGTGCTCCTGTTGCCTGATTTGACGCGTGACCAGAGTTTCCTTGATGAGACGCCCCGAAGCCGGACCCACATACAAGACACAGAGGATCACAGACGGATCGGCGATTACTACAGCTCACCATGTCGTGTCCTCCTTTATAAGTCATGCCCCTGAAGAGTAGAGTCTACATGTCAAGCCGTGTTTTCCTTTTTATGGACTAAGGACTGATTCATTTCCAGGTGTAAGAAGCAGATCAACTTTCATCGATGGACACATGGGGTGCATATGACAAAAAAGGGAGGACTGTTGTGGATATTTTTATGAAGATGTATTTAATATGTATTATCATAGTGTCACCCAGTGTTAGTACTTCCGCAACCCGCTCTAAAAGAGCTGATTGGGGTAGTCTGAGGCTGGTTGAATCCCGTCTGATAGGGGAAAACGTCTTGAGGTTGGAGTGTGATGTTTGCAGGGTGCGGATATGTCTGCCAACGGGGGCCCCCTGTGCATTAGCATGGACGATCGTTAAGGAGAGGATATGCTCGCTCTGCAATGACATCATTGGTTATAGGCGGATGCGCGCTCTTGTCTCTGCTGTGTCTGATCAACATTGGTTGGAATTCGTAGCGCGCATCTGCAGATAGCCTCCCTCCCCCATTCAATAATAGTATAATCTTAATATGCGTTATTCTATGGAATAGCGCAGAATAAGAATTCCTATCAACGGTAACTTTAGCCATCATACGTTATTGTATTCATTGTATGTATTATTGTATTAAATCCTTTAAGCCATATTTCTTGAGTGGGATTCATGTATGGCATCTCCTGTTGGAAGGAATGTCCAGGTATTGCCTGTGTGGAAGGGACATCCTGTGAGGTCCCCGCCCATGGGGGAGGGGATTGGTTGCTGCAGCCAATCCCCTCCTGTGTGAGATCTTTTGAGTTTAATAAAAGCCTATGATTAGGCGTCGGCTAGGCAGTCATGCTGGTCTGCCGAGAGATGAGAACATAAGCTGTGTGGTGCTGCCTTCTTGGGATGTATGGGACGTATGAATGGTGAGTGGATCTTAGCAACCTTAACTAAAGATAGCATTATTGCAAAAAGATGAATCTAAAGTGTGTGCTTATAGAGCAGAGGAAATATGGGCTGTGTGCTCTGTACACAACAGCCTAGAAATTCCACAACACTGAACACATCATAGGTCTGTACACCTGCTCTGCCCATTATGAGGGGTTACCACAATCCATGTGCTGAGTTCCCGGGTCTGTACACCCACCCATCCCATTATGAGGGGTTCCCACCAACCCTGTGCATTGTTCCTGGGTCTGTACAACTGCTGTGCCCATAAGGGGTTCAAACCATCCCTGTGCTGAGTATCTGGGTCTGTACACCCACCCATACCCATTAGGAGGGGTTCCCACTGAACGCATGCTGAGTTCACAGGTCTGTACACCTGCTCTGCCCATTATGAGGGGTTACCACAATCCCTGTGCTGGCTTCCCGTGTCTGTACACCCACCCATCCCATTATGAGGGGTTCCCACCAACCCTGTGCATAGTTTCTGGGTCTGTACACCTGCTGTGCCCATAAGGGGTTCCAACAATCCCTGTGCTGGCTTCCCATGTCTGTACACCCACCCATCCCATTATGAGGGGATCCCACAATGCCTGGGGCAGAGTTCACAGGTCTGTACACCTGCTCTGCCCATTATGAGGGGTTACCAAAATACCTGTGCTGTGTTCCCGTCCCTACACACACCGATCCCATTATGAAGGGTTCCCACCAACCCTGTGCTGAGTTCCCGGGGTTTGTACACCCACCCATCCCATTATGAGTGGTTCCCACTGAACCCATGCTGAGATCACAGGTCTGTACACCTGCTCTGCCCATTATGAGAGGTTACCACAATCCCTGTGCTGGCTTTCCGTGTCTGTACACCCACCCATCCCATTATGAGGGGTTCCCACAATGCCTGTGCAGAGTTCACAGGTCTGTACACCTGCTCTGCCCATTATGAGGGCTTACCACAATCCCTGTGCTGAGTTCCCGGGTCTGTACACCCACCCATCCCATTATGAGTGGCTACCACTGAACCCATGCTGAGTTCACAGGCCTGTACACCTGCTCTGCCCATTATGAGGGGTTACCACAATCCCTGTGCTGGCTTCCCGTGTCTGGACACACACCCATCCCATTATGAGGGGTTCCCACAATGCCTGTGCAGAGTTCACAGGTCTGTACACCTGCTCTGCCGATTATGAGGGGTTACCGCAATCCCTGTGCCAAGTTCCCGGGTCTGTACACCCACCCATCCCATTATGAGGGGTTCACACCAACCCTGTGCATAGTTCCTGGGTCTGTACACCTGCTGTGTCCATAAGGGGTTCACACAATCCCTGTGCTAAGTATCTGGCTCTGTACACCCACACATCCCATTATGAGGGTTTCCCACAACCCTGTGCTGAGTTCCTGGGTCTGTACACCCACCCATCCCATTATGAGTGGTTACCACTGAACACATGCTGAGTTCACAGGTCTGTACACCTGCTCTGCCCATTATGAGGGGTTACCACAATCCCTGTGCTGAGTTACCGGGTCTGTACACCCACCCATCCCATTATGAGTGGCTACCACTGAACCCATGCTGAGTTGACAGGTCTGTACACCTGCTCTGCCCATTATGAGGGGTTACCACAATCCCTGTGCTGAGTTACCGGGTCTGTACACCCACCCATCCCATTATGAGTGGTTCCCACTGAACCCATGCTGAGTTCACAGGTCTGTACACCTGCTCTGCCCATTATGAGGGGTAACCACAATCCCTGTGCCGAGTTCCCGGCTCTGTACACCTGCTCTGTACATTATGAGGGGATTCCACCAACCATCTGCTGAGTTCCCGGGTCTGTACACCCACCCATCCCATTATGAGGGGTTCCCACAATGCCTGTGCAGAGTTCACAGGTCTGTACACCTGCTCTGCCCATTATGAGGGGTAACCACAATCCCTGTGCTGACTTCCCGGGTCTGTACACCCACACATCCCATTATGAGTGGTTACCACTGAACCCATGCTGAGTTCACAGGTCTGTACACCTGCTCTGCCCATTATGAGGGGTTACCACAATCCCTGTGCTGGTTTCCCGTGTCTGTACACCCACCCATCCCATTATGAGGGGTTCCCACAATGCCTGTGCAGAGTTCACAGGTCTGTACACCTGCTCTGCCCATTATGAGGGGTGACCACAATCCCTCTGCTGAGTTCCCGGGTCTGTACCCCCACCCATCCCATCATGAGTGGTTACCACTGAACCCATGCTGAGTTCACAGGTCTATACACCCACCCATCCCATTATGAGTGGTTCCCACTGAACCCATGCTGAGTTCACAGGTCTGTACACCTGCTCTGCCCATTATGAGGGGTAACCACAATCCCTGTTCTGAGTTCCCGGGTCTGTACACCCACCCATCCCATTATGAGTGGCTACCACTGAACCCATGCTGAGTTCACAGGTCTGTACACCTGCTCTGCCCATTATGAGGGGTTACCACAATCCCTGTGCTAGCTTCCCGTGTCTGTACACCCACCCATCCCATTATGAGGGGTTCCCACAATGCCTGTGCAGAGTTCACAGGTCTGTACACCTGCTCTGCCCATTATGAGGGGTTACCACAATCCCTGTGCTGGCTTCCCGTGTCTGTACACCCAGCCATCCCATTATGAGGGGTTCCCACAATGCCTGTGCAGAGTTCACAGGTCTGTACACCTGCTCTGCCCATTATGAGGGGTTACCACAATCCCTGTGCTGAGTTCCCGGGTCTGTACACCCACCCATCCCATTATGAGTGACTACCACTGAACCCATGCTGAGTTCACAGGTCTGTACACCTGCTCTGCCTATTATGAGGGGTTACCACAATCCCTGTGCTGGCTTCCCGTGTCTGTACACCCACCCATCCCATTATGAGGGGTTCCCACAATGCCTGTGCAGAGTTCACAGGTCTGTACACCTGCTCTGCCCATTATGAGGGGTGACCACAATCCCTGTGCCGAGTTCCCGGGTCTGTACATCCACCCATCCCATTATGAGTGGTTACCACTGAACCCATGCTGATTTCACAGGTCTGTACACCCACCCATCCCATTATGAGTGGTTACCACTGAACCCATGCTGAGTTCCCGGGTCTGTACACCCACCCATCCCATTATGAGTTGCTACCACTGAACCCATGCTGAGTTCACAGGTCTGTACTCCCCTTCTAATGGGCAGAGCAGGATTCCACAATCCCTGTGCCAAGTTCCCGGGTCTGTACACCCACCCATCACATTATGAGGGGTTCACACCAACCCTGTGCATAGTTCCTGGGTCTGTACACCTGCGGTGTCCATAAGGGGTTCACACAATCCCTGTGCTAAGTATCTGGCTCTGTACACCCACACATCCCATTATGAGGGTTTCCCACAACCCTGTGCTGAGTTCCTGGGTCTGTACACCCACCCATCCCATTATAAGTGGTTCCCACCGAACCCATGCTGAGTTCACAGGTCTGTACACCTTCTCTGCCCATTACGAGGGGTTAGCACAATCCCTGTGCTGAGTTCCCGGGTCTATACACCCACCCATCCCATTATGAGGGGTTCCCACCAACCCTGTGCATAGTTCCTGGGTCTGTACAACTGCTGTGCCCATAAGGGGTTACAACCATCCCTGTGCTGAGTATCTGGGTCTGTACACCCACCCATACCATTATGAGGGGTTTCCACCAACACTGTGAATAGTTCCTGGGTCTGTACAACTGCTGTGCCCATAAGGTGTTCCAACAATCCCTGTGCTGCGTTTCTGGGTCTGTACACATGCTGTGCCCATAAGGGGTTCCAACAATCACTGTGCCAAGTTCCTTGGTCTGTACACTCACAAATTGCCTTAAGAGGGGTTCCTAACGACCCTGTGCATAGCTCCTGTGTCTGTACACTCGCTGTACCCATAAAGGGTTCTCACAATCCCTGTGCTGAGTTTCTGGGTCTGTACACCCACTCATACCATTATAAGGGGTTCTCGCCAAACCTGCGCTGAGTTCCTGGGTCTGTAGACCCACCCATCCCATTATGAGTGGTTCCCACTGAACCCATGCCGAGTTCACAGGTCTGTACACCTGCTCTGCCCATTATGAGGGGATTCCACAATCCCTGTGCCAAGTTACCGGGTCTGTACACCCACCCATCCCATTATGAGGGGTTCCCACCAACCCTGTGCATAGTTCCTGGGTCTGTACACCTGCTGTGCCCATAAGGGGTTCACACAATCCCTATGCCGAGTATCTGGCTCTGTACACACACACAACCCATTATGAGGGGTTCACAACAACCCTGTGCTGAGTTCCACAGGGTCTGTACACCCAGCCAGCGGGCAAATGAGGGGTTCCCACCAACCCTCTGCTGAGTTCCCAGGTCTGTACACCAACCCATCCCATTATGAGTGGTATCCACGGAACACATGCTGAGTTCACAGGTCTGTACACCTGCTCTGCCCATTATGAGGGGATTCCACAATCCCTGTGCCAAGTTCCCGGGTCTGTACACCCACCCATGCCATTATGAGGGATTCCCACTGTAACGGGAAGGCCCGGGGAACTCAGAATCGCTTAGAAAGTATGAGATACCCTTGCTTCAGCTCCCCCAATGCCTCTTATGTGTCAACCACCCTGTGTCTCTATTAGGGGCACAGGGTGAATGAAAACCCCAATATGGTCTGTGATAGCCATATTCAATGCTGCACATACATTGTATCTAGATTGGGTCTGTAATATTGATCCACCATATTCCTCAGAATATCTGCAAAGAACTGTTTACTGTTTAATTATGACCTCAACAGGGTAATTGAAAAGTGACGCCTTCATGATTTTGGGACACATACTGTTAGATGCTAATGTCATCACCCCCAGCCCCTGCCTTTTGTATAATCATTGCTGGGAGGAATTAAGGTGATTTGCATTCTATTGTTCACTATGCCTGTGTGTATGGTATCCGGCAGACAGACTGGCTGCCAACACTTTGTGATAAGATGTGTATTGGGGATCGTTATATTCTATTGTGTGGGATCTTGTGAAGCCTAGCAGACGTCAGGATGATGTGTTGAGTCTTGTGATGTGTGGGTGGAGCTGGGCCATTGTTCATGTTAAACTACTGTGTATTGTTGTGGAATTCTAGGCTGCTGTTTACAGAGCACACAGCCCATAATTCCTGTGCTCTCTAAGCACACATCAGATTTCATCTTTTTGCAATAATGCTATCTTTAGCCTAAGTTCCACTCACCCATCATTCATTCCAAGAAGCAAGCCTCACACATAGGTCTTATCATCAGGCCATTCCAGCATCGACTCCCTAGCCGACGCCTACTCATAGGCTTTTATTAAACTCAAAAGATCTCAAGACAGGAGGTGATTGGCTGCAGCAACCAATCACCTCCCCCCATGGGCGGGGACATCACAGGATGTCCCTTCCACACAGGAGAATGACCATACAAGGACATTCCTTCTAACAGGCAATGCTGTATATGAATCCCACTCAAGAAAGGATTTAATACAATAATACATACAATGAATACAATAACGTATGATGGCTAAAATTACCGTTGACAGGAATCCTCATTCTGCGCCATTCCATAGAATAACACACATTCAGATTATACTATTATTGAATGGGGGAGGGAGGCTATCTGCAGACGCGCGCTACGAATTCCAACCAATGTTGATCAGACACAGCAGAGACAAGAGCGCGCATCCGCCTATAACCAATGATGTCATTGCAGAGCGAGCATATCCCCTCTTTAATGATCGTCCATGCTAATGCCCAGAGGGCCCCCGTTGGCAGACATATCCGCACCCTGCAAACATCACACTCCAACCTCAAGACGTTTTCCCCTATCAGACGGGATTCAACCAGCCTCAGACTACCCCAATCAGCTCTTTTAGAGCGGGTTGCGGAAGTACTAACACTGGGTGACACTATGACAATACATATTAAATACATCTCCATAAAAATCTCCACAACAGTCCTCCCTTTTTTGTCATATGCACCCCATGTGTCCCTCGATGAGAGTTGATCTGCTTCTTACACCTGTAAATGAATCAGTCCTTAGTCCATAAAAAGGAAAACACGGCTTGACATGTAGACTCTACTCTTCAGGGGCATGACTTATAAAGGAGGACACGACATGGTGAGCTGTAGTAATCGCCGATCCGTCTGTGATCCTCTGTGTCTTGTATGTGGGTCCGGCTTCGGGGCGTCTCATCAAGGAAACTCTGGTCACGCATCAAATCAGGCAACAGGAGCACCTCGTCACGACATAGAAAGAATAGAAATAAAACGACATGAGTATATATATTCCCACTTCCTTTAACCACGATCCGCTGTAAAATAAAAATTAGATCCCCAAAGATTCCCAGACCCTTAAAATAGACTCCCAACCTTCACTTAGCTACAGCTCTGGCTTCAACAATTACATGAAGAACCCTATCCTTAACGGATGAGAATTGTTCAATCGTATCCCAAGCCCGAGCCCCCCCCACGTTGTACATCCAGGACCCCATGCCCAGACCTGGTCCGGGTTGGTGAACAAATCCCTTCTAGCTGTCCCTGCCATTCTTAATTTCCTACGCCATCAGATCCTCGAGATCGGCTGCAACCTAAAATGTTGGGACAGCTTCACCATCACGCATGAACCTCTTGCTTTGGGGGAATTACCTTTATAAGCTGCAGATCCGCATAAACACCAAACTAAAGTTCAAACACACTTGTGGGCTGCCTAGATACCCAAACCGACAAGAGACAGAGATATTAAAACTAACCAATTTTACCCTCTAAAAATGCATCGTTAGATTCCATTGACAAGTGTCTGTTTGGAGTCTTCACTAGTTTGTCAAAACTCCTCATACCCATAATAACATCATAAATGTCATGTACCGCTGTCATCACTGGGGACTAAAACTTGGTGAAGACTCAGAACAGACCATCGGTCCTGTTCGCTTTCTGAGCTAGTCAGGACATACACTTTACATAATAACTTGGGATGCTTTTCACCGTTACCCTTGCTAAAATTTACTAAACAACAAAAATATAAATAAACAAAGATACTCCTCATTCTTTGGTGTGGTTGAGCCGCTTCTTGCAGTGGCTGGCGTGGTCTCATCCCTCAAGCTTCTTTACAACGACCCAGTCACCTGGTTGGAAAGAATGTAAACTGATTACTGAGTCAGGGTCCAGGAGGGACTCGTGAAAACCTTTTGGTGGACATTTTGAAGTTCATGTCACAACGATCGCACCCACCCCATCAGCCGAGAATATAAGTGACAGCTAATGAGGAGAGTACGACCCTGATTTTGATTGACCTCCATACAACCCTCATATGACAATAACCCAGACATCGGGACTGTGGTCACTGCATAACCTGTGCGTGGCTTACAATACCTGGAACCATTGCCAAAAGGTTCTTAGCCTCTGGGATGGGAACCTACTTCACCAGACTGCTGCTCGCCGATTCAAATTCTATCAAAAGAAAGACCGTCTTGGCACAAACTTGGTTAAAATTACAGAGGTAAACATTATTCGTTTGACAAAAAAAAAAAAACCTGTCGCTCTTACATTTATCATTCTCCCCCTTTTCTTCCTCATTACAGACTGAAGGAAGAAATGCGTGGTGCAGGAAAAAAGAAACAATGAAATAGCCTATGATACTTTTACCTCCCTTAGACTCATATTTATCCATATGTACCACTGTCTACATACACCTGTTCTCAGTGTACAAACTCCTTGGACCTGAAAAATACTTATAAGCAAAATCATTACTCTATCCTTCATATTTAACCTGCAAAGAATGGTAAATTGTCAATGACATTCTTTCAAAACCGATTCAAACAAAACCCTCCGTAACCCTTACTTTTCCCATTCCTACAAATATACAACAGCCGCGACGCATCGGAGGATCGCCGCGGTAAGTTCGAACATATTCACGTTACTACATACAAACACTCAGATACAAACGTGGGGGCGATACTTCATAGTTTCCAAAACCACAAATGAAAAAACAAACAGCCAGAATTCTCCCTTCACTCTTTCAGCAATAGAAAAAAATACAATGGGAATATGAGAGCAGCTCGAGAACCTTCCATGTACCAGCCATACAAAGTTCAAACAAACGGGCATGAGACGACACCTCCATCAACACTCATCATTACAGATTTCTGAAGCCGCAGCTTAACTACATCCACTCCAGAGGGATACCCAAAATAGTATCCTTGGACCACCTATGTTAATCTTTTTTGGGGTTCAAAGGCCTTTGCCCCAAAACTAGGCTTCGTGCACTGTGTGACTGTCTGACTGTGGGAAGCCTCCATTCCTTCCCTTTTCACAGACCTCCTTGTGTCCATGGCGATTCGAATCGGCTTATCGTCTTAAACCTGCGTCCAGGTTAAACCGTTGCACCCATTTTCGGAGATCACCGCCCGGTGTCTTCTTATACGGTGAATTGAAGAACTACAACCACTATATGGTCAAGTCCTCCAACTAGAAACCCTAACCCAGGCGTCAACTCTATGGCTTGTTGTCCCAACACTTTTGGAACTACAGCAACAACCACAGATCAACCCCCGAATTAGGCCTCTACCCCTCACACTGCATGCATACACAAGCATTTTCCGCTATACACCCATACACTGTGTTGTCAGACTAAACCTCGCAGAACACTTACGCCAGTTTACCACCTGCAGAACAATGTGGCTTCTCTCTGTATCTAGATGATAAAACAATGGTGATGCCCCCCCCTCGTTTTGCTTTCTACCCAAAACTGAATTACAGTACAAAACTTCACAAAACTGGAACAAAATATAAAACACTTTTAAATGCAAAAATGTTTTTCTATTTTCCTTCCAAACACAAATCTCATTGCTCACCTTTAAAAACCCCAAGCTCCTCCCACTAACTTTCTGCTGATATATAAATGCTGAAAAGAAACTTCAGGTTATGCTCAGCTACTTAAAAAAAAAAACTGGTTTATTTACATATCAATTGTTCAGGAAGAGGGAGGGGGAGGGGAGGCCTTGGGCCTTATCGCCTTGTCTATCAAGACTTCAAAAAAATCCATGGCTACACATCATATATATTTCAACCATTTAAAACCTTGTCAAGGAAATGATGGAGTAAACCCCCCTTTGTAAATGGGAGGGAATCCCCCCTGACCCACATTCCCTGGAAGTCAGACCATAAGTTGGGACTCAAAATACAAACTCCTGCCAAAAGATGGCTATACAGTACAAGTTCCAAAAAATGAATTGCCCTCTGGGAAACTCCCAAATATTTAAACATAAAAACACATCATTGTACAAAAACTCTGTTAGTCTTACAATCTATCAAAATTCAGTGTAAAGTGAAGTTTTTCTTAAAACCAAAATCCAATGCAAAAAAACCACCGCGCATATACTGCAAAGTCAGCTGACCCTGCAATAGCTTACATTCACTTAAATGAAAACAGAGAAACCTTCCTCCTAACACCATCTGCATGGAGTTTGCATGTTGTCCCTGTCTCTGCGTTGGCCTCCCCCCACACTCCAACTGCTGGTAGGTCAGCCAGATCCCATCCATAAATAGGCCCCAGCATGTGTGTGTGTCCGCAAGCGCGTCGTGGCCCCTCGGGGTAAGACCGCGCTATTTCAAGATACCACTCTACTCAACTCAAAAGGCGATGCTTAGAAAAACAATTTAAACCAGCGAATTCATTAAACAAAAACCAGTCTCTCAGTATGTCACCCTGGTGTCTCACTACTCTTCCCAGCAGTGCACAGGTCAAACTGTAAACGCATAAAACATAAGAAAACTGCGCCGATCAACAAATGCCAATACAGCATATTCAGGAGCCGTGTTTGCTAAACTGGAACTTCCTATCTCAAACTGTAAACGTCTCTCAAAATGGCCGACAAGCCAGGACAGCAAAATGGTGGATGAAAACCGCACACCTCATGGACAACAATGGCGCCATTAATGCATGCAATTTTTCCCGCCAAAACCAGCATGGGACGTCACAATGAACACCACATTGGTTCCCCTACACAAAGAAAAACACAAATGGCCTCCACCAGGTTCCAACGCAGAAAAGATTGCACTATATTCGCACCAAACATCAAAATCTGCCCCAAAGGCTGAGAAATTCCACCAGCGAAATAGCAGACGAATGCCAAATGGTATAGTGCCCAAAAGAAAGGTGGCTGCACCTTCCCTTATATGATGCCCACAGGCTAAGGAGAAACTGCATCTCTCAAGATGGCTGCCGACGACCATGGCAGACCACAAGATGGCCACCACATGCAGTTTTTGCCGCCAAAACCAGGATCTCTTCACTAGAGAACCAAAAATGCTTTTCTCCACAAAGACTGACTACACCATTGAAACTTTTCTAAATTATCATCAAAATCCACTGAAAAAGGTGTCAGCTACACTCTACAAGGACCACATGTACACTTACAAACTTAAACCCTTTGGCCAACTAAACAGCACATTCAATAAATGTTAGTTACATGACAATATTAAAACAAACACTTTTCTCTACATAAAGTTCACACACACAGTGGCCTCAGCTTCCATAACAAGCCATTGCAGAGACATACTATTGTCTGCCTTCTAGCAATGCCTGGCCACTTGGATATGCGGCGGGAACTTTCAACTCAAAACCAAACTCTTTACTTAAAATATTTTTACACTTATGGGGACATGTGTCTTTGTTCCCTACAAAGGCAAAAATTACAATCTATCCATTTCTATTTTTCATAGAAATCACAAACACCACACACATACAGTACAATGTTGCCTGCATGTCTGCTCAGAGTGTCTTTCCCTCAGGGCAAAGCCCCAGCAACACAAAACAGTGGGCAAGCCCTTCCCCCATTCAAGCACATGGTTCACAAACAAGCCTCTGAGAAATACAAAAAGCTCAACCAAACACACACATTGCAGGCTGAATAATCCCACATCTATACCTTCATTTCATACACAATATACAGTTTCCATCAGATCATCTCTCAGGGCCCTCCCACTACAAAACTCCTGCATGCTATTTACAGAAAGTCACCAACTTTTACCATTGTAAGTGATGGATGCTGGCTGCCCCACCCCCGCTAAACCTCATTGGCACACAGGGACCAGAACAATGCAGCAGCCATGGCTGGCTGCCAACTGCTCAAAACATTGCACAAACAGCCATCTCTTACACAATTTCAATCGCACTCATGGGTACACATGTCCTACATCACACAAACAATCTAATCACACAGGCACATGCAGGCATACCCACACAGGCATACACAAACAAATTCACAGGCCTACGATCGGATTCACAGGCATACGATCTCTCTCCCAACAAAATCACACACACACACATGCACGATCGGATTCGCAGACATACACACACACTGCAAACTTAAAGCATTATTTCAAAAAGACCAATTTTTTTGTTCTTTTACAAAGTACAGCCCCTTCACGCATCACATCGCAGGTCCACTCTCCCCCCTCTGCTGATGCGATGCTCAAAGAGGCCGCAATTGGTTCCACCAGAGTCGCCATTCTGTCGTGGAATTTCTAGGCTGCTGTTTGCAGAGCACACAGCCCATATTTCCTGTGCTCTATAAGCACACACTTTAGATTCATCTTTTTGCAATAATGCTATCTTTAAGTTAAATTTGCTAAGATCCACTCACCATTCATACGTCCCATACATCCCAAGAAGGCAGCACCACAAAAGCTATGTTCTCATTTCTCAGCAGACCAGCATGACTGTCTAGCCGACGCCTAATCATAGGCTTTTATTAAACTCAAAATATCTCACACAGGAGGTGATTGACTCCAGCAACCAATCCCCTCCCCCATGGGTGGGGACCTCACAGGATGTCCCTTCCACACAGGAGAATGACCATACAAGGACATGCCTTCTAACAGGCAATGCTGTATATGAATCCCACTCAAGAAATATGGCTTAAAGGATTCAATACAATAATACATACAATGAATACAATAACGTATGATGGCTAAAGTTACCGTTGATAGGAATTCTTATTCTGCGCTATTCCATAGAATAACACATATTAAGATTATACTATTATTGAATGGGGGAGGGAGGCTATCTGCAGATGCGCGCTACGAATTCCAACCGTATATAAAAGTTACAATGTTTCTCAATAAGAGTCTTTCTACCCCAGAAGAATACAGAGTGCGTCTCGTTTCTTCCAGAGGGATTGGTTCCTATGGGAAGGGGTCGTTTGGCTGTGGAAGATTGGTAGCGAGTGGATGTGTGTCCAGGAGAGGGGACAGAGGAAACTGCATTAACCCCCTTGATATTTGGGGTGCCGTTACACCCACCAACCCTGTGCCGTGTTCCCGGGTCTGTACACCCACCCATGCCATTATGAGTGGTTACCACTGAACCCATGCTGAGTTCACAGGTCTGTACACATGCTCTGCCCATTATGAGGGGTTACCACAATCCCTGTGCTAGCTTCCTGTGTCTGTACACCCACCCATCCCATTATGAGGGGTTCCCACAATGCCTGTGCAGAGTTCACAGGTCTGTACACCTGCGATGCCCATTATGAGGGGTTACCACAATCCCTGTGCTGAGTTCCCGGGTCTGTACACCCACCCATCCCATTATGAGGGGTTCCCACCAACCCTGTGCATAGTTCCTGGGTCTGTACAACTGCTGTGCCCATAAGGGGTTCCAACCATCCCTGTGCTGAGTATCTGGGTCTGTACACCCACCCATACCCATTATGAGGGGTTCCCACCAACCCTGTGCATAGTTCCTGGGTCTGTACAACTGCTGTGCCCATAAGGGGTTACAACCATCCCTGTGCTGAGTATCTGGGTCTGTACACCCACCCATACCATTATGAGGGGTTCCCACCAACCCTGTGCATAGTTTCTGGGTCTGAACACCTGCTGTGCCCATAAGGGGTTCCAACAATCACTGTGCCAAGTCCCTTATTGTCTTAAGAGGGGTTTCCCAAAAACCCTGTGCATAACTCCTGTGTCTGTACACTCGCTGTACCCATAAGGGGTTCCCACAAAACCTGTGCTGAGTTTCTGGGTCTGTACACCCACTCATACCATTATAAGGGTTTCCCACCAACCCTGTGCTGAGTTCCCAGGTCTGTTCACCCACCCATCCCATTATGAGTGGTTCCCACTGAACCCATGCTGAGTTCACAGGTCTGTACACCTGCTATGCCCATTATGAGGGGTTACCACAATCCCTGTGCTGAGTTCCCAGGTCTGTACACCCACCCATCCCATTATGAGTGGTTCCCACTGAACGAATGCTGAGTTCACAGGTCTGTACACCTGCTCTGCCCATTATGAGGGGTTACCACAATCCCTGTGCTGGCTTCCTGTGTCTGTACACGGACCCATCCCATTATGAGGGGTTCCCACAATGCCTGTGCAGAGTTCACAGGTCTGTACAACTGCTCTGCCCATTATGAGGGGTTACCACAATCCCTGTGCTGAGTTCCCGGGTCTGTACACCCACCCATTCCATTATGAGTGGCTACCACTGAACCCATGCTGAGTTCACAGGTCTGTACACCTGCTCTGCCCATTATGAGGGGTTACCACAATCCCTGTGCTGGCTTCCTGTGTCTGTACACGGACCCATCCCATTATGAGGGGTTCCCACAATGCCTGTGCAGAGTTCACAGGTCTGTACACCTGCGATGCCCATTATGAGGGGTTCCAACAATCCCTGTGCTGAGTTCCCGGGTCTGTACACCCACCCATCCCATTATGAGGGGTTCCCACCAACCCTGTGCATAGTTCCTGGGTCTGTACAACTGCTGTGCCCATAAGGGGTTCCAACCATCCCTGTGCTGAGTATCTGGGTCTGTACACCCACCCATACCCATTATGAGGGGTTCCCACCAACCCTGTGCATAGTTCCTGGGTCTGTACAACTGCTGTGCCCATAAGGGGTTACAACAATCCCTGTAATGAGTATCTGGATCTGTACACCCACCCATACCATTATGAGGGGTTCTCACCAACCCTGTGCATAGTTTCTGGGTCTGAACACCTGCTGTGCCCATAAGGGGTTCCAACAATCACTGTGCCAAGTCCCTTATTGTCTTAAGAGGGGTTTCCCAAAAACCCTGTGCATAGCTCCTGTGTCTGTACACTCGCTGTACCCATAAGGGGTTCCCACAAAACCTGTGCTGAGTTTCTGGGTCTGTACACCCACTCATACCATTATAAGGGATTCCCACCAACCCTGTGCTGAGTTCCCAGGTCTGTTCACCCACCCATCCCATTATGAGTGGTTCCCACTGAACCCATGCTGAGTTCACAGGTCTGTACACCTGCTATGCCCATTATGAGGGGTTACCACAATCCCTGTGCTGAGTTCCCGGGTCTGTACACCCACCCATCCCATTATGAGTGGTTCCCACTGAACGAATGCTGAGTTCACAGGTCTGTACCCCTGCTCTGCCCATTATGAGGGGTTACCACAATCCCTGTGCTGGCTTCCCGTGTCTGTACACCCACCCATCCCATTATGAGGGGTTACCACAATGCCTGTGCAGAGTTCACAGGTCTGTACACATGCTCTGACCATTATGAGGGGTTACCACAATCCTTGTGCTAGCTTCCCGTGTCTGGACACACACCCATCCCATTATGAGGGGTTCCCACAATGCCTGTGCAGAGTTCACAGGTCTGTACACCTGCTATGCCCATTATGAGGGGTTAACACAATCCCTGTGCTGAGTTCCCCGGGTCTGTACACCCACCCATCCCATTATGAGTGGTTACCACTGAACCCATGCTGAGTTCACAGGCCTGTACACCTGCTCTGCCCAATATGAGGGGTTACCACAATCCCTGTGCTGGCTTCCCGGGTCTGTACACCCACCTATCCCATTATGAGGGGTTCCCACAATGCCTGTGCAGAGTTCACAGGTCTGTACACCTGCTCTGCCCATTATGAGGGGTTACCACAATCCCTGTGCTGGCTTCCCGTGTCTGTACACCCACCAATCCCATTATGAGGGGTTCCCACAATGCCTGTGCAGAGTTCACAGGTCTGTACACCTGCTCTGCCCATTATGAGGGGTTACCACAATCCCTGTGCTGAGTTCCCGGGTCTGTACACCCACCCATCCCATTATGAGTGGTTACCACTGAACCCATGCTGAGTTCACAGGTCTGTACACCTGCTCTGCCCATTATGAGGGGTTACCACAATCCCTGTGCTGGCTTCCTGTGTCTGTACACGGACCCATCCCATTATGAGGGGTTCCCACAATGCCTGTGCAGAGTTCACAGGTCTGTACAACTGCTCTGCCCATTATGAGGGGTTACCACAATCCCTGTGCTGAGTTCCCGGGTCTGTACACCCACCCATTCCATTATGAGTGGCTACCACTGAACCCATGCTGAGTTCACAGGTCTGTACACCTGCTCTGCCCATTATGAGGGGTTACCACAATCCCTGTGCTGGCTTCCCGTGTCTGGACACACACCCATCCCAATATGAAGGGTTACCACTATGCCTGTGCAGAGTTCACAGGTCTGTACACCTGCTCTGCCCATTATGAGGGGTTACAGCAATCCCTGTGCTGAGTTCCCGGGTCCGACACCCACCCATCCCATTATGAGTGGCTACCACTGAACCCATGTTGAGTTCACAGGTCTGTACACCCCTCATAATGGGCAGAGCAGGATTCCACAATCCCTGTGCCAAGTTCCCTGGTCTGTACACCCACCCATCCCATTATGAGGGGTTCACACCAACCCTGTGCATTGTACCTGGGTCTGTACACATGCTGTGCCCATAAGGGGTTCACACAATCCCTGTGCTAAGTATCTGGCTCTGTACACCCACACATCCCATTATGAGAGTTTCCCACAACCCTGTGCTGAGTTCCTGGGTCTGTACACCCACCAATCTGTCTATCTATCTATCTATCTTTCTGTATGTCCGTCTGTTTATCTATCTATCTGTTTATCTATCTATCTTTCTGCATGTCTTTCTGTTTATCTATCTATCTATCTATCTACATGTCTGTCTGTTTATCTGTCTATCTATCTGTCTATCTATCTTTCTTTCTGTATGTCCGTCTGTTTATCTATCTATCTGTTTATCTATCTATCTATCTTTCTGCATGTCTTTCTGTTTATCTATCTTTCTATCTATCTACATGTCTGTCTGTTTATAAGGCTATCTATCTGTTTATCTATCTATCTATCTTTCTGCATGTCCGTCTTTTTATCTATCTATCTATCTATCTATTTATCTGTTTATCTATCTGTTTATCTATAAATCTAGCTATCTTTCTGCATGTCTGTCTGTTTATCTATTTATCTATCTATCTGTTTATTTATCTATCTATCTTTCGATCTATCTGTTTATCTATCTATCTATCTATCTTTCTGCATGTCCATCTGTTTATCTATCTATCTGTTTATCTTTCTATCTATCTGTGTATCTATCTATCTATTTACATGTCTGTCTGTTTATCTGTCTATCTATCTGTATCTGTCTATCTATCTACATGTCTGTCTGTTTGTCTGTCTGTCTATCTGTTTATCTATGTATCTATCTATCTATCTATTTATCTATCGATTTATCTATCTGCATGTCTGTCTTTCTATCTGTGTATCTATCTATTGTGACAGCAGGAAGGTAAAGTCACCTGGTTGCATCCAGGGGGGTAGATATATTTCGCCCAGATTCAGGCTTTACGCCGACTTATACAACTAGGTGGAGAGTTGTATAAGCCCAGCTAAGGCTAGTGGGCTCATGGATGACTCATACCTCTAGGGAGAGTGTGGGGCGTCGTACAGACAGGGAGTTGATGAGGCCAGCTGAAGCTTGTGAGCTCATTTAGGCCTCTATAAAAACTCCCAGATTCATTAGGTGTTTGCTCATGCCTGGAACCAGACCTGTGTGGACTGTCTAGGGAGAGTGAACCCCTGTGCGGTGAGACAAAGCCTGTGTGGCTATTTGCTTGGACATTTAAAACCAGGGACTTAGGGACTAGGACAGCCCTAGGCTGATCCCAGTTGTTAGTTAGGAAACCTGTATGTTTAGTCAGAGGTCAACTTGACCAGGATTTATTTTGTTTATGTTTCTTTTGCTTTGCTGTGTTTTGTCACTGTAAATAGAAAATAAACCGCACCTTTTTGATTTTGAAAACCACAACCTCCGTTTGCTGGGCCTGTTTTGTGTGGGGAGCCGATCCCGGGGGTCACACACACCCGCTGCCGAGCTAACCCCCTCACAGTTGGTGGAGAATGCGGGCAGTTTTTTTTAAGCCAGCATGGAGGAGATACTGAAGCAGCTGGCTCTAGCAAATGCCAATCAACAGCAGACAAATGCAGGTTTGCAAAAGAGCCTTGCAGCTCAACAACAGAACTTCGCAGCCCAGCAGCAAGCTCATCAACAGAGCCTTGCAGCCCAGCAACAGACAAACGCAACTTTGCAACAGAGTCTGGAGGCTCAGCAACGAGCCCAGCAGCAATCTGAGGCCCGCTTCATAGACCTGTTGCAGAAGCAAGAGCAGAGACTACAACAACAGATGGAAGCAGTAATGCAGCAACGTCCGCAGACCAGTGAGGAAAGCCGTCCCACTAATACCGCGTCCTTTGGGGTGAGTCGTTTATTGACAAAAATGACTGGAGAGGATGATCCAGAGGTATTTTTGACCACATTTGAAAGGACCGCTGAAAGAGAAAAGTGGCCTGAGGAGCAGTGGGCTGGACTGGTGGCTCCTCTGTTAACTGGTGAATCGCAGAAAGCTTACTATGACCTAGAGCCTAACCAAGCAAAAGACTATGTGATGCTAAAAGCTGAAATATTGGCAAGGCTGGGTGTCACCCAGGCTGTCCGGGCTCAGCGTGTGCATAACTGGACTTTCCAGCTTGGAAAACCCCCCAGGTCTCAAATGTATGATCTCATTCACCTGAGCAGAAAGTGGCTACAGCCAGAGACTTTGTCCGCACCAAAGATTGTGGAACGTGTTGTAATGGATCGGTTTTTGAGAGCTCTTCCTACTGCCATCCAAAAGTGGGTAAGCCATGGAGACCCAGAGACGGCCGATGGTCTTGTGGATCGTGTGGAGAAATACTTGGCTACAGAGAACCTGACGGCCTCTTCCAGAGACACTCGGACTTTCCACCCTAAGACCAGACCATCCCCAGGGGCGGATAAGAGGATTCCAAGGGGTGAGGGTGGAGAGAGTGAGAGGGTGGGAGCTCTACCCCAAGTTTGGCGAGAACAGCCTGGGAAATCAGCGGCTCAAGAGGCGGCAAGAAGGATCGTTTGCTACCGCTGCCGGCAAGCGGGACATATTGCAGCCAATTGCCCGGTTGTGGAGGAACCCATGCAGTGTGACTTTCTGACGGGCAGACGTCAGTCGCTGTGTGCGACAGTCGCATGCACTGCCATTCGAGGAACTGAGAAACATTTATGCAAAATGTGTGTTAATGGTAGAAATGTTGTGGTATTGCTGGATTCAGGTAGCCTTGTGACCCTGATAAAGGCTGAGTTAGTTAAAACAGAGGTCTCTGGGAATAGCAAGGTAGCTGTTATTTGTGTGCATGGGGACACCCGAGAGTATCCAGTGACTACAGTGTGTTTCGAGACCCCCAAAGGTACCCTCTCTCATCCAGTGGGCTTAGTATCTCAGTTACCGCATGACGCCATTGTGGGAAGGGATTTTCCGAAGTTCTGGGAACTGTGGGATGATCCTGAGCCCCTCACTGGTGCCCCTATGTACCAGGAATGTGATAGCCAAAACTCCCCTGAGAGTGGTGAGGACTCTCCGGAATTTCCCTTATCAGTATTGGCAGGGGAGACTCAAGAAACTGGAGAGGAGCCCACCTCCTCAGACGAAAACCTACCGTCTGTGGAGTTTTCTGATCTTGAGGTTCACAGGGAAAACTTTGCCACAGAACAGTTGAAAGACCCCGCCCTAATAAAGGCACGGGAAAACGTAGTGAAAATAGATGGCGAGTTAGTGAACCCAGATAATACCTGCACTTACCCATACTTCAGCGTAGAGAAGGACCTACTGTATCGGGTGGCAAAAAGGGCAGAAGAAACCGTTGAGCAGCTTGTGGTGCCCAAACCTTACAGGAAGTTGGTGTTGGAGTTGGCCCATGGGCACATTCTTGGAGGTCATCTGGGGACAGATAAAACCCGAGAGAGGGTATTACAGAGATTCTATTGGCCGGGGGTGATGAAGGACATAGAAAATTATTGTTCCTCCTGCCCTGTGTGTCAGAGGTCGGCCCCGATGCCACATTTCCGTAGCCCGCTGGTCCCTCTACCAATCATTGAGGTCCCGTTTGAGAGGATCGCCATGGATTTGGTAGGTCCTATAATCAAGTCCGCTAGGGGGCACCAGTACATATTAGTTATAATGGACTATGCCACCCGTTATCCAGAAGCGATCCCTCTCCGAAATACCTCGGCCAAAACCATAGCCAAAGAGCTATCTCTTGTGTTTAGCCGGGTGGGTATTTGTAAAGAACTGCTTACGGACCAAGGTACACCCTTTATGTCCCGGGTTATGAAGGAGCTGTGTAAATTATTCAAAGTGACGCAATTACGTACATCTGTGTATCACCCCCAAACCGATGGGCTGGTTGAAAGATTCAACAAAACCCTAAAACAAATGTTGAAGAAAGTGGTGGATAGAGATGGAAAGGATTGGGACTGTCTACTTCCTTATCTGATGTTTGCTATTAGGGAGGTGCCCCAATCCTCTACGGGATTCTCCCCCTTTGAGTTACTGTATGGGAGACACCCAAGAGGGCTGTTGGATATTGCCAAGGAAACTTGGGAAAGTGAGAGTTCTCCCCACAGGAGTGTGATTGAGCATGTCGCCCTGATGCAAGACCGAATTGCACAGGTAATGCCCATCGTGAAGGAACATTTGGCCCAAGCGCAGTTAGCACAGCAGAGAGTGTACAACCGTGGAGCCAAGACCCGTACCTTTTCCCCGGGGGATAGGATACTGGTACTTGTCCCTACGGTTGAAAGTAAATTCCTTGCCAAATGGCAAGGCCCCTACGAGATAATGGAAAAAGTGAGCGAAGTGAATTACAAGGTCAGACAACCAGGAAGGCGAAAGCCCGAACAGATCTATCACGTTAATCTGTTGAAAGCCTGGAGGGATAGAGAGTCCCTAGTCGCAGACACTTGGTCACCAGCTCAAACTGGTTGCGTGATTCCTGAGGTTGGAATAGCAGCCACCTTGTCACAACCCCAACAACAGGAGGTTAAGGAGTTTGTGCTTCGCAACAAGGAGGTATTCTCTGAGCTGCCGGGACAAACATCTGGGGTAGAGCATGACATCATTACCCCGCCCGGTGAAAGGGTGAAGTTAAAACCCTATCGGATCCCAGAGGCCCGACGGGAGGCAATACGGGAGGAAGTACAGAAAATGCTGAACTTAGGGGTGATAGAGGAGTCCCAAAGTGATTGGTCTAGTCCCATCGTGTTGGTGCCTAAACCGGATGGGAGCTGGCGATTTTGTAACGATTTTCGTCAGTTGAACAAAGTTACAAAATTTGACACCTACCCCATGCCACGTATAGATGAGTTGATCGACCGGCTGGGAACAGCCCGATACATGACGACTCTTGACCTCACAAAAGGGTATTGGCAAATCCCCCTGGCCAAGTCGGCCAAAGAGAAAACCGCATTTGTAACCCCAGACGGGGCGTTCCAATATAAAAGAATGCCGTTCGGGTTACAGAATGCGCCAGCCACATTCCAGCGGAAAATGGACCAGATGCTGAGGCCCCATCGGAAGTATGCTGCGGCTTACCTGGATGACGTAATTGTCCATAGCACAGATTGGGCCTCACATCTGCCAAAAGTGCAAGCAGTCCTGGACTCTGTTCGGGAAGCGGGGTTTACGGCTAACCCCAAGAAGTGTACCATTGGGCAGGAGGAGGCCAAATATCTTGGGTACACCATTGGGAGGGGAGTAATAAAACCCCAACTCAACAAAGTCGAGGCCATCCAGAGTTGGCCACGTCCCAACAGCAAGAAGCAGGTACGAGCCTTTCTGGGAATCGCTGGGTATTATCGGCGATTCATTCCCCACTTTGCTTCTAAGGCTGTGCCCCTAACCAACCTGACGAAGGGGAAAGGGTCGGTCATGATTAAATGGACCCCCGAGGCTGAGGCAGCATTCCAATTCTTGAAACAAGCCTTATGTAGCCAGCCAGTGTTGTACTCACCCGACTTCTCTAAAGACTTTGTCGTACAAAGTGATGCGTCAGATGTGGGGTTAGGAGCAGTATTGTCCCAGGTCTGGAACGGGGAAGAGCACCCAGTCATTTACCTCAGCAGGAAGTTGAAGTCCCATGAGGTAAATTACGCCACCGTTGAAAAGGAGTGTTTAGCGGTGAAGTGGGCTCTAGATTCCCTTCGGTACTACCTGCTAGGTAGGCACTTTGACATGGTTACGGATCACGCTCCGTTAAAGTGGATGGCTCAAAACAAGGAAACAAATAGAAGAGTGAATAGGTGGTTCCTGGCCCTCCAGGAATTCAACTTCACAGTAAAGCATCGCCCTGGCGTTCAAATGGGGAATGTGGATGCTTTGTCTCGAGTACATGAATGCCTGATTGCTGGTGTTCCAACCCCGAGGTTAAAACAAGAGGGGGGGTATGTGACAGCAGGAAGGTAAAGTCACCTGGTTGCATCCAGGGGGGTAGATATATTTCGCCCAGATTCAGGCTTTACGCCGACTTATACAACTAGGTGGAGAGTTGTATAAGCCCAGCTAAGGCTAGTGGGCTCATGGATGACTCATACCTCTAGGGAGAGTGTGGGGCGTCGTACAGACAGGGAGTTGATGAGGCCAGCTGAAGCTTGTGAGCTCATTTAGGCCTCTATAAAAACTCCCAGATTCATTAGGTGTTTGCTCATGCCTGGAACCAGACCTGTGTGGACTGTCTAGGGAGAGTGAACCCCTGTGCGGTGAGACAAAGCCTGTGTGGCTATTTGCTTGGACATTTAAAACCAGGGACTTAGGGACTAGGACAGCCCTAGGCTGATCCCAGTTGTTAGTTAGGAAACCTGTATGTTTAGTCAGAGGTCAACTTGACCAGGATTTATTTTGTTTATGTTTCTTTTGCTTTGCTGTGTTTTGTCACTGTAAATAGAAAATAAACCGCACCTTTTTGATTTTGAAAACCACAACCTCCGTTTGCTGGGCCTGTTTTGTGTGGGGAGCCGATCCCGGGGTCACACACACCCGCTGCCGAGCTAACCCCCTCACACTATCTATCTATCTACATGTCTGTCTGTTTATCTATCTATCTATCTGCTTATCTATCTATCTATCTATCTTTCTATCTATCTGCATGTTTGTCTGTTTATCCGTCTATCTATCTGTTTGTCTATCTATTTGCATGTCTGTCTTTTTATCTGTCTTTCTATCTGTTTATCTATCTATCTGCATGTCTGTCTGTTTTTCAATCTATCTATTTGTTTATCTATCTATCTACATGTCTGTATGTTTATCTATCTATCTATCAATCTATCTATCTGCATGTCTGTCTGTTTATCTGTCTTTCTATCTGTCTATCTATCTATCTTTCTATCTATCCTTCTATCTTTCTGCATGTCTGTCTGTTTATCTGTCTATCTATCTATCTATCTATCTATCTATCTATCTATCTATCTATCTATATATCTATCTATCTATCTATCTATCTATCTATCTACCTATCTTTCTGCATGCCCGTCTGTTTATCTATCTATCAGTTTATCTATCTATCTAGATTTCTGCATGTCTGTCTGTTTATCTATCTATCTGTTTATTTATCTATCTATCTTTCGATCTATCTGTTTATCTATCTATCTGTTTATCTATCTATCTGTTTATCTATCTATCTTTCTGCATGTCTTTCTGTTTATCTATCTATCTATCTATCTATCTATCTATCTATCTATCTATCTATCTATCTATCTATCTATCTACATGTCTGTCTGTTTATCTGTC